>OX352736.1:20372713-20976715 GCA_947095525.1 Trisateles emortualis
AAGGACATACTAATAGAACCTTACCATATTACGTGAGTTGGTAATATTTTTTTTTAAATAATATAGATATTAATTGAATAATTACTAAATTAATTAAAGAGGAGACCCGTGCCTAGCAGTGGGACATATATGGGTTGCTATTATTATTATTATATATTATAATTACTAAATTTACAATTTTTAACCATAAGTTTTGCCTGAAAAGCTTATGGTTAAAAATTCAATCGCTCTTTTTGATATTATGTATTTAACCAATAATGTAAATGTTAACAAAATGAAATGTATAATTTAATATCAGAAATAAAGGATATTTGATGCAATTTATTTTTGGTTGAGAGGAGGTTTCTCTCGCTATGATTTCCTTCACAGTCAGCAGATGGTACTTTAATCACTTCAAAGTGTTGACCACATAAAAACATTTATTGACAGACTATTTAAAAAAAGTATATTATTCATAATGAGTAACGGTACATAAGTAGTAGAACAGATAATTGTACCTTTTTAAAGCAACTTCCGCACTAAGGACCAAGCCCTGTGTCGTGGGGGGCTTTAGAAACATACAATTAACGGACACAAAGTACACCCATACTGGGAGGGATTTTTTTGTCACATGTGGGGATCGAACCCACAACACGTCATGCAGTGGCGAGGTAACCACTTAAGCTACTTATTCAACCATGCAGTCAAATTACAAACCAATAACATTAATAGGGTAATTCGATACATAAAGTTTGGGACACACTGATCAGCTGGAATTATACAAACATGGTTGAAAAACGTGTTGATGGCGCTTCCACGTTTACACACCCTGCGGATATTGACAATAGTTTTATGAAGTAACAACGACCTATAAGGGTTTAATAGGAATATGCTAAACTTTATAGGACCCGGTTCCGTAATTTTATTTTATACTAAAGCGCATATCGAGAATTTAGTAGGTATCTCAGAAGAATTAAGAAGAAGGTTATCCGTGTCGCGAGGGGCTTGACAAACATACAATTCACGGATACAAATTACACCCAGGCTCTAAACAAATATTTATGAATTATAGAAAGCTTTGTTTTGCGTGGGAATCGAACCCAAGACCTCCGGGATAGAGTCAGGGTTACTAACCACTATATAAACAGGTTAGTGGATAATTGTTAGATGGAATTTTATCACTTACTAGCTGTTGCCCGCGGCTCCGTCCACGTGGATGTCAGTTATCGCTGTAAAAAGCCTATGTGTTATTCCAGACCATAATCTATCTCTGTGCCAAATTTCATCCAGATCCGTTCAGTAGTTTTGACGTGAAAGAGTAACAAACATCCATCCATCCATACTTAAAACTTTCGCGATTATAATATTAGTAGGATTATCTGTCGTATACTCTTGGATCTGTTAATAACTACAGATTGTAGCTTCTTCATAGCTCCATAGCCTAAAACTCACTTCTATGTTTATACAGAAAAAAAATAAACAGTTTATATATAACGTACAAACGTAACCAATTTTAGTAGCAAAGTGAAGTATTTTAGGCTGTTTGTAGAACAGATTATTTAAATTTGAATTTTGAAAGCTTTTTTATTACATTATGTTAATGTTATAATGAAAAAAGGGAAGTAGAAAAGCCAGTGGGTAGAATCGTAGCTAGTCGGTAGACCTGCTTAATAAAGGTTACATTAGGAAAAATGGTAAATACGAATTTTGATAATAAATATGTAAGTAGGTATCTAATAGGGAAATTATCCAGATTGTAAAATAAATTAAAAATAAGATACTCGTATCGAAGTTACAAAAGACTCGGGGACTGCCGCGGTAAAGCTATTGCATATTTTTTAGTATGATCTTTTTATCATCGATATTTTTGAATTCGATATAAAACCTCCTTACACAAATTTGACATATTATTATTGGCCGTCACCACACGTACATATTATTTGATGAGTATTTATTAGACAATAGAATTTCCGCGTGGTCTATTAATTTTCTGTGGCAGTCTGATCTGATTGTGGTCTTTGCCCATAGATCGTCGGACATACGGCAGATATGTCTGGCCTAGTTCCATTTCAGGCTAGCGTCTTTTCGTCCAACGTTAGCGATTTGTCTTTTTGAGCGCAGCTCTGAGTTACACAGCTAATACACAGTCCAAAAGACGGACTCCCAGAATACTGCGCTCCATGGCTCGCTGGCAAACCCCGAGTCTAGCCTTTTGTTGAATAGTCAGAGACCAAGTCTGAGCACCATAGGTGAGGATGGGGAGAATGCATATGTTGATGATGAGTTTTTTCTTCAGGGTGAGAGGAAGTTTGCCTTTCATATGCTCTACCATCGATCAAAAGTGGTGATCGCTTTCGAAAGATCAAACTAGATAAAGGAAAATCAAGATGTTACCCTAAACCAATGTGTTAAAGTAAATTAAAACAATAACTAAACCGTGGCAACCCTGTTCATGCGCATAATTAAATGTTAAGCTGTAAACGAAGATTAAAATTGATACTGCGGCCTTATTAACTGTGATATTTATCGTGGTAACGTTGCCTTACTGATTAACCAGAGTTGTGGCCGGTTATTTACTCTTATTACTGAAAACGGTGAGTTTTCTTTGGGTAATGTAAGCTGTTTATAAAATAGTCTTTTTAACTGTGACTTGTGTTCTAAGGTAGGAATGTAATGGACAGTGGTAATTAAGGCGCTCATAGCTAGGTACACTCGCTGTTCAGTAAACGATCAGCGGGTTAAGCTACCAAGGGCGAGGTAACCCTATAGATGGGTGACCGCATAGTGGTATTTCATCTGAGTGTCTCCGTGCTTCGGACTGTTATCAGTCGTTAGATCACGACAGAGGCCTAAATATGGGTGATCTAAATTACTCTGTCACCAGGTTGGCCACTAACCAAACGATAAGAAGAAGATTAGGTTGGTTTTTTTTTATTAAAAAAGAACTACCGTACTAGAGAACAAGCTCTGTGTCACATAAATTAACGGACACAAATTACACCCAAACTCAGAACAACACTTTGTGGGTCACACAAAGTTTTGTCCTGTGTGAGAATCGAACCCACTACCTCTTGGACCACCAAGTTAGTCAACGTGTTCGTGTTTGTCTGGCTAGGTTAAAGTGTATCGCACAAAGAGAATAAGCTCTGTGTCGCAGGGGACTTTACAAATATTCAATTAACGGACACAAATTACACCTTGTCTCAGAACAACTCTTACTAACTTCTGTAGGTCACACAAAGTTTTGTCCTGTGTGAGAATCGAACCCACAACCTCGTGCACAGCAAGCACGGCAGTCAATATTTAAAAGTTATAATACTTTTTTGTTTTTATTTTGTCACCTTTTTTATATATTATACAACAAGCAGTTAGTCTTCTATTGATAGCTAAATATCAAGTCTATTTTTCACTCAGGATGACCTACATAGTGTAAGGTTAGGTCTAAGGCTAAGAATAAAACACTCCAGCTGACGTTAACACTGTTGGGTGCGGGTTATATAATATCATTTAAAGTACTAGTTTGCGTTCGTGGCTGCGCCCGAACATAGAATCCCACGGGAGCAGTATTTTTACCATTATAAAAAGTAGTGTACGTTCTATTCCAGACTATAATCTATGCCTGTACCAAATTTCATCCAGATCCGTTAAGCTGGAGTGATTAAGTAACAGTCATCAATACAAGCTTTAATATCCAACTAATAATTATAAACGCGAAAGTTTGTAAGTAAGTATGGATGGATTGATGGATGTTTGTTACTCTTTCACGTAAAAACTACTGAACGAATCTGGATAAAATTTGGCACAGAGATAGATTATGGTCTGGAATAACACATAGGCTTTTTACAGCGATAACCGACATCCACGCGAGTGGAGCCGTGGGCAACAGCTAGTATATAATAAAGGTCAAACATATTATCTACATACGCATATTGTTTATTATCATAAATGTATAATAGCTGTAAACTAACATCTTATTAACACGGCTCATAATTATACCTTACCCTTATCATTCACTTCAACAGTTAGGATCGTCCCAAGCTAATATTTAGAGTCGGCAAACAAGCAAACATTTACACCGACGGATGGGATTAAGACAACTTTAAAATTTAACGGAAACAATCTTTTATTTTGACATTTAAAGTGCTGAAATATATTAGGGTTCATAACAAGACCACAAACAACGCAGCTGGCGATGGTGTGGTCATATACTCGTAGGTATAGGACAAACTTTGTTTAATGAATGTGTCAGCGACAGGAATAGATGAAGCTAATAATTATTTTTATTTTTAACCGACTTCAAAAAAGGAGGCGGTTCTATGTTCGACTGTACTGTTTTTTTTTTTGTGGACCGATTCTCAAAATTATATTTTTATATCAAAGAGTACTCTTGAGGTGGTCCCATTGGCACCAAGTCAGGATCTGATGATGTATTCTTAGGGAAATCGAGGGCAACCCTCAAATGTTATAGGTATTGACAATGTTTTTATTCCATACATTTTACAAAAATAGAAAAAAAAAAATCAGAAAGTAAATTGAATCGACTTCAAAAAGCTGTCAACAGATTGAAGTCGGTGCCAAGCTGAATATTATGTGACAGGATGAACATAGCACCGACTTCAATCTGTATTCAGTTATTTTTAGCTTTTTTTGATTATATTTTATACTGCTTACCTGTTTATAAGCACTCACTGCAGCCTGAAGAAGGTTGAAACTTTGCCAGAATGAGATTTTAATTATATATCGGACACAAAGTATAAAGATCTGCGTCTGTGTGACTCGGACGACTATGAACACTTGACGTATGTTTTTTTATACTACTTACATATATATGCGGTTACTGTAGTGTAGTATACAGACGCTTGCAATATCAATGGTATCACTTGCGTGTTGCCAACACATTTTTTTTACGCCAGGGCTTTAAGATTGAGTATCCCTTCTTCGTTCTTATCGTTTGGTTAGTGGCCAACCTGGTGGCAGAGTTATTTAGATCGCCCATATTTAGGCCTCTGTCATGATCTAACGACTCTCAACAGTCGGGACACTCGGGACCGACTTTTAACGTACCCTCCGAAGCACGGAGACGCTCAGATAAAATACCACTATGCGGTCACCCATCTATAGGGTTACCGCACCCTTGGTTGCTTAACCCGCAACGTTGAGTATCCCTGAAATAGGAAAACGTTTCGCTAAAAAGGCATCCCTGAATGAGCACTGGAAACCTGTACACACATGAACTCAACTACATCGCTGTGTGTAGTCAGTTGGCTGTGGTCTTCTGTAAGGTGGGGATGCTTCCCTATCAGGCTTGCTCAATTGTATGGTGTCCTACCTCTCTTTTATTTATTTATTTATTTATTTACTTCTTGCACAAAATAAGTGTACAATGGCGGACTTAATGCCAAAGGCATTCTCTACCAGTCAACCTTTGGGTGATGCAGAGAAAATTAGGTAGGTGCATTTAGTAATAATTTTGATAACATTCATACATAGACAATTAATGAATACATAGCGTACTTAATACATATCAATAAATATATATATATATATATATATATATATATATATATGTATATAATAAAATACATAAATACCATAAAATTAATAATAAAGTTAAGATGATTCTGCCAAAAAATTATTGTAAAGCTGACGTACTCTAGCCTTGAAAATTTCACGGTTTGTGGACGTCCTGATTTCGAGAGGGAGCGCATTCCAAAGGAGAATGGATTGAATGGCGAAGGAAGAATGAACCAGACTTGACATATGTGAGGGACAAAGAAGAAGAAGATTATTAGTAGAGCGAAGATTTCTATTATGACTTGATGAAAGATATTGAAAGTGTGGCGTTAAATAAGAGGGAGCATTAGGAGAATTAAGGATGGAGTAAAGAGTTGTCAACGCACGCAGACTACGACGCTGTCGTATAGGTAGCCAATTCAATTGGGTACGATAACTGTAAATATGTGATAATCTCTTAGATGATCTACATGGCTACATAATAACCTTAAACACGTACACCATGCATGCAGTACCTATGGTTATATTTATGATATTTTAGAGGTAATAAAACTAGTATAGAGGGCACTAACAATTGTATTGATACTCAAAGCTCGTAGCGCTATCGTGTATCTGTTGTTTCGTTATTGGTCCACTCGTTGCACTCACAACATCGGTACACCACAGCTTAAAAAACTACAGCTGTTACAGCACATAAAACAACATTAACTCAAATTGTCAAAGATGTCTCGAATCAATAAGCTTTTTAAATACTTACGACGCTTATTTAATAAAATATTATGTAACAATTGGAAATGTCATACTATGTCACCAGTCTCTGCCAACCCCAATGGGAGACGGTCGTATTAATAATTAAGTATGTATATGTCGCAGTCATCTGGTTAAATCCGCTATTTGATTGAATGACTAGCGCGCTCATTGAATGACGACATTTAATTGAATGACTAAAGGACAACTCGTCAAGTTGTTTAATGTAACGTTCAACGTCTTGACTGAACGTGATATACCATGCCATAATATTAGATTCTGACTGCGTAGGAGGTCGCAGTTCTAACCTTACCTAACCTGCTGATTATTTTAAGTAGCCGGCGCGGCGGCGTAATAATAGGTAGGTTCAATCACCTGACTGATTTTACGTCCGCTCTGTTTAAAGGGCTATGTTACAATCCGCTAACTAGTTCGACTAGTTATTCAATTAAATGTCGTCATTCAATGAACTCAAATAGTGGATTCAACCAGATGACTGCGACATATACGTAACTAGCTGTCCCGGCGAACTTTGTACCGCCTTGTGATCAACTATTTATAATTTTTCTACATTTTCTAATTTTCCAACGCCCAATTTTTTTTTACATAAGAACTTCCTTCTACCAATAACGAACACAGCAAAATAAGAATTAGCGAAATCGGTCCAGCCGTTCACGCGTGATGCCGTGACCAAGGGAAATAGGGATTAATTTTTATATCTGGCGATTAAAAAGAGTGGCCCGAGTTTCTTGCCAATTCTTCTCGACCTACCTACCTACCCTAGACAGCGAATTGGCCTTTGGAAAAAAATATGCTGGCATTAATGTTGTTGTTAGTCCGTTTGTTAGTTAGTTAGTTAGTTACGTGGTCGTGTTAGTATTTTTATATAGCGTGGTAAAGCTGTTTTTCCTTAGACTATGGTTAAGCGAAGAGGCTGCACTTAGGATAACAAATGAGAGGTCGTATTGTGCAAGGGCCACAATAGAGACTCCTTTGTATCGACGACGCGAATGTCTGAGTTTCAAGTGTTGTTTGTTATAGTAACTAATGGCTTTGTTACTTGGTTTTTATCTCTATAAAAGAAAGCATTTTAACAAACAAAATGCACGATATTAATTGAATTTTGAAAATCTAAACTTAGAACAATTGAACAGATTTTAATAGATATTTTTCTGTTTTAAAACTTACATAATTTGACAGACCGCCCATTGTACATACTGTTCGATGTATCTTATTGATTTGTTGCCTGTATTTTTAACATTTGGTGTACAATAAAGCATATTTATTATTATACATTAATGGCTTATTATATTACAAATTAATCAAAGAAAACTAGAAGAAAATATTTCAATGTTTAGTTTTTCTAGTATTAGTGATAAATGCAGACTGTTTGTTTGTTGACTTTTCCAGACTTTTTGTAGAACCGATATAATCAGGCCAATTACACAGTGGGTGGTATTTTATTTCTGACCCATATTTTGTAGAACGTGTACGTTGCACTATTGCAATTAGTACTTAGGCACGTTTTATTTTTTCCTTCAACAATTGATCACCGATTACTATCGGACGTGAGCCGGTAGCCTATTTTTTTTTAAATAAAATGACAATTCCCGCACTAGAGAACGAGCTCTGTGTCGCGGGGAACTTTACAAACATACAATTAACGGACACAAATTATACCCAGATTCAAAACAATTTCTTGTGGGTCACACAAAGTTTTGACCTTGTGCACAGTAGGCGCATACTGCGGCCACTGGACCACCGAGGCAGTAAATCAAAAATTAATACATTCTTGTGACTAGATGCTTTAACAAAATAATCTTGGTAACACAAACCCACATTTCTATTATTCCATTTCCTTCACGTCTCCAACAAAGCCGTTGTCATTTACCTGCAAGACTAGTAGTGCAACGCTGAGCCAATCCGATCACAAGCACAAATCGGTCGGCATGGGCTGCGAGAGGAAATTACTGGCTCTGTCGTCCCCCACCCCTTACCTCGGATATTGCATCGCCTGCAACTGGGGCGAGCCACGCCGTCGCCGGACAGCATTGCAAGGAAACTGCCACGGTATGGAAATGGAGTTCTCATTATTTATATCAAGTGCATTTCTATTGATAACGTTCGTATTGTTTATTTATTATACAGCTGGTATTTCTCCATAAGATGTTATTAGAAGCACTATGAACTTACAGAAGTCATGACTAGTAATGTTACCTTGCGAGTGCGTGTTCTTTGCGATTATAATTCAAAGGTGACTAAAGTAACATAGTAATTAAACAGATAAACGTTTTTATTCATAATTTGTTCAAATTATAGGTCAATTTCATTTCATTTGCGACATTGATAAATTACATTAAATTTTTATTAATTAAATTACAATTACAAAATTAAATTATCAATTAAGTACACAATGAAATTACAACACAATTTAATTAATAATACATTATTGTTTTGTTTTTGAAATTACCCTCTGTCAGTAAGTTCTTCCACAGAGTCGATCACCTCTCTCCCTCTCTTTCTATTGGGTAAGTACTAATGATAAAAATCTTAAGGGCCATTGGTCAAACTACAAATTAAAAACCACTATCTATACTAATATTATAAATGCAAAAGTAATTCGGTTTGTTTGTAACATTTTCACGACTAAACGGCTTAAAGCACCATAATAAATTTTACCAAGGAGATATGATAATATGGTATTCTAGAGAAAGGCATAAAATCAGTTTTATCGCGATAATCGGCATCCACGCAGGCGGAGGCGCGGGTAACAGCAGATGTCTTTTCTTAAAATAACTGTGTTATATAAACAGAAGTGTTGATTTGATTGTTTTGGCTGTGACGAAATTATGTCACGGAAGGATTACCTGGATTCTCTCGCAGACGTCGGCGCCGGCAGCCATGTCAACAAACAGTGTAGGCGTTCAACTTAACACTGTACACACAAACCTTCTCTTCGACCGACTTACTAACAGCTTAACCAACTAATACTATCTCTGAAACTTCGTTTGTTATTGTTTTTGAATTCAATTGCAAAATGAGATGCAATTAGTTTAGTTTGCAAAATCTATGTTAGTTTTTATGCGTGGATCAATGAATCCTTAATAATTAGACACGATATATAAGAGAGGTATGGCACCATATTAGTGAGCAAGCCCGACTAAGGAAGGACCTACACCTTACAGAAGACCACAGCCAAATAACTACACACAACGGAGTAGTTGTATTCCTGTGTGTGAGTACATGTCTCCAGCGCTCATTTAGGGATGCGTTTTGAAATAAACGTAATCCTATCCCAGGGATACTCCCATCTTAAAGCCTTGGTGTAAAAAAATGGGTTGGTAACACGCAAGTGATACCTTTGCAAGTAAGCGTCCATAGGCTACGGTAACTGCTTAACATCAGACGGGCCGTATACATGTTTGCCACTCAAGTTGTATAAAAAAATACTAAATAGCTCATAACAGAAACACATCGCCATAATTATAACTTGCTGATTTTCAGCAATAACAAAAAATAACCTTCCAATTCATTAAAGCTAAACACCAATTGTCAGAGTTAAAATCGGCTTATTCCCGTGCGCCCCAAATCTATTGTTCTCTAAAATTCATATTTTCATACATTGATTACCAGGAGCTCCAAGGATGTTTGTATTAAAATAAGAAACAAAGCCAAATTTACCACTTTCATTCCCTAGAGCTCCAAAACATTGTCTAGGTACTTTGAGATTTTATTCCCAGCAGCTCCAAGAAAATAGTCAATTCTTTAATATAAAAACCGTTCCCACGAGCTCCAAAGTTTTTAAAGTAACGTAGGCAAAACAATCCCGAACGTAATAGTAAAGTACGAAATCTATAAGTGCGTCCACTTATAGATTTCGTACTTTACCATTCTTAATCTATGCTCGAGTGTGGGCACACTTGAGCATAGATTAAGAATAAGGATTTTAAGAGATATACTTCTGGGACTAAACATGTATTATTTTTAGATCATGCCTTTAGTCTTCTTTTTGGTTTTTTATGCCATTCAAATAATTTGACAACCTTGATAAGTTGCATTACGAATATACGACTTGCTTTATTTCGAATTATTCTAACCCGTACCTCAATTTTAACTGTGTATGATTTAGAATAATTATAATATATATAGTAGATACCTAAATAAATAATGAAAAATAACTTTTTTTTTTCAACTCGGAATTTTACATATTTTAAATCTTCTTGCGCATAAGAATTCGTTTTGTAAATAAGATTTTGAAACATGGCCTGCTCGGCTCCGCAAGATTTTGTAAAGAACTATATGTTTTTGAGTTAAGATTCATTTTTACTCAAAGAAGATGAACTGTTGTTAATATAATATATTATCCAAATGAGCCTATGGACCAACGAAGTGCCCACCGTATGCTAGTTTGTGATATGGTATATTTTTGCACAAAATACTATGGGCTCGGCATGTATTGTTTGCGGGCCGGCTAGTAAACAATAGCCACCGGCGCAGTTTTTATTTGTTATATGGGAAGAAGCTCAATACTTTGTTAAATATCATTGCACTAAAAACAATCGGAGCCGTCAATCGATTAATAAAGACTTAAAATTAAAAAATATTTTACTTATATTTAAACTTTATGCACATAATGTACAATGGAGGGCTTAATGCCAAAGGCATTCTCTACCAGCCAACCTTAGGATGATGCAGAGATAAATGAAGTAGGTGCAAGATTTCAATAAAGAAAATAAAATTGAACCGCAACACAATGTAATAAAATGTATTACTTACTTTTTAAAACTTTAATTGAAAACTTTGATACATTTTTTAAAACACTGAGATGTTTTAATATTTGTGAATTTAGATTTTTTATTTGTGAATAGCTTAAAACTGAGTGTGATAACACCAAACTGTTTTTTTTTTAAATTGATACTATTCAAATTACGTTAAACATAATGGTGGTTGTGATGACAACATGGTATATTTACAAAAATATTAGTAATTGACCAAATTATTTTATACATTTTTTTTATACTACCAAGGAGGCAAACAAGCATACGGCCCTGGCCTGATGGTAAGAAGTTATCGTAGCCTATGGACGCTTGCAACACCAGAAGTATCACTCGCGCATTGTCGACCCTTTAGAAACCTTATAACTCCTTTCTTGAAGATCCCCATGCTATAGTCTTTCGGGAAAACCTAGGCAGGCAGCTCATTCCACAACTTAATCGTGGAAATTCCTCATTTTTAAAGACAAAATACATAATTTAAAGCAAATAATATGCTAGTATTATTTATAAAAGAAAACAAAATCTCTTTATTTACTACTTTCTATATAAAACCATGTTTACCGTTACCTAATAAAAAGGTAATATTATAGTATTAAATGTTTTAATTCTGCTAACCGTACACTTTGTTTTGGAGCTGTTGGGAACACAGTATTATGTGGGTCTTTCTTAATTGATGTAGTATATTTTGGAGCTCCTGGGAATTGATGTATAGAGATAAGAAGTTTTGAAGAAAATACCTTTCATAAGTTTTTGGAGCCCTTGGGAACGATTTTATAAAATAATAATAATATTTAATTTTAGTCTTGGAGCGCTTGGGAACAAAATCGTGGAGCGGGCGGGAATAAGCCTTAAAATCCTCAGTTCCTTCAGCATCGTATGTCGGCTTCTATAAATATAATATCATTAATATTCATTAAACGTTGTCTGAGTCGAAGGCAGAGCAGCGTCTGACACGACTGCTGATTATTGTTGCCTTCACCCCACTTGTTCCGTTTTAATCCCATGCTAATCCATGGCTGGAATAAACCTATCTCGTTGATTCTGTTTTACATTCTCTACTATATTAAATTTTGTGGTTATTACATAAATACAGGTATAAATTATATAAGTTGGTTTCGTTTGTTTAGTGTGTAAATGACTCGTGAACGGGTGCTACTTGAGGTGGCTGGTCAATCTGCGCATGATTTATTTTTAAATAATAAAGATATAGTTTATAATTTTTACTAAGATCGCAATATGATCTCGACATGTTTCTATCTTATGCATATAAAAGGAAAGGATCCCTCATTGCCTTGCAGGTAAGTGGAAAGCTAAATATTATGAATTTAGCTTTCCACTTACCTGCAAGGCAATGAGGGATCCTTTTTCCTTAATTGTTTCCTTATTTATCAAATATTTTTACCTAAATTTAATTTTGTATGGTATATTGGTTTCCATCCGTTCTTGGTAACACTAATATTGTAACTTATATCAAATTGTAAATGTTATACTCTGGCGATGAAAAAGAGTGGCCCGATTTTCTTGCCATTATTTTCGAGGCCCTACCCTAGTCAGCGAATTGGCCGTAGGAAAAAAGTATGCTGGCATTTGTTTTTATGACGTTCGTATCATGTATTTGATCTAAACGAATAAATGAGTTTGACTTTGACACAAAATAAATCAACATAATACTACCATAACCAAAAATAAATTGTGTTGTGAGTTAACAGAACTAGAAGAAAAACAAGTACTTGTATTAGAGGTTTTTTTTATACTACTTGGATGGCAAACAAGCATATGGCCCACCTGATGGTAAGTAGTTACCGTAGCCAAATGGACGCTTGCAATACCAGGGATATCACTTGCGTGTTGCCAACCCATTGTTTTACATCAGGGCTTTATGACGAGAGTATCCCTGGGATAGAAATACGTTTCTTTAATGTTTAATGTACCTAGAATAAATAAATACACAGCATTATTTCGAAGTGAGTTACAACAAAACATAAAAATGTAGTAATTGTATGTCGGTATTAAAAAACAAAATCCAATTTTGTGACTAGAGCTTTGTGTTCAGGACAGTGTTTACCTGTATTTATTGGAGCAGAAATTTAATGTCGTCAATTGTGTTACGAAAAACAGCGTTATAATGTCGAAAGGTAAATAACGGGGCAGGGGTGAACGCTGAGTGTACCTACTATTAACGAAAGACCCACCTTTACAGTCTTATTATATATGTAAGACATTAAACAGTCATTCATCAACTCGCTGAACACAATCTCATGGAATTTGGCAAGATGACAGGGTGTCACTAATGCCAATGACGGCCGTAATTAATACTCTTAAATATACTTTCAACTAGTAAAATGTTTGTATTCAGCAGAGGCGAGGCGAGAGACGTTTTCAATTCCAGAGGAACCGCATATTAGCAGACTGAGGACAAATTCCAGCTGCTGCCAGCACAGTGCTTTACTCAGAAGCTTAGGTGACCTGACTCACCAGGCATAAAACACTGTCCAAGTAATAATAGCTGCATTTTACTGACTGAGTACATTCTTAATCCGAGTTATGGGTCGTTTCGCCCGCCATTTGTTCGCCCGAACGGGCCAAACAACCAAATTACAAAATTTTAATTATTTGATTGGGCGTTTCGCCCGATGGAAGTTTTATTACTTTTTATGTAGAGACAACATCAAAATCTGTCTGTACATGTAAAGTAATAAAACCTCCATCGGGTGAAACGCCTAATCAAATATTATACATTTTGTAATTTGGACGTTTGGCCCGTTCGGGCGAATAATTGGCGGGCGAAACGACCTATAACTCCTTAATCCATTTGCTTCAGAAGAAATCCGTGTCCAACCTCTGTTTAATAAGTATTTTTTTAATTAAATTAATGTAATGAATGACTATACAGTTTTGTGCAATTTCTTTATTTGTCACGCAGAAGTTCATTTAGTTTGCATTACAGAACTCATCTGTACGGATTTTGTGTGCTGAACATACGAGTATATAAATAGCTTATAAATCTCACCCAACTTTATGTCCCTGAAGCATTAAAGCCTCAATTTCAACAGCGGTCTTATTAAAGCCACTTGAGTCAAGCTAAACCTGGAAACTGTTCCTTTTCGTTTAAGCGCTGTGAAGTAATCCATATTTCACATTTTGCTTTTATAGCTGTTAAAATTCAGTCTTTTGATAGACATAAAACGTACGAGATCCATCTTCATTCGCATTCTGTGTACATTCAAGGTTTTATTATGAATCCGTGCTGTACCCGTTGTAGGCTTTTTACGATGCCAATTCGCCAAGACATATGTAAACGCTACTGGTCGTAAAACATTTACAAACTTATTTCCATTTGCAAAATTTTGATTTTCGCTTTTAATTCTTTGTGTTAAGGTTTGTAGTGGTAGTTAAC
Organism: Trisateles emortualis; assembly: GCA_947095525.1. Lineage (NCBI taxonomy): Eukaryota > Metazoa > Arthropoda > Insecta > Lepidoptera > Erebidae > Trisateles > Trisateles emortualis. The sequence goes on from OX352736.1 coordinate 20,387,126, forward strand.
TTTACGTTGTCTGTGAAAGAATATTATTCGCGTTAGCTGAAGGAAGGATTACTGATGGTTGGAGATCGTTAATATCTTGGGCACGGTTTTCTTTGAATAAAATTTGGGAGTCGTGTGTTAGTTCTAAGGCTTAAGTCTTGGTTATATTTTCAGTAGTTAAAGACACGTGAAAGGCGTTTTATTACTTTAGAGTTGGGAAAGTAAATATTTATGTCGCGAGGTATATTATTCTTCACGTATAAGATACTCATAAGTTTGGCTTTATGTAAGTACTTGGGTACTGTTGTTGTCTATGTTCTTTTCTTGATTTTGAAACTTTCTTATACGTTGACATAAGTGAGGTGTAACGAATCTGAATATCTTGTCTATACGTGTGTTTGTTTGTATACCCTGTGTCAATTGAATATATTAATAAGGTAAACAAAACTTATCTGTTTAAAGTTATCACACATAATGTCACTAAATGGCACAAGTAACACATTCATATGAATTTCGAAAGTTTCAACTTGATAAACTAGCACTGTTTATACCAAAATTAGTTTTTAATCCATTAAATAAACTAATTTGAAAAATCTAAGTCGTAAAATTTGGATAACTGTCATTCGCAAAAATGATGTATTGTCTATGGTCCGGTCCCATTGTGTAAAATAGTGATGTGCAAATAAATATAATCGACGCGCTCAATTTAGGTTTTTAGTAATCGATTATGTCTGTAGTAAACCGAATTCCGCATTTCCGACCAATTAAAAGATATTTAAAAAAAACAAAGTAGATTTTTTAATGAACAATCAACTAATGTATATTGCCAAAATTTTAGTCCGCCTTTATACATTAATGTTTTTGTGTATAATAAAGTTTTAAATAAATAAGAAATAAAGTAATTTAAATTATTTTATTTTTATTATAATTATTTATATATCTATTTTTGATATTTTTAATGTTTATGTTTCTATATCCCATTTTATTTACGACATGAGGTCGTCTTAGCCATACGTCTGACTTTTTCCGTACCTATCTGTATATTATTATAACTGACTTTATTAGTTAAAAAAATATTTATACATACATATTTATACTTGAAGAACAGTTTTATTTATTTATCCCACTTATTTCTGTTTCGCAGCGGTCAATTTGCTGAGTTTAGTACCTACCTACACAACCTTTACGTAGGTCCACATTATTATTTCCTAATTCTATTGAAATCACTGAGTATCGAAAAAAGTTTGTTTGTTAGTACCTATAATATAATAATAATAATATTGACTATAAACAAAGAAATAAAAAAACCTGTTATTTCAAATAATTGAATTTATCGAATCGAATAATATTATAATTATAACATAATTATTTGTCAGTGCACGTGGACATCACTAAAATGTCAATGGTCGGGTTGTGTTTACCTTATTTTTATATTCAATTGACACAGAGTATAGTTTCAAATGTTTTTGATGAACTAAGCATATTTTACAATTAAATTGACATAATTGTGAAATAATTTTTTGCTAAAAGTAATTTTAGCAAAAAATGTTTTCACATTTTAGGATCATGCCTGAGGTGCTTCATTTTTACCATATTTTCTTATACTATAATATAAAATTATTTTTTAAACTTTAAAACTTTATACACAACCTTAGTAAAAGTGGTTTTAATGCCCGAGGCATTATTTACCAGTAAAATAAAATTTGTAATTTTTTTTATACTAAAGAAAAAAGAAAGAAAGAAAAAATATTTATTTTGTCTTTACATCTTACTCAGGAATCTAAAAAATATATACTACTTGGGTGGAAAACAAGCATACGGCCTGCCTGATCTTAAGCAGTAACCGTAGCCTTTGGACGCTTGCATTACCATACCAGAGGTATCACTAGCGTGTAGCCAACCCTTTTCTTTACACCAGGGCTTTAAGATGGAAGTAACCCTGGGATAGAAATATGTTTCTTTCAAAACGCATCCCTAAATGAGCGCTGGAGAGCTGTATTTATAATTTTCACTCAAACTAACCCAAAATACGTTTGCCAAAATCCTTTACTCGTATCTTAAAAATAATTTCAGACGTTCACACAATAACTAGTGTTGTCCAACAGCGTGCCAAAAGTGGTTCTTTATTTGGCCAATTTTGGGTAATTACGTAGCAAAACATGACCAACGGTAGTATTTTATGCAACTTATGTTAATAGGCTTGCAGTGGCAGTGTAATGTCGGAACGTGTGTCTAAGCTGCACGCGGCCGCTTGACCAGCGCTACCGCTACGGTCTAGGGTACGAACTGAAGCGAGTGGTGAACTAACATTTGACTTAATTTAACCGATTGAGTATTCGATATTCGATAAGTTACACCAACACTTAATGTAGCTGTTGGTGCTAACGGATAAAAATAGACTATGTTTTAATTCAGACTATATATAGGCTCTTTAGTCAACTGATCCCGCTCGAAATGGGTTCAGTTGATCTAATGTATATTTTGTATCTCTATGCCAAATTTTATACAGATGCGTTTAGCCGTTTTGGTGTGTTTAAATAACATTACAATATTAGTTTCGATTGTGCGACTATAGAAACTTAATTTACTTATCAGGTCTTTTTATATCCACTACTTTGGATTGTGAATACGGGAAAAGTAATGAATATATAAATATAAGAAAGCCCTTATGGCTCAAATACTACCGTAAAATATTAAGTGTGTGTGGAAGCTCTTTCTATATTCACCGAGATCTAAAATGACTCTTATACAACATTATAATTGTATTATAGAGTTTGTCCCTTATGGCCTAAAATAAACTTTGAGAAATATACGGCAGGAATTTAGGTGCCCTATTTAAGCAAAACATTTACGTTTAGTTTTGTTCAATAATCGATTTAAACGTGTCATGGCTTCTATTCATAAAGCGATGTAATTTTTTAAGCTGCATTTTTTAGGTCATCAGAAAATAAGTACACGTGTAGACTTCAAACATAATATATTTAACGGTTACCTAAAAGGTCCTTTCAAGAAATCCTTGGCAAGTGATTTTAGCTCGTCGTATTATATATCTATTCTATTCGTACATACTTATATAATTACTTGTTATCAATAACTTATCAACGCGGAGCCCGTGCATTTGTTTGCCACATGAACCGCTTAAGATAGTTCTGTAAACATCTATTCACAGTTCAATCTTCTTTACACAGTAGAACAAAACAGCTTCTTTCTGTCCTCATGCAAGCTTAGATCTCTTAATTACGCTACAAATTTTAATGCTGTCTTTATTATCATTTAAATAATTTCTTCAAGAATACCAAAGCAAAGTGAGGGCAAACTCAAAACTCAAACTCCAAACAAAACAAAAAAATAATCCTACAGCTAGTTCGCTGACGTGGAGCCATGAGAAGAACTAGCAAGAAACTGAGGCCACTCTTTTTAATCGTCAGATAGTTACAATCTTTTGTAAGTTACAATTACCTAGCATAATATTATGATGTTACCATAATTGTATTGTAAATAATAAAACGCGTTAGCTCATCTCTTACTCCATACGTAAGTCTAATTTTATTGCTAGTTTAGGCGGTAGAGGTTCCGCTGATGCATGGCCGACAGGCAATTTGGTGAAATAGTGCGCCTAATTTTTCGTAGCCGCCGCTTCACTAAGCCTTTCTGCTATAATTTTGTTTGTGCCTTATATGGTGTAGGATTTTTGGTAAACAACAACAGTTATTAAAATTTTTTATGATGTTTAAGTAGTAGTAAGTATATGTTATAGCATTTAATGCGGTTTAAGAAATTGGTTATGGGCATATGTGGTACCCTGCAATATTAATATTACTCCGACGGTTAGTAGTAGAAGGTATGCAAATTGTGTACTATTGAGGTTATATATTTCAAGTGTATTATTCCAGTGCATAAGAGACTTTCTTAGGTTTGCTAGCTCGAATTTTGGCTGTATTACCAACTGATACGAGGGCAGCCGTATCCTATAGATGCCTACTATTGTCCACAGGTTGAATTTGATCTCTTACTATAAGGCGGATTGTGGGTACTTCTTTGTTGATTTAAATAAGGTATTGAATTAATAACAAATCAAATAATCATTCAGGTTTTCATATCTGTTATTAATAAAAAATAACGGACCAAAATATTGTTTATAAAACAGATCTCGAGTTTAGTAGAGCACCGGTAACAAACAAGCATACGGCCCGCCAGGTGGTAAGCAATTACCGTAGCCCTTCTGCAGGAAACTCAATGCCTCACTTGCGAGATATACCTACTGACTTTATAATAATATATGTCAATGGAGCGACTAAGTAAAAGGCTGGACACATTTATACGTTTTTTTTATATACTACTTGGGTGGCATACAAGCGTACGGCCCGCCTGATGTTAAGCAGTTACAGTAGCCTATGGACGCAATACTAGAGGTATTACTTGCGTGTTGCCAACCCATTTTTTTACACCAGGACTTTAAGATTCGAGTATCCCTGGGATAAGAATATGTTTCTTTCAAAACGCATCCCTAAATGAGCGCTGGAGACCTGTACCTACTCACACACACGAAAACAACTACACCACTGTGTGTAGTTATTTGGCTGTGGTCTTCTGTAAGGTGGAGGTCTTTCCCCAGTCGGGCTTACTCGCTAGTATAGTGCTCTACCTCTCTTAACGAATGCAAAAATAAATCGAAATAATTTTACTGTTATAAACATAATTAAAATTCAGAAATTCATGACTATTAATTTATTCTGTTAATGAATAATTAATCATGAAACTGATTGAAAACTTATAAAAGATATGCTGTAATTGCAATTTTACAAGCCATTCAACCGGAGAATGATATTAAATGCATCGAACAATAGTGATTAATCTCATTTCATATGAATGCCTTCGTGCACCGAAGGAGCATATTTTAAAAAAATACAGCTATGTCACTACACACAATCAGATTAAAAAATGACAAAAATAACTGCAGCCTATTTGGCTACGGCCAGATTCACTTTTTAAACTAATAAGGTAATGGGAGAAGAAAATGGCAAAATATCCAAATGGGAATTTACATGATATAATTATAGACAGTGATTGCAAACAAACATTTTAAATAACGTTTTAAATCTACTTAGCTATTTATTTAGAATATTCTGGTTGAAAAAGATTTTTCCTTAAAACTTTCGCCAATCATGTTTCGCAAATACAAGCAGGTCATGCACATGTAGGTAACTACTAGAATTGTCATTTTTAAAGGAGTGGACTAACTGTACTTTTTTAAACTGTGACAGCAGTGAATGAGTCCACACGAGGCGACCGACGACATCTTGTTTTAATTACAAGATGCTCTTCAGACGAAAGCAAGTCGTACGAGGATTTTAAAGAGATAAGTTCGTCACTTTAATGAATGAAGTTGAGGTCTTTCAAAGAAGTATGCTAGAAGTGTGTGTGGTGAGATTTGATTTAAGTTTCACTTTACTAAATGGTAGTACAGTGACCTAAAAAAGATTCGCAGGAGGATTTGCTTTGCTTCTAGTTAAATGTGACTTTTTGCTTATTGTTTTGACACAAGCTAGGTATGTCGAATTATCAAAATGAATATAGGAGTAAGTACATTAAATTTATTCAACGTGGCTTGATGGATCGACCAGTTTTTGTTTGCGTTACTTAGGCTCGTATTTATAAACGCATCTCAGGTATTGAGTATGCGTACTTTACGTACCGTCTCTTTCTAACTACGGTCTCGGGCACCTAGTTAGAAAGAGACAGGGTGTCAAGTGCGCGTACTCAATACCCGAGATGCGTTTATAAATACGAGCCTTAGACTCATCTTTGTGCGATTGAATGCGCCATTATTGCATATTCAGATGAAAAGCGTTAAGAGGTTTGTCAACGTGAAATTAAATCCACGCGATACTTTTAAACTTCAAAACAGATATAGCCCCAAATATGCGAGCAGGCCCAACTGGGGAAGAATCTCTACCTTACAGAAGATCACAGCCAAATACCTAAGTATAGATATCAATTAATCAATATACACAGCGGTATTAATAGGCACGTATACTTTACTCCTACCTTAAAAAGGTACATAGATCTACATTTTAACTGATAAATAAATACATATAATAAAACGAATATAAAAGCCTCCAACAAGGTGGACTGACGACCTGGTGAAGGTTGCGGGCAACCGATGGACAAGGTCGACTCAGGATCAAGCGTAACGTTGTGGAAATCCTTAAAGAAGGCCTATGTCCAGCAGTGGACGTCTTTTGGTTGAGATGATGATGATAAATGTATTTTTTTTAAATTATTATTTTAAAAGACAACTTCCGCACTGGAGAACAAGCTCTGTGTTGCGGGGTACTTTGCAAACATACAAATAACGGACACAAATTACACCCAGACTCAGAACAATTCTTTGTGGGTCACACAAAGTTTTGTCCTATGTGGGAATCGAACCCATAACCTCGTGCACAGCAGGCGCATACTGCGATCACTGGACCACCAAGGCAGTCAAGTATTATATTAGAATATTTTTACGTGTGCTATACTTATATATGATGACGAAAACTTATACATTGTTAAGAACATAAAGTGTAACAGTGCTGTTTTTCATGAAAACAGACGCGTTATAAGTCTCAACAATACAATAATAATTGTTGGACTCAGATGTTCTACTCGCAACGACCCGGCAACATGTCTACAAGTTTTGAACAAGTGTTTTGGCTATTTATGAATGCCAACGTGTTAGTTAAAAGTCTTTCTCAAATTTTGAATGATGTATAGCCGAATGAGGTGATGACACATTAAGAGTATAAGTTATTGAAAGTAACAATTAATCTAATATATAAAATTCTCGTGTCATAGTGTTCAACTTTGAACTCCTCCGAAACGGCTCGACCGATTCTCATGAAATTTTGTGAGCATATTGGGTAGGTCTGAAAATCGGCCAACATCTATTTTTCATCCCCCTAAATGTTAAGGGTGGTCCTCCCCTAATTTTTTTATTTAATTTTTAGACATTTCTTTTTGTTTTTATTTTTTTGTGATTCAGCATTAAAAAATACATACAACCCTTAATTTTCACCCCTCTACAATCAACCCCTATATTTTAGTAGCAAAACAACGTTTGCTGGGTCAGCTAGTTAAGTATAATCTTGTCCAGGTCCTATTATATCGAAGTGTACACGTAGATATCGCACTAGCGCATAGTGCGTGGTTAATTGTTGCCGTAAACAGTAGCTAAGTAGCTACAATTCATCTTTTACGTAACGTACTATTATAGCATTCACACTTGAAATCTATAAGCACGTATGAAGGTTTTTTATACTTCCTGGGTGGCAAACAAGCTTACTGCCCGCCTGATGTTAAGCAGTTACCGTAGCCTATGGACGCCCGCAATACCAGAAGTATCACTTGCGTAATGCCGACACATATTTTACACCCCATCCCCAGGGATGGGGTGTAAAATATATCCCAGGATAGGATAACGTTTCTGTCAAAATGCTTCCCTAAATGAGGTCCTAAGGTGGAGGTCTTCTCCCAGTCGGGCTTGCTCGCTAGTATGGTCCCCTACATCTCTTATAATTTTGTTGGTTACTTATCTTTTTTATAAATCTCCTAATCTAGGTAGACAAATTTCACAATGTCTTCACCCAAGTTACCATCACTCACTGATATTTTTTAACATACAAGCAATTTTTCCATATTCTCAGTATATTCTACCATTCTTATTATTTATTCAGTCTGCAACACAAAAATCCGTCTAAATCCGTTAGTTGATGGCGGAGATCCGCACATAATGTCGTTCTTGTCACGTTCTGGACGTGACAACCAGCTTTTTAATTACATTTGCACGTAGTACCAGAGATTACAACAGCTCTTTATCGTAGTGCACGTCGTTTTGTGGAAGTATGAGGCAAAAAACAACGACATGTTTTTTAAGAACTTTGCAAAATATATTTAACTTTAGGTACATATGAAAATGAATGTTAATCTGACATTTTTATTGTAAAATATTGTAATTGCTGCAACAGGGTTTCGTGTTATTCTGCTCACAGGTTTCCAGCGGTTATTTGGCGATGCGTTTTAAAGAAACGTTTTCCTATCCTAGAGTTTTTTTTTGGGTCGGCAATACGCAATTATTACCTCTGTTATTACATGCGTCCAGAGGTTTACCACCTAAATAGTACACACATGAGCCCCACATACAAAATAGCTACAATTCTAAGCTTATTATTGTTGTTTTTTTCAGGCAACTTCCGCACTAGGAAACCAGTCTTATGTCGCGGGGGACTTTACAAACATACAAATAACGGAAAAAAGTACACCCAAACTCTGGGGTTCAGAAAGTACATCCAAAACTGTGGGGATCGAATCCAGAACATGTTGTACAGTGGTAAATGGCAAGGTGACCACTAAACCAACTGTGCAATATTAGGATGTGTATGAGTGCTTTTATATGTATTGTGCCTAACTAAAGTATAGCCTCTAATCCTGCACATATAAATAATGTATATTTTTATATATTTAGTAGGTACAGTCAGCATAAACACATTCTTAACTCAGAGATAGTTTCACGCTAAAAGCTTCACCGGCAAGTCTTATGCAAATGGACTGTCAGGTCCAAGTTACGGATGTTTGTTTTTCTTCGCTGATTTCAAAATGAAAGGAGGACCGGTTAAAAAAAAAGGTCAATTTACTTACGGACTTAAGGATGTTTCTAGCTGCGAATTTACATGGAGTAGTAAGTAGAATAAAAGTTGGGAATAAAGATAAATAGTTATAGTTAAACATGCTTTTGGCAAAAAATGGGACTAGATTTTCCTTTTATTCATTTAAGTAGTGTTTGTAAGTCAATGCAGTTTTGATAGTCCGGTAAAAAAATGGCGGTTAGTTAGTAAAGCAGTCGCATATAATTAAAATTCTCTAGGTGTAGAGGAGGAGTAGAGAGGCCTTAGCTCTACAATGAGACATTTGGGTCTATTAATAAATTCTTATGGCATATGAAACCCATGACCCTGCATCAGTCTTCCAGAAAATTGTTCCGTAATGAATAGTGACATATAGCAACCAACATTGTTCATGTGTTAAATTACGCATAGCTTTAGGATTAAGTTTTAAGAAATGTAGGTTTCTTCACAATGTTTCTCTTCACCGTTAGCAGATTGGAGCAAATTCAAATAATATTTGAACGAAAACTTAAGTAGTTACATGAAGAAGCAATTTCGCTACCTGTCCTCAATTGCATCGTCCAACTTTAGAGAAAACTCACGGTAGAGCGAACTTAAAGTTTTATTTACAGTGTCTTCGGCTTAAATAAAATCTTGTCACTTTCTGAATCAGCAACACTTTTTAATAACGTTGTAAATATTTATCATCTTACTGTCCCTTACATAATATTTGCATGGCTTCTATGGATAAGTTAGGATGTTGCGTATTTTATAACTTTAGCTAAGTTACTTTCGATCTTGATTAATATATTCACTGAGTACTTACTTACCTCAATATTCAGAATGCAAAAAATACTAATATTAAAAATAAACTACTATCAAACTAATATTAAAAATGCAAAAGTAACTTTGTTTGCATATTTGTTTGTTACACCTTCATGACTAAGCACAGAACAGATCCTAATAAAAATTTTCAAAGAGATAGATGGTATCCTGGGGATGGTATCGTAGGGTACTTTTACCGCTACAACTGACAATCATACGGGCAGACTTGCGAGGAATTGCTAGTTTTACATATACATATGACATAAAATATGTCTGACTTCTTCATAAATTTATGTTTTAAATCAATTTTAGAGCAAAATTAAGCGTTGAAAATTAAACTCCTTTGGTTGAATCCAGAGTTGCCAACAAAAAGCGAATTACAGAGCATAAAGTAGAGAGCTCTCCTACTTTACTAACGTAAGCACCTCATTAGGACGATGCTTCACAAATGCAACTGAGAACTACCAACCAATAAACGACTTTACTACTAACAGAATTAAATTTAATTTTGGATGCGTCAGTTACGATATCATTGCCAAGTTGGCAACCAAAAGAAGTAATTTAATATCGATATGTTCGTGTATTAAATTCAAGAAAATATTATTACGGGCACATGTGGCTCATTAATATTTATGAAGCGTTACTTAGATTAACGAGCTAGTCCTTACAGAAGACCACAGCCAAATAACTACACATAACGGTGTAGTTTTGTTTCCGTGTATAAACAGCAGCGCTCATTTAGGGATGCGTTTTGGAAGAAACGAATTCCATCCATCCTAAAGATCTTAAAGCATCTAGTGTAAAAAAATGGGTTAGCAAAAAGCAAGTGACACCTCTGGTTTTGCAAGCGTCCATAAGCTATGGTAACTGCTTACCATATGCTTCATTGACACCCAAGTAGTATAAAAAAGTAATAATTTATTTACAAGTTGTTCCATAATGAATTATTTCCTAGATTTAGATATAATAAAGGTAGATACAAGTCATACATTCAGTACTTTTATTTATTTATTTATTTATTAAAAACATTATAAGCTAACAGTGTGAACCAAATCGCTTACATGTTATACTACTTAACAAAATTCTTATAAACTGACTTACATTCTTATCAATAACAGCTTTATATATACATATTTATACCTATACCTATTTATTATAATCTAAGCACTTATATTGCAGCATACATTATTGAGATCAAAGTTATATCAGGAGATCTTAAAATTATATTATTATATTTATTTATATTAAAGGATTTTATCTATTATTTTACTTTTTAATAACTACGAGTATTGCACACAAAATATTACATAAAACTAAAATAAATACGAGTGTTTTTAGCCAACACTGCAATGTTACTGTAATGTGCTACATGTCCACTCACACTTGACCTGTAACGTACCGTCATTTTAATCCTTAGCTTAAAAACAAGACATTTTCAAAAACCCATTGTATTTCTAACCAACGTAATATAATTATGCCACTGCAGTCAACTTCCCTCACATAACTATTCAACCTCACACGTAAAGAATGAAGAATGAAATAACAAAACCCGTCGCTCATACCTCCACACCTTTGCATTCACACTACCATTGTTACCTACAATAAAGTTGGAAAGAATGGAATAAAACCTCACACGAACACTTTTAAACGAATCCTGTTTCCCGGTTGCCGCTACAATCCTGAGGAAAGTTTCTCGTTAAATTTATCACGTACCTACCTAGAGAGATGGTCAAGCGATACTCGGACTTGTGCAACTGTTCCGTATTCAATAATAGGTATATTTATTTCGGTTTTATTTAGATAAATATAATAATAGCAACCAATATATGTCCCACTGCTGGTCTCCTTTCCTTTATCAAGAGAGAGAGGGTTTAGGTTACGTAGTAACTATTTAGTAATCTGTGGTTTAGGGCTTAATTCACACACGCTGGCCTAATGCGGGTTGGTGAATCAGACATGTTTTTAAAATTACTTCTTAGACATGTGGGTTTGCTCACGATGTTTTCGTTCACCGTTAGTAGATGGCGAATCATTTGATTAGTACATATAAACTCCACAAAGTGAATTTTACATTGGTACTGCCACCAGGGATCGAACTCACACTTCTTGCGTGCAAGTCTGTTACTTTCCCACTATTTAGATACGTTTGTTTTAATAATGTTTTTTTTTTACATTTTTTGTAACTCTATTGGGTATAATAGTTCTCTTTTACTAAGTCAACTTTGGAAAATAAATTTTCCTTTCTCAAGCCAAAGTTTATTACCACAGTTGGTTTTTCCGTCCAAGGGCAGGCATTCTAACCAACAGTTTTCTTCGAATACAAAAACCCAAGATGCAATGACTACTTATTATCATGTAGTAGATAGACAGAGATGCAAGATACAGGTGACAACAAATATTAATGTGCAAGAGCGGTAAAAAGGATGTCGTCTGTCTAAACAAGAGCACTACGAGATAAAGTTAGGAAATATTTATAAGCAAGTTTTCTAGCTGCATTTGCAGATACTTTTATAAAGGAAGAAGAATATTATTTATTAGATTAATGTTGTTTGTGGACTGTAAATAAATATGGAATTGGGCTGTATGGTCGTGTTGTGGTTTGTGGACGCGCCTACAAAATTATATTATTCATACATTTTCTGAATCAATAAATAAGTCTCGAACTTGTCACGAAACAAATTTTGTAAGATAAGTAAATTTTACGATTTCGGGTGCATTTACAATGTGACGCCAAGAAGTGAACAGTAATAGTATTTATATTACACGGTAAACGAAACACAGATTGGTATTGATTTTTGTCGTCAAGAAGTAGGTAATAATAATATTTTGGGATAACATAACCACTGCCATATTCTAATTCCAAACTAGGCAGAGCCTGTACTATGGCAACCATACGACTTATAAACATACTTATAAATTCATAAATCTAATTTAAACAATTGTGATCATCACACAAAACAATGGTCAGTATCAGGCTGAATCTTTTCTCAGTATCAATCTGAATTTTTGCTATGATATGCGACTTAAAATAGCTCTCCAAAGGAGGCTGTATCCCACCTGTACCTGTCCTTTCTGGGAAAAAACGTGCTGATATTTTATGCATATCTTATCTAAATGTAAATTTCATCGGGTTATTGTCACCGTCTATTTGTAACCAACAAATAAATACACAACACTCGCAGCTAGATTCTGACTGCATAGTAACTAGATACTACCCACTATTCGACACTTACTAGCACTTTTGTAGGACTCGGTATACGCTTTTTTAACAAATTACCGAAAGAGATAATGAATTTGCCCTTACACAAATTTAAACCTACTATTAAAAATCATCTCATAGGAAAGGGCTATTATACAATAAATGATTATTTGAACGACAAAAAGTCTTGGAATTAGTTGCATTATATAGTTGTTTGTTTAATTTAGAATAAATCAGCTTAGTACTTAAGTTCTAATTTGTGACGTGAGGCACATTGTGAATTCTAGTGATAATTCTGTACTTTTTCTTTTTATTCGTTGTTTTTTTATTTAGTAGCAAAACGTTATTTACAAAAAAAATTGTCACTATTCACATATTGCCTTATTCTTTAATAGCAATATGTAAATTGAAGCAGACTTTAACACATACTTTAGGTTTTTTTTTTCTCGCACGACCAGTACTAAGTACGATTATCATATTTTACCAATATAGTTAGTATCGTGTTTTGACTGCATCAGCTTGCATGCTATCATACTTGTATTTTACAAAAGATTGTAACTATCTGGCGATTAAAAAGAGTGGCCTGAGTTTCTTGCTAGTTCTTCTCAAGGCTCCACGTCAGCGAACTAGCCGTAGGAAAATTTTGCTGACATCATCTTTCTGGTTTATTCATAATTTATGACCTTCATAAGTGTTACTTTGTAACCTAAATGAATAAATGAATTTTGAGTTTGAGTTTGAGTTTGACTAGACTATTGTTATGCACAATAGTCTCCATTTCTCCAAGTTGTACAAAATTCAACGATTAGTGCAGAATACAATTTTGAATATTATATTATTATTTTGACTTGTAGAGTATTTAGACTAAGGTGGATAAATTCGAACTCTGGAGTAGGAACTCGGATGGCACAGTTGGTAGTGCGCTGGGCCGGAACCCGAGAGGCGCAGGTTCGAGTCCTGCTCCGGCCCACTAATATTAAAGCAATGTGGAAAGAGACGAGCTCTTTCCACATTGCTTTAATATTAGTGGGCCGTATTTATTATTAGTGAATAAAATTTGGTATTTTAATGGATAAAAGAAGGGAAGGCCTTTGCCTTGCAGTGAGACTATTAACAGACCAAATAATAATTAATTATACATTTCAATTATAATTGAATGTATGATTTATATTAATAATGTAAATTTTCCGAAATGATAAAAGCTTTTTGTAAATCATTTTAAATGTTTATGTTTACCGTTTTAATGTTTAAAAGCAAGAATAGAAATCATAATTGTTTTTTACGGTACAAGACTGTTCAGTTAGACCACGTGAGTTTATTACACTACTACTCTAGACCAGGGTCGCTAATAATAACCAAAAAAATAATAGTAGGATGAAACCCATTGGAAATGAAAGAGAATATAACAAAAATTAAAGGAAAAGTGTAATTACTTTTCCTTTAAATTTTGTTATATTCTCTTTAGAGATCTACAATATTTTGAAAAAGTTGTAGAATCTTCTTTAAATTATTTGCGTAATTGCCAATTTATTGCTACTAGAGGTCACTTAGTGGCCGAAATTCGACCGCGATACTTTAAAAAAGTAAGTACATTTTTATATTTTTATTTTATGTTTATTTTATTCCGTACTATTTTGTATTGTAACACTTTTCTGAAAGTTGTATAGTGGTATGATATTCGTTGAGAATGTAATATAATAACAAAGTTCTGCCTTCAGTATACTAAGACTGCCTCAGTGGTCTAGTAGCCGCAGTTTGCACCTGCTGTGCACGAGTTTGTGGGTTAGATTTCCACACAGGACAAAACTTTATGTGACCCACAAAGAATTGTTCTGAGTCTGGGTGAAATTCCCCCGCGACATAGAGCTTGTTCTTTAGTGCGGGAGTTGACTTAAAAAATATATCCGACCAAGTGCCGTAGTCAAATCCCTTTAGACAAATTATAACGTAACAGAATACAGTTGTACTCGTACAATATGTAGGTACCTCCGTGCATCAGATTTACAATGACGTAAAACGTTTTACAGGTAATAACTCCACAGTATGGATTCACTTCGAGCTCATATTTTATTGACGAGTAAATTTTATTGTCTACCTACCATATACGGTTGTAAAACAGTAAAAATATCATGTACCAAAGCACTGACAATAAAATGTTACAGTTTGTGTAAAGTAGGCTTTCAATTTTGATGTTTTAATTATAACAATTTCCGTGTATCAAATATCAAGAACACGTGGAAGCGTGACGTGAAAACGACAAATTGATTTATCATAAAATATATGGCGAGAATTTTTTGGTTATCCTCAAATTTGTTGGAAAATTCGGACATAATTAGCTGACAAAAATGGTGTAAATGTTATGACTATGTTAATAATTCTTGGTTAGAGATAGCTGAACACCAAACTGTATTTTTTATCATTTATTTTATAACTCCAGTTTAGCAATCATTCGTTTTTGGATTTCCTCCTCCTATCATTTTTAAAGATAGGAGGAGGATACGTTTTTCCGTCAAAAGAGAACAGATACATTAATATTATCTGCATCATAACCTCTAAGATTATGATGCATATCCAGAAGAATTAAGCAAAGATTTCATTGTCTCTGTTTATTAGCAGCAAAATGATACAGACAAAGAGTTAGTAACTCTCTGCTTTGGCTAGACTGATTCACGACTTTAAAACAAAAACTACAAAAAGCGATTTACGATGCTTACGACTGTTACCTGTCAGACACAACCACATAATTCAAACACAAATTCCAATAATTCTTTTTTAGCTAAACGATTTATATGTGACCTATTTTGGTACTTCGTTTTAATCCAAATACGACATTTGGGGTCGGTTCGATTTGACAGTGGACGGGTGCCCTTATCAAACGAAACATCGAAAATATTTATTCGAACTTAATAGCATAATACTATATTATTAGCTGTATTTCGTGACTAATTATTATCTGTGGATCCATGATTGTAAGCATACTGAGTGCATCTATAGACATACTTACCAACTTACCGAGTCAGCAGCTCAAGACAAGCAGCGTGCTACGTCTCAACAATAGACAAGAGTATAAATTTATTATGATGTTACTCTATATCATTATTTTTATTTAACCCAGACTTAAGCAAGAATGTCATAGAAACCTAACGTCAATGTACTTATTTA
The DNA here is from genome assembly GCA_947095525.1 of Trisateles emortualis. Classification (NCBI taxonomy): domain Eukaryota; kingdom Metazoa; phylum Arthropoda; class Insecta; order Lepidoptera; family Erebidae; genus Trisateles; species Trisateles emortualis. The sequence continues at coordinate 20,402,936 of OX352736.1, forward strand.
AAGTAATTTTCTCATTTTGGTCAACTGCATGATACTTATGAACGTCATAAACAACAAATGTCAGCGAATTGGCTGTAGGAAAAAAAATATTGTATTTATTTCTTACAGCCAATTCACTGACTAGGATAGGACTATGGAAGAATTGGCAAGAAACTCAGGTCACTCTTTTCCATTTACAATTTAGTAAGAGTTACAATATTTGTGGTAATAATATGACTTCAAATCTGCTCTTTGAATGCGTCGATAGTCTATATACCTATATACACGAAAAACAACGATAGGTACTACGCAGTTAGTTAAAAAGTATACCGTACAATTCCGCTCTAGTATTGTTGTTTTCTCACCGTGAAACAATACAGCTATCAAAACCAACTAAGTAATATTTGCCCATCATCTATCTATCTCTGTGCCTACCATACAGATGCAGAGCCGTGATATTGGTCAGATAGATAGAGAACAGAAAAAACGTACAGTTTCCAATGTTTTGCTAAATCTATTGCAATCTGTGAATGGAAATCAATTTGATGAGCATACAACTACTTAATTAAATAACAAGTTTACATTTTAAGAATCAGGAATAATTGAAGAAAAGAATTATTTATTTTTCTCCTGCTCTAGAGAACAAGCATGGTATAACATATAAGTTAACGACAAAACTATTAATTGACAGACGCTAACACCCAGATTCGTAATAATATAAGTGGTTGGTTCAGTGACTTAAGTGTATACCTAATATACCATTGCGTAACGTGTTGTATGTAGGTTCGATTCCCACACGGGACAAAAATGTGTGCGATCTATAAATGTTTGTCCGAGTCTGGGTAAACATTGTGTCTATTAATTATATGTTTGTAAAGTCCTTCGCGACACGGAGTTGCTTTAGAAACAATATTTAAAAAACAGATCCCTGCAATATAACCGATATCGATTAATGACAATTACCCCTTACCATCAGCTATAAGATGGAGTAAAGCTAAAATATATAATTATAATACTTCTGATGCGATATTCCAAAACCAACGCTCTCTCCAGTACTAACATTAATTATAAAGTTAATTATAAACTACAGTATTAATAAACTCAGAATACAACGTGACATTAATTACAAGTCTATCTTGTCCCTTTATACTAGAAAAAGAAAATACTAAGTAAATAATAATAAAAAATAACGACATTCAAAACACGACTTGTACGAAGTATGCGTTCCCTTTGACGAAAGTTTCGATACTTTGATACTGAGGAGAATCATGAGCGGAATAATTTCGTTAAGATAATACAAAATATCAAAGACGTAACATTACGTACTTAGGTGTAACGATACGATAATGTTGTTCTTACTGCCTATCTACTGGGAGATACTTGGAAGTAATTGACAGTTGCTGAACATAATAGACATTAGCTGTGTAAGCGAATAACAATGACATGGCGATCGTATCTCTAAATAGTATAAAACAAAATATGTAGCCATCTCCCTCTCCTCCTCTCTCCATCTTTTCCTCCAATAACTTCTTTACAGATTTCGATTGGATTTTGGTTTTCACTCAAAAGAACAATACACAAGAAAGGTTTGTATTTGTAATGAACTAATTAATTAATCTGAATAATATAAACGGCACCAATCACGATAGGATTGACTTAAATTAATCTTCAATTATCTGTTGCAATTACCAACAAAAGTTACGTATTGTAGTAAAAACATAGTTATTCGACTTGATTACTAATGCCACTAACCAAAATTACAAAATCTTTAACTAAAAATCTTGTAAACTAGAAATCAACTAAATACAATTTTAAAGTTGCATTTGTCTGTAACTTTGAAATAATCCACTGATTCATAACTTTGGACAAGAAATTGTTATACAGCCTATATTTAATGTATCTAGGACAACTTCGAAATCAAATATTTAGTTAAGGTGTTGCTTTTTAAGATTATTATATGGGTGTCTTACATCGAATGATGAAGCTCAGTAGGTACTTCATATTTATTGAAATATGATTTGCAATATTTGATAAGACAACTTTACCTAGTAGGTATTTCGTACAAGAAAATACATCAGTTACAAGAACAAACAAGGTAATCCAACTACAAAACTACGTTTGTCTCTAAATCCCGTACATTAAGAATCCAACACAAATCCTGACATTAAACAAATTAGTCCACAACTACAACAACAGGTAACAACGCAAATTGTTTAAGTATTCACAAATGACGCATAAGTCCAAACAGAACAACAGTTTAGAAGGTGAAACTGTATAAGATAACGAAATTAATCGTATCGTATTGTTGTACGTATAATTAGTTTTGAGAGAACAAGTTTCTAAATTAAATTCTCAAACGTTTTGTGAGAAATTTCTGCGTGAAGCTCCTCCCCCTTTGTGATATACGGGTGATTAAATAGTGCGGGTACGTTATCATTACAAAAAGAGATTACTGTCTGATGGTAAACAGTTACGCAGTAACTGTAGCCTAAGCACCCTTGCAAATAAACAAAACTAGAACTTGTAACATCAAGGTTGTGTTATGAATAACACAGGGATAAAAAACATTATTTAGATTTTTTTAAATTTGTTGTGTTAAGTTATAATGAATACAATTTTTATGCATTGGATTTGAACTAAACATTTCAGCAGACATTTGTAAAAACGAAACATGGCAAAATGCCAATACAAAGATGTACTTAACTGACAGAAATGTACAAAGTACATTTTCGCCCTTCAAGATGTCCGTTAAATAATATATTATTACGCAGCGTTAACTTGCGTGTCGACCTTTCTTTATGTCTCGTATTTCTCAAGTGAATTTCACCAACTCGGCCATTTGGACTTATATTAATTAGTATACAATTTGCCAAATCTAACTTTCGAAGTTTATATAAGTTTTCTTAACTACACTAACTAACACAAATTATTTACGTCAGTATCCATTATTATTAATTGTTTCAAGTCAATTACAATACATTTTTGGATTCCATTGTACTTCCATGATAATCTAATCTTCACAAGTTAAATTGTAAACCTGAATAAATAATTAATTAATTATTTCTATATTGGCCTCGTTATATGGAAGAGGAATTGGATTTTGAAGACATGATCGAAAATCAGTTCAGATAAATACAAATCTCCAAATGAAATGCTCACAATTTCGATTATATTTGAAAATTAATGATACATAATTCATAAAAACTTGTATAAAAAGCATCGGTGCAAAAAACTAAATATAAAGAGAAAGAATCTGTACTAGCAAGTGTCCCAGTGTTTCTTTTATTCAACAGCTAGAAAAAGCCCTGTCTGGAATATACTTTGTAAATTGAAAAGTTTCTTCAGAAAAATCCCAAGTCCACTGTTTGATAGTGCTGGGCTACACAAACAGCGAGTTTTCAAATTATTCATATTCTTGCATTTTGAGATATGAATCTAAATATATAAAATTCAAAGACCTGACTGATTGATTGACTGGCTGACTAACTGACTGATATATCAACCAACAGCCTTAAAAATAATAAATAAATTTTGCACGGACATAAAGTCTGGAATAGCACACTTTTGGGATTGTACACGCGGTAGAAGCCACGGGCTGAAGCTAGTATTGAATAATATAAAACGCTCTTTTTAAAGCCTATAAACAGAGAAGCTTTAAATCTTTCATGTTGTACTTTCTCATCAGTTTGATTCTCACCGATAGTAATAATGTGGATTTAACTTTGTGAAATTTATACATAAATTTACGTAATAATCAAATGATTTGCCATCTGCTAACGTTGAAGGAAAACCACATGTCTTAGAAAAATTCTAAAGGTATGTCTCATTATCTGACGTAACCCGCATTGGCCGTTTACGCCTGTAATAATGCCTCAATTCTCTGATCCGTTGGTAGAGGAGCGGAGACCCGTACCAGTGCTGCAGCATCAGCAACTTCTTTCTAATAGGTAGGTATACTACTAAACTACGTCTACAACAACAATTAGTGACTAGAATAAGAATTAATCTTGTCTCGAACATCTGGTTTCAATCAGCGAACTTCGTAATGGAAAACGTTTGTAATTTAAAAAGCGTTAGATTATCTGCTTTCAAAATTTACTGTCTTAGCTCATTAATTTGTTAAACTCATAAGTAGATTATTATTCACTATAAATACCTACTTACTGCTTTTAAAAATAAAAGTCGCATCATAAATAATGACTAAAGGAACCAATTTATGAATAAAAGTAATATTATTTTTCCATAAAAGTATTCTACAAATAATTTTGCACAAAAGGATGAACATATTTAAGCATAGTTTGACACATTGTTCGCCAGATGTCGCGCCACACCTGGCAGTGGTGGATTCGTGCCGCTTAACGCTCGGCGCGTTTTCACCATTGATTGACCATTGTTCTCAGGATATGAGTCAGCAGCCAACGGGTTCATTCACGGTTCATTGAAGCTTTTTGTTTTGAAGACCACCTATGAATAAGCTTTTAAAATGTGCTTCAGTTTTATTTTGGCAGTATGTGAAATTAATCTACATATACTAATATTATAAGTGCAAAAGTTTGGGTGTATGGATCTTTGGTACTTAATCACGCCAAAATGGCTGAATAGATCTAGATGAAACTTGCCACAGAGATAGATTAAAGTCTAAAATAGCACATAGATATGGAAACTAAATTATTTAAGGTATTTAATTGTATTGACAGCAAGTTCACCGACATTGTAACCACGGACACTAAGTATGATGAACTCTCAGATTCAAAATTACCCAAATCTGTACAAATCTTAAATTTTGTTGCGTGATTTAATATGTGGCAAGGCGACGACAACTGAATCACTGTTCAGTTGCATTTAATCAGAATTTACCACATTTTATGAATGAATTTGTATAACAAATTGAACAGCATGTCTTAAAAACAAGGCAGTGTGTATTTAATTTTACATGTAGTTTATGAAATCGTATTTGTGTTATTATGTTCTACATATTCTCTTTTAGTTCAATATTATATTCTACAATTTGCACCTACTTCGTATATCTCTACGTCACCCTATGGTTGGCTGGTAGAGAATGCCTTTGGCATTAAGTCCTCCATTGTACAATACCATGAAGTTCTCAATCAATAAATAAATAATGATTGACTTATTTAGTGAAATGAACATTTTAAAAATAATGTTTAAACAAGTGTAATATTTGAGAAGTGAAACATTTGCGAAACCTGTATTTTGTCAAACGATTGTTTTTAAAGTAATATGTTTTAGAAATGAAAGTTTGTAAAATGATTAGTTTTTCTAACGTTGTTTTTAAAATGATGATTTGTCATGCGTTTTTTATCAAACAATAGTAAACCGTTTCTGTTATGTTAATAAATCTTCCGTAAAATTTTTCCTTCCATTTTCTCTTTAACTAAATTCACACTGCATCGTGAACACTCGGCCACCAAAGTAATACAATTTTTGCTTTAGAATAGCAAGGCTATGTAAGCATTGCTCAGTGCACTGTACCAACTCTGAGAGATCTTTTTAAACTTAGCAACCTTCAGATGTTTTAGATCGAAGATTATATATTGGAGAAGTTTATATATTGGAAAAAGTTTATCTATTCAGTGACTATTCTTCACGTGAATATTCTGTTAAAGCTCTTCGTTTTAAAATGCAGCCGTAGATAACCCGGGTTACAGGGTTATACATATCTATAGTTTGTCGATTTTCGTTCAGATTAAATTGTGTTTACAGCTGGAGGAATGTTGGACTAAATTGAACTGTACGAGTGGAGAGATTTATCGAGGTCATTGGTTCGAGGGTTAGGTTTTCTTATACTAAAATAAATGGTTCGCTGTTATTAGCTTTATTTAGTTTAAATTTGTAAATCCTACTAATATTATAATTTAATTATGTTAAACTTGTCTTTCTTACTTCATTGATTGCACCTACTTCGATTATTTCTGCATCACCTGTGGTAGACTGATAGAGAATAGTTATAGCATTAAGTCCGCCTATGTGCATGAAGTTTAATAAATAAATTAGGTATAAACGCGAAAGTTTGTAAGAATATATGGATGTATGTTTGCTACTCTTTCACTCAAACACTTCTGAACGGATCTGGATTAAATTCTTTCGTTTTTTTTTAAAATGGCAACTTCCGAACTAGCTTTATGTCGCGGAGGACTTTACAAACATGCAAATAATGGACACAAATTACACCCAGACTCAGAACAACTCTTTGTGGTTCACACAAGTTTTGTCCTGTGTGGGAATCGCACAACCTCGTGCACAGCAGGCGCATACTGCGGCCACTGAACCACTAAGGCAATCAATGATTATTTACAACTGTTCACAAGGTCTTATTCAAGCGACTGCTACTCGGTCTTAGTTTTATAGCGCTCTCTAATGCCTCACTTAGATTTATGCTCCATTTGCATCAGTTTATTGCCTCTAGCTCCGGTACCCGAATACTTCGAGATGCAACCGTTACAGACGTCATAAATAGCGCTCAAAATACGCGCCACATTGAGTTTTAAAAAGTGACTATCCTAATCTTGAAGCAATTGTTTGAATACTATTCAATTTGTTTCTGGTTAAGACAGATAGAACTAATAATTAGCAAGGGTAAAAATCGAAAACAAAATTTATTTTTCTTTTTAAAAAGACAACTCCCGCACTAGAGAACAAGCTCTGTATCGCGGGCGACTTTACAAACATACAATTAACGGACACAAATTACATCCAGACACAGAACAACACTTTGTGGGTCACACAAAGTTTTGTCCTGTGTGGGAATCGAACCCACAACCTCGTGCACAGCAGGCGCATACTGCGCCCACTGGACCACCAAGACAGACGAAAATATAAAAAAACTGGGTAAAACTGGGATACTTATTAAAAGACAATAAAATTATACGTTGTGACTGAAAATGTCTAAATTCTGTCAATAAGTACGTATTAGTAAGACATCTAAACAGAACTATGGCAATAAAGTTACCTCCTATTAGACGGCACCTGACAGTTGGCAAAACGTTGATGTGTTACATATATACTAACCCCCTTTCCACAAAAAAGTGCCAGTTATATAATTACTAGGGTTCGACCGCGACTTCGTCCGCGTGGAAATTTGGAATATTTCCCCCGATTTTGCAACATATCTCACTACTGCTCCGCTCAGATCATAGCGTTATGTTTTATAGCCTATAGCCTTCCTTAAAAAGAATTTTTCCAATCGAACCAGTACTTTCTGAGATTAGCGCGTTCAACCAAACAAACTCTTCAGTTTTATAATATTAGTATAGATTATATATTATACTAGCTGTACCCGCGACTTCGTTCGCGTGTTCAGTCTTTTACTGAAAATCTCAAAGCTACAGCTGTTATCCCTATGCAAACTTTCATCGGCTGATTTTCATCTTCAGTGGTTACATTTAAAAAAACCTTTCTTTGCGGATGCCTATATCATAATAGCTATCTGAGTGTCTAATGATTTAAACTGTGCGTTTGTTGATTAGTCAGTCACGTTTTTCTTTTAAATATTTGGATTCTGCAATTAATAAACTTCATGAAGAAATATTCCTTGTTTGTATGATTGTTCTGCTCTTCAAATTGTCTTAGCGCAAACGTGAATAACCTTAATTGGCCCATCGCCTAGCTAATAGTTTGAATTTATGTATTGTTATGTATTATCTGTGCCATACCCTGTAGAAATCTCTACATCTATTACATTTCGTTTGAAATTGGTCACTTCTAACCTGATAGGTACTGTTACACAGTTTATGTGGGCCAAAAATTTATTAAATTCTTAAAGGGCATAATGGTCCGTCGTAGTGCTCAAGGATTTCAGAAATTGAACTTTCCTTTTAATCCATTGTTCTTATAATACAGTTATACTACTTTACATAAGCTTTCGGAACAAACTGAATGAAAAACCAGTAAGTTGAACCCTATTCAATATTGTCGACCATATTAGTGAAAGTTCAACGTAAATTCGGTATATAGGTATCTGTTAATTATTATCTTTATCTCTGAAACTATACATTTTTTACTTTGTACAGGGTTAATTACCTACGAAGTTTCCGTGCCTATATCCGGCTGTATCATAATATTAGTTCAATTGTAACATTTTAATTTGCTCATTGAATGTGATTAGTTACTGTCATTTAATTACCATAATTAAGATACATTATGTCTGATCTCCATCGGAAAAAAAATTATCTTTGAGAAGTTGGCCATCTGCAGTATTCTTTATTAATTTCACTAACGAATTGATGCTTCCTGAATGCATTTGTTTGATTCATTGCAGTATGCCTATAGTATTTGAGGAGGTTACTCACTTCCCTACGGAACCCATCATCAGAACTGGATTTTTTAAAAACTGAGAACAATATGAAAGATTATCCATCCAATTACAAAAAGATTTTTAAGATAATTTTTAAAGAGAGGGAAGGACCTCCACTTTACAGAAGACCACAGCCAAATAACTACACACAGCGGTGTAGTTGTGTGCCTGTGTGTGAGTATAGGTCTCCAACGCTCACTTAGGGATTCGTTTTGAAAGAAACGTATTTCTATCCCAGGGATACTCCCATCTAAGCCCTGATGTAAAAAATGGGTTGGTAACACGCAAGTGATACCTTTGGTATTGCAAGCGTCTATAGGCTACGGAAACTGTTTAACATCAGGTGGGCCATATGCTTGTTTGCCACAAAAGTAGTTCCATCTTAGCGATAAGACGTCCACTGCTCGACATTGCTTCCCGCAAGATTTTCCACGTCAGTCGGTCCTGAGCTGACCTTGTCCATCGGTTGCCCGCGTTTACCAGGTCGTCGGTCCATCTTGTTGGAGGCCTGCCCACGCTGCGTCTTCCAGTTCGTGGTCGCCACTCTAGAACCTTTCTGCCCCAACGGCCATCGGTTCTGTGAGCTATATGCCCTGCCCTATAAATTGCCTCAATTAAGTGACAATGCCCTTGTGCATTGTCACTTAATTGAGGCAATTTTTCGAGCTATGTTTAAACTTTACTTAAAAAGAAAATATTACAAATCGGCTCTTAAATGACGATGTTCAGGAATAAAAAAAAAACAATGCAATGAAACCTCATCTTTAAAAATTCAGTTAAAAATATATATAAGTTAAGTATGCCGATGAGACAGAGGCCGATCATGCGTTTCGCTGTGAGTGATTTTTTTGGTCGAAGATAGACACATAGTATCACGGAGTTTTTTTAGATCTATTTGCAAATAACATTGCCTCCAACGGCAGGATTTTTCCGACTCGCTCAACTATCATCGTAATATATTGAGTTTATCGTGACCATATAGACAGATTCGGTGAATTGTTTTCTTTTCTGTGCTGCTTTCCTGATTACCTAAATTAAGGTATTGTTAAATGTTAGCGCCTACACAAAATGAAATAGCATTCATTTTATAGTAATATGTTATAGTTTGTGTTTAAGTTTTATTAGGCGTTTAATTTAGTCAGTGATTGTCTTAGGTCTTGGCATGATTAACGCATTTTATTCGTACTTATTATAGTATATTTATATAGTTTTAGTTTTATCAAAGACGATTTTAGCTGCAACAAACAGATAGCCAGAGAGATAAAACTGTTAAAATTGTATTTCTGTTGTAAGTGCTATGTAAACAGCCACATGATATTACAAACAGACACTTCAATTTTATTAATGTGTGTATAGATGTATAGCTGATATGTGTTTATGACTTCGTTTGCGTGGACTTCAGGGATTAAAACATAGAGTTTCCTGGAGATGCTAAACGGAAAATTGTTTGGAATCAAAAGAACCCGGGGCATAAAAGATTATCACCTGCACCGCATCCTGTTAAAATGTCTGCTTCTATTACATTTCGTTGTAAAATGGTCACTTTTAACCTAGTACCGTTAACACGTGATGTACCAGTCAGCTGATCTCTATTTAATATGGTCGCCGATATTGATGAGAGTTCAACTTAAATTGGTGATTGCTATATCTCCGAAACCTAGCATTATTTTTTAAATTTATTTTCATAAAAACTTCAAACGTGGTTTTACAAACTACATTTTAAAAAGTTTTAGCTAAATAAATCGAAGCGTGTTTCTTGTATAGCACGTGTGTTATTAAAGTGGCCATAACTTTTTTATTTGTGAACCAATTGGAATAAAATAAAGCCTATATGTTATGGGAAGGTTGCCACAATATATAAGTGAATACCGCATTCAAATCGGTTGCGTGGTTGCTGAGTTGATCGCGTACAAACGCGGCCACAAACAGACAAACAGACAAACCGACAAACAGACAAACAGACACACAAACAAACAGACAAAAATTCTAAAAACCACATTTTTGGCCTCAGTAACATAAATACAACGTATATAAATTGTTTTTTTTTTTAAAAAATCAATGTACAGACGCGACTTGGTTACGATTTTATTATATGTATAGATTATATATATTATATAAAGTATAGATTATACCTTCATAATTTAGTGTCTAATATTACGAGTATACGTTTGTAGGATTACTTTGTAATAAACTGAAATAAAATCCTTGATAATAAAATGAGATATTTAATATTACCTTTATACCCTTTCAAATTAACCCTTACAGTGATTACACGCTCATAATATATATCACGTTCACATCCAACATGAAGAAGCCTTCATATAACAAAACCGTTCATGTAATGACAAAATTCCTTCGTCAAAATCCTATATATTTTAATTAACAAAGTTTAATTAGGGTTGTTATCAATATCGGGTTGTTGGTAAAACCTCAGTTGTTTAGAAGTGGGGTGAGTCTTTGTTATAAATAATGTACTTAGTGTATGTATGTAGGTATTTATGATTGGATTTTTTGTATGAATAAGGTGTCAAACAAGCCATAGGCCTGACTGAACAGAGCCTCTAGACAAGTGGCATAAACGGTAGTCGAATCGAAGAGTCAAAAAAACAAATGTATGGGATTTGACGTAAGTCTACGATATAATGTCGTAAACTTACGTCAAATCCTATACATTTTCTTTTTTGACTTTTCGATTCGACTATCGCTTATGCCACTTGTCTAGAGGGGCAGAACAGTAGTCGAATCGAAAAGTCAAAAAAGAAAATGTATGGGATTTGACATAAATTTACGATATAATGTCGTAAACATACTATTACGTCAAATCCTGTACATTTGCTTTTTTGACTTTTCGATTCGACTACTGTTTATGACACTTGTCTAGAGGGTCAGGACACAATACAACAAGGAAATATATTGTGTCGCACTAGTTCTACGGTGATGGATGACGTGTTTGGAATATAATGCATGTATGAAGTGTGTATAAATCCATACTAAATTCATCTTTTTTTTCAAGTCATTATATTGTTTCTTAATTAAATAATTATCTAAATTACATTCTGTATGGTATATTGGTTTCCGTTCCTTTTCGTTACCACTAATATTGTAACTTATACTAAATTGCAAAATGTTATATTCTGGCCATTAAAAAGACTGACCCGAGTTTCTTGCCAATTCTTCTCGAGGCCCTACCATAGTCAGCGAATTAGTCGTAGTAAGAAAGTATGCTGGCATTTGTTTTTATGACGTTCATAAGTATCATGAATTTGATCTAAATGAATAAATGAGTTTGACTTTGAACAATGAAACATAATATTATATCTATTATAATAGTAATATTATGCTAAGAGAGGTAGGGCTCCATACAAGTGAGCAACCACGACTGGGTAAAATCCTCCAACTTACAGAAGACCGCAGCCAAATAGCTACACACTGACTGTTCCTGTGTGTAAGTACATGTGTCCAGCTCTCATTTAGGGATGCATTTTATAAGAATCGTTTTCCTCTCCCAGGGAAAAGCCATTTTAAAACCCTGGTGTATAAAAAAGGGTTGGCAACAAGCAATTGAAACTACTGTTGCAAGTGTCCATAAGCTTTGGTAACTGCTTAACATCGGACGGCCATATTATGCTTGTTTTCCATCTAAGTATAAAAAAATATAAGGTATTTTAGACTTTAGCCAAACCTTAACTTAAATCATCTAATACTATTAAATATATTATAATATATATATATAATATATTATTACATATAAAAAATACTATTTACAACTCATTTCTTTTACACCAATGGTATTACCGCTTGCGTTTTGCCAACCTATATTTTTGCAACAGGGCTTTAAGATGGAGTATCCCTGGGATAGGAATACGTTTATTCAAAACGCGTCCCTAAATGAACTATCTATTAAGCGATGGCGTCAAATTAAATGTTTTTTTTGGCATGTGGCAGAATTTCAGCATGAACAATTCATAAAAATCACGGATGTTTTTAAAGCAACACATCCATTCTAACTTTTCACAAAAACAAACATGATGTAGATAAACATAACAATGAAACGCAAAATGTAAACAATATCCGACTAACAAAACTTCTTCATTAGAACGACATGATACCCAACAACACAAATACCCAAGCTAGAATTTGTGCTTCCTCGAAACAAACGCTACAAAAAAATAGGATAAAAGTATCCTATATATCATCTCTGTCGGAGAAATAAAAGTACTGGGACAATGCATCATTGTATAAGGAAAACGGCAGACCTTCGCAAATTTGGGCCATGAGTGCATTTACATAATAGCAACAATTTGTTCAAAGTAGAACGCTACATGTGAAGACACTGACCAAAGAGGAACGTATTCTTTTACGAAGCTAAGCCTGAAGCCGGCTCGTGAGCGAAATTTGATGGTGGAAATAAAACAACGGTTCTTCTATTTGTTAAGTTGTCATTGGTGAAGCTTATCATGTGTAAGATATACGATACGAGTTAGAACTGAGCGGTTGAGCACAGATTGTTATCTTGTATTTTTTTACACTACTTGGGTGGCAAACAAGTATAGGGCTCGCCTGATGTTAAGCAGTTACCGTAGCCTATGGACGCTTGCAAAACCAGAGGTATTTACAACTTATTTCTTTAACACCAAAGGTGTTACCGTTTGCTTGTTGATAACCTATATTTACAAGCTTTTATTTAGCTTGCAATGTATGTTAGTTAGTTTGTATGTTAGCAAATCTTGTGAGCTAGATTTGAAGTACTTCCCGGTGTTTGATGGAGCTGAAATTTGGTATACCTACGTAACTTCGGTGACAATGCAATAATATGGTACCATGGAGCTGGTCTGATGATGCAGTCGGAGGATGGCCATAGGAACTCTTCAACGAAACAAGATAGCCGCGTCGGGTTTGAGTGTTTTGGATTAATCTTGACGAGAACTATATTCTTAGATGGGTGTTCGGGACAAGATGGTGAAGCCGAAAGGTGGCCATGGCAACTCTTCAACGAAACAAGATAGCCGTGTCGTGTTTGGATGTTTTGAATATATATTGACGAGCATTATAATCTTAGATGGGTGTTTAGGACGTGATGATTAAGTCGGAAGTCGATCATGGTAACTCTTTAACGAAACAAGGTAGCCGTGTCGTGTTTGGATGTTTTGAATTTATATTGACGAGCATTATAATCTTAGATGGGTGTTTAGGACGTGATGATGAAGCCGGAAGGTGGCCATGGCAACTCTTCAAGGAAACAAGATAGCCATGTCGTGTTTGGGTGTTTTGGATTAATCTTGACGAGAACTGTATTCTTAGATGGGTGTTTGGGACAAGATGGTGAAGCCGAAAGGTGGCCATGGCAACTCTTCAACGAAACAAGATAGCCCTGTGGTGTTTGGATGTTTTGAATTTATATTGACGAGCATTATAATCTTAGATGGGTGTTAAGGACGCCAAATAACTAGATACAACGGTGTAGTTGTGTTCCTGTGTGTGAGTACGGGTCTCCAGCGCTCATTTAGGGATGCGTTCTGACAGAAACGTATTCTTATCCCAGGGGTACTCCCATCTTAAAGCCCTGGTGTAAAACAATGAGTTGGCAACACGCAAGTGATACCTCTGGTATTGCGAGCGTCTATAGGCTACGGTAACTGCTAAGCATCAAGTGGGCCATATGCTTGTTTGCTACCCAAGCAGTATAAAAAAAATGTCGAGTACTATATTTTTAGATGGGTGTTCAGGACGTGTTTATGAAGTCGGAAGGCGGTCATGGCAACTCTTGATCAAAACAAGATAGCCGTGTTGTGTTTGGGTGTTTTAAATTAATGTTGTCGAGTACTATATTCTTAGATGGGTGCTCAAGGTGTAATGATGAAGTCGGAAGGTAGCCATAGGAACTCCTCAACATAACAAGAATAATAACTGGCATGTAGGTCTAGTGGTTAGTGACCTTGACTGCTAGCCCTGCGCTGTGGGGGACTTTACAAACATAAAATAAACGGACACGCAGTACGTCTAGATTCGGGCCTGCCAGATTATGGACCACACAATTTTTGTCCCGTGTTGGGATCGAACTCACAACATGCCGCTCAGTGGTTAATGGCGAGGTTACCACTTAAGCCTCTGAACCAACCGTACAGTCTTTTTCGATTCGATTAAAATATTGTAAAAAGTTTACGTTTTTGTCGTTGATTACCGTTTTTTTGACAAAGTGACAACTTTTGCTAGAATGTCCATGTTATTCAGCCAAAATCTGTGCAACTTCCGGCAAAATATAGTTACGGTACTGCTAAAAGAAGAATGTTGCCAATTATATTATGTTGGGCTTGGCACAGTACACAAAATGAAGGGGAGTACTGTCGACCACGCCGTTGTCTATTTGGGCTCAAAGCTCTTCGCGGCTGACCAAGCATAATATGTTGCATTAAGCAGAGTCAAGTCTCTAGAAGGTCTGCTTATAGAAGAACTTGATTGTACTAAATTAACAGGCAAGCGACCGTGTAACAATAATGCATTAAGAGAAATGATCAGGCTTAGAAACATCATGTCTAGCAATAACTGTTAAAATAGTGTATACCTATTTCATAAATTAATATATATCTTGTACTTTTATTAAACAGCCTTTTATTTACGTTCTAAAAAGAAGAAAATAAATTATAAGTAAAAAATATTTTTAAAAACAAGCTTTTATTTAAATGCTCTGAAAAGAAGAAAATAAATTTTAAAGAAAATAAAACCAAAGAAAACTCTTTTTTTTTTAAATTTTACAGTTGTATTATGATATAAAAAGCTTGCCGCGAACTTTGAAAGCAGTTCAAAATAGAAAACGTATTTCCTTTAAAAAAAAAACCCTACAAATAACTGGCGCGACAAGCTTTTATATCATAATACAACTGTAAAATTTAAAAAAATATGAGTTTTCTTTGGTTTTATTTTCTTTAAAATTTATTTTCTTCTTTTCAGAGCATTTAAATAAAAGCTTGTTTTTAAAAATATTTTTTACTTATAATTTATTTTACACCAGGCTTTAAGATGGAGTATCCCTGGGATAGGAATACGTTTATTCAAAACGCATCCCTAAATAGACTATCTAATGGAAATCACAGAAGTCATTATAATATAACTAGGGGTCGTCCGCGTGGTAATTTGAATCGTAAATTTCCCCGATTTTGCAACATATATCACGACTGCTCCGCTACTATTGATCATAGCGTGATGTTATATAGTCTATAGCCTTCCTGGATAAATGCACTAATCAACAAAAAAGATTTTTTTTAATCGAACCAGTACTTTCTGAGATTAGCGCGTTTAACCAAACAAACAAACTCTTCAGCTTTATAATATTAAGTATAGATATGAAAAACATATTTACAGAATTGCTACAATAGATAGATAGGATGAATAGAAAATGTGGTCACGAGTGAATCCCTCTTTTCCTGAAACACTTAAAAAATAAATCTTTCAAGGTAAAAGCATAAAGAAGCAACACTTTCCCCCATTTTATTTCAAGACCACGTAATTCAAATATTTTTCAATACAAGTCGCCCGACATTATTCAGTAATCAGCTGAATCTCGCCGCCGGACTAATATTAAAATCATAAATTCCCTTTATGTCCACGAAAAAGGTTAACGAGCCCTTTATAACGGTTTAAGGGCTGTACTTTGTAATGTATTTTGTTTCAGTTTTTATTGGAGTTACGAGCACGTCGGGGAATAGCATTAACGTCCATTTTGAGAAAGCCGTAGAAAACAGTGTTTAAATGTGAATGCGATTGTCTTCACCATATTGACATAACATTAAAGTTTGTTTTATCTTTGAATCACCTTTATTTGTCTTATTCTGTCCGTGTGGTGACGGATTAAGAATACAAATGTCACCACCCCGTTCGATCCTTAGGGTGTCGTAAGAGTCGACTAAGGAAGTAAGTCAGGCAGACAATATCCATGACTACAAGTGAGGGAAAACTCGAAACAAAACCCTATACCAACCCGTCTGGCCAGCGTGGTGTAGTAGGCTAATATCCCTCCAAGTGCATGGAGGAGACTCGTGCCCTACAGTGGGACGGTTTATGGGTTGTTATGCACCTTTATTTGTAGATATTGAACGCAAAATTATCACTTTACATATTAACCATAAATTCTCGGTTATATTAAGGCCTTTTAAAACCTCATATAAACATGTAAGAGCCTAATCAAATCAAATAGTTTCACAGAATAACTTTAAGGATATTTTAGTAAATTACTTGATGAAGAATTTTTATGACATGATTCACATTAATACTATGATAAGGAGGACTTATACATTCTTAGTAAACGAACCAAGTGTAACGTTTACGAAGTATTAAGGTAGGTGGTTATATTTTTGAACGTTCGCCATTATTATCTCTGTTCCAATAAATAATATTTTATGAGCCTTATCATGAAATGTAGGAAGGAACTTGCGACGGCACACATTTTGTTAAATTGCACGCAGTATACACAACTAAACAAAGCTACAAGATAAATAGGATAAACCGACTATACATTATTTCATTATCTATACTAATATTTTAAAGCTGAAGAGTCTGTTTGTTTGGTTGAACGCGCAAATCTCAGAAAGTACTGGTTCGATTTGAGTATAGTGCATTTATCCAGGAAGGCTATAGACTATATAACATCACACTATGATCAATAGGAGCGGAGCAGTAGTGAGATGTATTGCAAAATTGGGGAAAATATTCCAAATTACCACGCGGACGAAGTCGCGGGTGACTCCTAGTTACATATAATAATTTTTGTCTACACGTTTTGGTGCTTACAAAATTATTTGGTTTTGACGAACTTTTGACTCGCTTTGTCATCGTCTATCAAACGACGGCAAACTATCCGACTGTCTATATCATCCTTCGTATCACACGCACGCATCGTGGCAAGTAGCAAGTAGTTACATTACATTAGTTGTGTTGTAGATTCGATCCGCATATGAGACGAAAAATTATCTAAAAATGATTCTTCCGAGTCCGAGTATTCTTTGGGTCCGTGACTTTAATATTTATAAAATCCTTCCGGATCCGGATTGTATTAGTGGTTACAAAAAAAATATGACCATTTCGGTTGCTTTAAGAGTAGGTAGGGCACCATACTAGCGAGCAAGCTTGACTGGGGAAGGACCTCCACCTTACAGAAGACCACAGCCAAATAACTACACACAGAAATGTAGTTATGTTCCTGTGTGTGAATACTCATTTAGGGATGCGTAAAAAACGTATTCCCATCCCCGAGATTTACGCCCATCTTAAAACCCTGGTGTAAAAAAACGGGTTGGCAACACGCAAGTGATACCTCTGGCATTGTAAGCGTCCATAGGCTACGGTAACTGCTTAACATCAGGCGGGCAGTATGCTTGTTTGCTACCTAAATAGTAAACCATCTTTCACCAGGATCTTAAAATTTACCTAATCCCATATAAAGAATATTATAATTATTCTCTGCATTATTCATTGTGTCACACATTAATCTACGTTAGCAGTGCTCTGTACGCCCCCTTCACGAGTCAAGTACAAAACTAGGAACTAAGCAGAAACAATCAAAGTGTCACAGTAACCGCTACATACGAGCTTGTCCAATTTAGAGGAGCCTTGTAACAGTTAGCGCGAATTTATGAAGGGTCCCGTACATCCTCGGAGGCGAGGGCGTACAGTCGCGACTAAACTGAGGGCGCCTTTATTTATAATACCTATTACATTTTGTGTTATTTACTTATTTATATAGATTTACTACTTTATTTCTTATAATAAACTTATTGTTGAATTTTTGCTCTGCAATTTTTACCACAGCGCGATGCGCGAGGTGTTGTGAGCCCCTACACGGGACTTGTGTAATATTAATAAAAACTTTATTTTTACTACTTGGATGGCAATCAAGCGGCCCACCTGATGTTAAGCAGTTACCGTAGCCTATGGACGCTTGCAATACCAGCGGTATCACTTGTGTGTTGCCAACCCTTTTTTTTACACCAGGGCTTTAAAATGAAGTATCCCTGGAATAGGAACACGTTTCTTTCAAAACGCATCTCTAAATGAGCGCTGGAGACCTGTATTCACACACAGGAACACAACTACAACGCTGTGTGTAGTTATTTGGCTGTGGTCTTCTGTAGTAACCTACTCGAGTAGAAGGTATTTTTTTATACATATACATGATTTTTGACTGTGCAGCGTGTTGTGACACACCCACACAAGACAAAAAAATGTGTATAATGGTTTTCCCGCTTCTGGGTGTACTTTGTTAATTAATATTTTTAAGTATAATAAAGCCAACTAACTTTTTACCTCAATACCCCTTTGTAGTTTATAGAAAAAGGAAATATTTTATTAAAGTTTTAATTTAACTTATAACAATATTCTGTTAGCGCAAACCTGTGTTTGAAGGCTTCACTTTGTGCGCAAAGATGGCCGCTTACAAAGCAAACTAAATTTTTGCGAGCATTCACGAACATAATATATATTTCATATTACTTATTTAATACAGGTATAATGTGCACTTTTATTATGTTTGCACAATACTGAATTTTACACTAAGAATACAGGTACAATATGAACAGGAGGATTTTTAAAAGTTTAGTAAATGATTGGGTGGCTGCAAAGCGCATGTTTTGTTCCTTAGATGCTTAAGATACTCTTAACCGGCAGGGGTATTCCGTAAGAACAAAAACCGAGCCACCGCAAAACCAAGCAAAATCTGGCTGTCAGATTGAAAATCGGTATTCCGTAAGAGCCCTTTTTGACGTTTAGTCAATAGATTGTGTCGTCACCGAGCAATCACAACTATCAGTTTGCTATCGCTGTTTCTTAGATAATCAGCCGACCGGTACACTTATAGTTTGGTTAACGATCAGCGGGTTAAACTACCAAGGGAGCGGTAACCTTGTAGATGGGTGACCAACATAGTGGTATTATATCTGAGCGTCTCCGTGCTTCGGAGGGCATGATAAAAGTCAACCCCGACTGTTAACAGTCGTTTGATCCCGACAGAGGCCTAAAATTAAGGCGATCTAAGCAACACTGTCGCCAGGTTGGCCACTAACCAAACGATAAGAACGAAAATCCAAATTGATGTGGAATTAATCGGAGAATGCTGTATTTACTTATATTACTATCTATCAATCGCCAATCAAAATTCGGTATCATTCATATATTTAATTAAAAGTATCCTATATACTTAATTAATTTAATAACGTCTCTAAAAAGGTTTCAAATCCTACCTAAATACGAGTATACGATCTAAAATCAAAGTAATTTCATCCATTCCATTAAAAATATATCGTAAAAGCATTTCCATTACCGTTAAATTTTAACTGGGAGCACAATAGCTTTTTTTCTCTACAATCGTTTGAAAAAATTGAAAAATAATAAAAGGTATCACTGAAATAGTTTCTATTCCACCGTTAAACGGTTTTTTCCTCCAGTTCGTGATTTTCTTCTATCAGACCAGCAGGCTTACCATGGAATCCAATACCAATCTCAATCCCGTTCCAATCCCGAACCAGTTTCAATCCTACAGGCCAATGAATTCGTTTGAAATTTGACATTAGCTCGATCCTGATAACATTTGGTACTCTTGACGCGATTTTGACATTACAGATCAAGTTTGGAATCGAGTCTGGGATCGACATTATACGATTACAAAAAGCTAACTTTTTTGGGATCGAGTAAACTCAATCCCAAAAATACTCACAACAATAAACTATTGTGTGTGATTTATTAAGAGATTGTCATTAATAATGGCACGTTTAGCACTTATATATAATATTTTGGATAATGCGCATGCATTGGATGTGTGACAAAGGCAGAATTAAAACCCAATGGTGCATTATGCCGACAACGCGTTTTCTAAAACGGTGACAATAAATAATAGAAAACAATAAAACATTATCTAATACTTAATAGAGAATTTCGACGTAATAAGAACTTTTGATACTACATTATATACTAATATGTAATTATATATTGGAGTTGCTAACTTATTTTCTCTGATTTATGAATTTATTACTAGCGAGTGTGGTGTGTGCTGAAGTAATGAAAGTTTTTGTATTACGATATTTCATAAGATAGGTAATCATTTAAATTGTGTGGTGTAAAATGCATCTATTATGTAGTATGTAGTATTATGTATGCCCACCGGGCAACGGAGATGGCTGTACAGGGCCGCAGTGTGTGAATTTGTGTGAAATATATTTTAATTTGTAGGTTTATGCTAATTGTACACTGTTACCAAATTCCACAGAAATATATAAAATGGTTTTCTTTAAAAACGAATCTTCATATAGCGGCCGTGTACAGCTATCTCCGTTGCTGCGTGTACCTATCTACCTACATTAGTGCATAAGGTAACTAAAGTATTTAATTTGATAAGGACAAATAAGTCGTACCTACTGTCTTATAAGCTTTCCGAACTCCACCTAGTTTGTATTTTATTTTTTAACATAAAAATGGTTAGGTATGGAAAGCTATTCGTATAATATAGACATATGCCGTCGCTGACTATTTTGTAGTTCTAATAAAGAGAAACATGTCCATCATACATTATTATGTTAAATTAAAAATAAGACAGCACTTTCTATGAAACCTTGGGCTTGATTTCTTCCGACATCATTATGAACAATCATCGTTATATTTCAACAAATTAACACAAAACGTAAATCATAGTACCTATGTATCATCTAAAATAACATAAAAATCTATATCTACGTCTTCTATACTTATAAAAGTAAGATATAGTCCCTAAAATACATTAAAAATATAGGTATTGTATTGTATTGGCTATTGTTTGTTGACAAGTTGAAGTAGCGGGAACTTTTTTTTAATGGAGGGTTGCCATTGTAATCATATAATTTATAAAATGTATTTATTTATTAATTAAATATAAATATTTAACCAGCTGAAATATATGCGAAATATACTTTTAATGGTAATTCATGCTATAATAAATATGAAAAGTAATAATTAATAAATATTTCACTTTATTTAATAATATTTTATTTGTTAGTTTAATTATTTTATTTGTATGGCAGCCCAGTATAGTCGATCGTGAACTCGATTCCAATCTCAATTACGATCGTGTTCAAGAGTGCCAATTTTATCACACACAGCTCGCAGTACAAAATGACATTCTAATTTCAATTTTTAAACGGAATCGAGTGTCCAGGGTAGACCCGCAGATCTGTGCTGTGTATTTTTATTTTAACTAGGTATCTTATTTTCGCATTGTTTTTTATTCTTAGTATAGTAGGCGGCTATTTCTAACACAAACTAATTCGATATAATTGAATCGAGCTTTCTAGAACTTAAACATTTGTTTTAAAAGCATATTTTATCATTTATTTTTCAAGAAATTCATTTATAAAGCGTTTGGTCACAAGTTGAAATGCAAGTAAATTGTAGTTCAGAGATGAAACAAAGGCTTATAAAATGAACAAATTAACGATCCCAGCAGATGTTATAAAAGCTCAGATTTAATTTTAGTATGCCTTAGATATTATGAAGGCATTTAAATATTTCATAAACTAATAACTAGAAATGTGTATTATATACTCTTATAAACATTTAAATTAAGTACTTATAAGTTTCCTAAATTAGAAAAATAAGCATAATTTTGAGGTAATTGATTTCCAAAAATATAAAAACAAACAGAGGAAAATACAGAAGAGACGTGCGACTATATTTTTAATAGAAGAGATTTATTTTTACTAATGAATTATGTTAATAATAGTCTTTGCTAAGTATAAGGTTCGTACGGTATTACGTATTTTCGGGCAGTCGAAACCATTTTAGGCCTCTCCCAACACGCGCTAAAGCACGCGGTCCTCTGCCTTCCGCATCCAGTGCGTCCCAGCGACCTTTTTTTAGTTCGTCGGTCCTATGTCCAGCAGTGGACTGCGAAAGGATGATTGATTGATTGAAGTCATTTAAAAAACTTGTTTTGTAAAACATAGTAGGTATAATGTAAACAGTGCTTAATTGTGTACAGTGTCTTTATTATTATGTACTAGTAACAAAAGTTATTAAAACAATAATAATTTAATATAAACGAACAGCGCTATAACAATAATATTTAAAAACGAAGAGTTGATAGTTGAACAACAGCTGTAAACAACACTTCAGGCCAAATTTTAAAATTAAATTTTGTAAAATTTGAATAAATGGCCGAATAGGATTTTATTTTGCAATGTTTTTTGTATAATGTATGCTTTGACCCAGTCTACGTCGTGCTTGAGCCAGGGCACACACGACGTGTCGGATCTACAAGGTAATTGTACTAATCTAACATTACTAAAATTTACCTTCCTTTAGTTTAGTTTAAATATGAAAGTCTCGGTGAGACTTACATTTTTGAGCCAATTGGGGTCAAACTCTAGGACCATGGGGCCCAAGTGCCCACAAACTGTATCGTGATATACTCGTATATCTAAGCGTTTAGTCGAGTCATCTCACGATCCTAACGCTGGCCTTTACTTGGGTCAACGTATTACTTGCAATCCGGCGTGGAAATGTGGCCAGTATCAAAATACTGGCCACATTACTACACATTACAACACATACTTGACAAGTCCAAGTCCCAAAGGACTTGGACTTGTCAAGTAACATTAAAAATAAAATCCAGACAACTCTCTAAACAGTCTCAACCAATATAATTCAATATTAAAAGTACATATTCGATACCTTCCAAAATGATAAGAAAAATTGTCGCACCTACATAAACACATTGAAATCACCACGAGCTTATAAAATACAAACGTAAACATTTTTCTTTCCATTTAGACGATTTCATATAAGGTATACCATCTGCACGTAAATTTTATCAATAGAAAAATATTAACAGGAAAAATGATGATAAAAAAAGAAATTACAATGAAAGAGCTCTCCTACAAAAGAGACAAGTAAATGAAAAAAATAATCGTTGAAAAAAATAATTACTTTTGCTGTGTCGCTAGGTCGCGAGGACTTTTTTCATTTGCTCTTAACGTAAACAAAATTATTGTGGATGTTGGGAAACTGATGAAACATAGTTAATGCTCCTTGAACGTGAGCGACTTTTTAGCGACTTCATTGTTATTACCCGACTATGGCGAAGCAAAAAGGAGGGTTATGATTTTGACCTGTATGTATGTTTGTATGTATGTATGTATGTATGTATGTATGTATGTATGTATGTATGTATGTTCATCTGTTCCCGCATAACTTCTAAACTATTTATCATAACTTGACAAATGAGTTATCGTTAGAAACGTCTTGATTGTCTGCTGGTTATAGGCTATGTGACGTCACAATAAAATCAGTATGGCGTCCTCTGTGGGACCTGAAACCTAAAAATAAAAACTAAATTTCTTTAAAAAGTGCCGTGATGGGTATCAAATGATAGGATTTAATTTGCAGGTTTCGAATATGTAAATATTACTAGCTTTCGCCCGCTGGTGTACCTGCATTGTTTGTTTATTAGTTGGTTTAGGTCAAATCTTGCTTGCGAGATTTGAACCACTTTTTAATGTTTGATTGAGCTGAAATTTGGTAGCACCGACGGCACTTTGGTGACAATGTAATGATGTAATATCATGGAGCTGGTCTGATGATGCAGTCAGAAGGTGGGCAAATGACCTCGTCAAATAAACAAGATATCCGCGTCGTGTTTAGGTGCAATGGATTTATCTTGACAAGTACTATATTCTTAGGTGGGTGTTCAGGATATAATGATGAAGTCGGAAGATGGCCATAGGAACTCAGCAACGAAACGAGAAAACTGCGTCGTGTTTGGGTTCGTTACATATATATTTACGAGTACTTTATACCTAGGTGGGTATTCAGGACGTTGTGATGAAATCGGAAGTGGCTATAGGAACTCTTCAACGAAGCAAGATAGCCGCGTCGTGTTTGGGTTCGTTACCTATATCTTTACGAGTACTTTAATCCTAGGTGGGTGTTCAGGACGAGGTGATGAAGTTGGAAAGTGACTAGAGGAACTCTTCAATGAAACAAGATAGCCACGTCGTGTTTGGGTTCGTTACATATATCTTTACGAGTACTTTATACCTAGGTGGGTGTTCAGGACGTGGTGATGAAATTGGTAAGTGGCTATAGGAACTCTTCAACGAAGTAAGATAGCCGCGTCGTGTTTGGGTTCGTTACCTATATCTTTACGAGTACTTCAATCCTAGGTGGGTGTTCAGGACGTGGTGAAGAAGTTGGGAAGTGGCTATAGGAACTCTTCAACGAAACAAGATATCCGCATCGTGTTTAAGTTAGGTGCAATGGATTTATCTTGACAAGTACTATATTCCTAGGTGGGTGCTCAGGATATAATGATGAAGACGGAAGATGGCCATAGGAACTCTTCAACGAAACAGGATAGCCACCTCGTGTTTGGGTTCGTTACATATATCTTTACGAGTACTTTAATGTAGGTGGGTGTTCAGGACGTGGTGATGAAGTTGGGAAGTGGCTATAGGAACTCTTCATCGAAACAAGATATCCGCGTCGTGTTTAGGTGCAATGGATTTATCTTGACAAGTACTATATTCCTAGGTGGGTGCTCAGGATATAATGATGAAGTCGGAAGGTTGCCATAGGTACTTTTTAATTAAACAAGATACTCGTAGAAGCATCGTATTTGGGCTCATTAGATTTATCTTACTGGGATTACCCATCAAACCAAAACGGGTAATATGCTTCTAAGTTGTGACCTAGAAGCATATTTATACTTCTAAGTGGTGTTTAGAGTGTGATAATGAAGTCGAAAGCTGGCCATAGGAACTTTAACGAAACAAGATAGCCCCGTCATTTTTGTGGATTTATCTTGACGAGAACTATATTTCTAGGTGGTGCTTAGGATGTGGTGTTGAAGTTGGAAGATAGGAATATAAAAAATCTGTAAATTACAAAAATAAATAATAAAAATGATTAGGCATAAAACTCATGTGCCAATAGTTTAGACTATAAAAGTCTGATGACCTACAAAAGAGAATAAATATATAGTTATATAGTTTTTAAATATGTTTTCATTTGCCATATTATATTATGTGATTATTATGTAATATGTAATGCAAATTGAATATACCCTAAAGCTGCATTGTATAATATTGTCTTAAAAATAAATCTCCAAAATAATTCAAATAAAATAAAGTTTAAAAACTAAAACCCGACTACTTAAAAATCGTCCTCTGAAAAGTATGAAATAAATAAATTTTATATAGGTACAGAGGGTAGCCGTGGTCGTATGCCACCTTTTACATAACAATATAGGAACTATAGGAACTCTTCATCGAAACAAGATATCCGCAAGTCCGCCTGTGTGCGATTGTGCATAAAGTGTTTAAATAAATAAATGTATCCTTAAGGCAAGGTGGCATACGACCACGGCCACCCTCTGTACCTATATAAAATTTATTTATTTCATACTTTTCAGAGGACGATTTTTAAGTAGTCGGGTTTTAGTTTTTAAACTTTATTTTATTTTAAAAATATATTTTACAAACTAAATCTTAAAATTATTTTTTTGTTTAGATTACAGAGTAATAAACTATTGAAGGGCAAAAATTATGAATGTAGCTAGTCAGCCAAAAATGATGTCAGCCAATTTACGTACGGTAACACAAAACTCTGTATACCTACTAATATTATGTGGAAGTAATCATGTGTACGTGCTTGTTTTTACCCGACTACGGCGAAGCAAAAAGGAGGGTTATGATTTTGACCTGTATGTATGTTTGTATGTATGTATGTATGTATGTATGTATGTTCTACTATTTATCATAACGTGACAAATGAGGTATCGTTAGAAACGTCTTGATTGTCTGCTGGTTATAGGCTATATGACGTCACAATAAAATCAGTATGGCGTCCTCTGTGGGACCTGAAACCTAAAGATAAAAACTAAATTTCTTGAAAAAGTGCCGTGATGGGTATCAAATGATAGGATTTAATTTGCAGGTTTCGAATATGTAAATATTACTAGCTTTCGCCCGCTGGTGTGCCTGCATTGTTTGTTTATTAGTTGGTTTAGGTCAAATCTTGCTTGCGAGATTTGAACCACTTTTCAATGTTTGATTGAACTGAAATTTGGTACACCGACGGCACTTTGGTGACAATGTAATAATATAATACCATGGAGCTGGTCTGATGATGCAATCAGAAGTTGGGCAAATGACTTCGTCAAATAAACAAGATATCCGCGTCGTGTTAAGGTGCAATGGATTTATCTTGACAAATACTATATTCTTAGGTGGGCGTTCAGGATATAATTATGAAAGCGGAAGATGGCCATAGGAACTCAGCAACGTAACAAGATAGCCGCGTCGTGTTTGGGTTCTTTACATATATCTTTACGAGTACTTTATACCTAGGTGGGTGTTCAGGACGTGGTGATGAAGTTGGGAAGTGGCTATAGGAACTCTTCAACGAAGCAAGATAGCCGCGGCGTGTTTGGGTTCGTTACATATATCTTTACGAGTACTTTATACCTAGGTGGGTGTTCAGGACGTGGTGATGAAGTTGGGAAGTGGCTATAGGAACTCTTCAACGAAACAAGATAGCCGCGTCGTGTTTGGGTTCGTTACATATATCTTTACGAGTACTTTATACCTAGGTGGGTGTTCAGGACGTGTTGATGAAGTTGGGAAGTGGCTATAGGAACTCTTCAACGAAGCAAGATAGCCGCATCGTGTTTGGGTTCGTTACATATATCTTTACGAGTACCTTATACCTAGGTGGGTGTTCAGGACGAGGTGATGAAGTTGGAAAGTGGCTACAGGAACTCTTCAACGAAACAAGATATCCGCGTCGTGTTTAGGTAAGGTGCAATAGATTTATCTTGACAAGTGCTATATTCCTAGGTGGGTGCTCAGGATATAATGATGAAGACGGAAGATGGCCATAGGAACTCTTCAACGAAACAAGATAGCCACGTCGTGTTTGGGTTCGTTACCTATATCTTTACGAGTACTTTAATCCTAGGTGGGTGTTCAGGACGAGGTGATGAAGTTGGAAAGTGGCTAGAGGAACTCTTCAACGAAACAAGATATCCGCGTCGTATTTAAGTTAGGTGCAATAGATTTATCTTGACAAGTACTATATTCCTAGGTGGGTGCTCAGGATATAATGATGAAGACGGAAGATGGCTATAGGAACTCTTCAACGAAACAAGATAGCCACGTCGTGTTTGGGTTCGTTACATATATCTTTACGAGTACTTTATACCTAGGTGGGTGTTCAAGACGTGGTGATGAAGTTGGGAAGTGGCTATAGGAACTCTTCAACGAAACAAGATATCCGCGTCGTTAAGTTAGGTGCAATAGATTTATCTTGACAAGTACTATATTCCTAGGTGGGTGCTCAGGATATAATGATGAAGACGGAAGATGGCCACAGGAACTCTTCAACGAAACAAGAAAGCCACGTCGTGTTTGGGTTCGTTACATATATCTTTACGAGTACTTTATACCTAGGTGGGTGTTCAGGACGTGGTGATGAAGTTGGAAAGTGGCTATAGGAACTCTTCAACGAAACAAGACAGCCGCGTTGTGTTTCGGTGCGATGAATTTATGGTGACAAGTACTATATTCTTAGATGGGTATTCAGGAGGTGATGATGAAGTCGGAAGGTGCCCATGAGAACTCTTCAACGGAACAAGGTAGCCGCGTTGCGTTTTGGTGCGATGAATTTATCTTGACTAGTACTATACTCCTAGTGAGGTGTTCAGGTTGTGATGGTGAAAGTCGGAAGGTTGCCATAGATACTTTTTAATTAAACAAGATACTCGTAGAAGCATCGTATTTGGGCTCATTAGATTTAACTTGACGGGATTACCCATCAAACCAAAACGGGTAATATGCTTCTAAGTTGTGACCTAGAAGCATATTAATACTTCTAAGTGGTGTTTAGGGTGTGATAATGAAGTCAAAAACTGGCCATAGGAACTCTAACGAAACAAGATAGCCGCGTCATGTTTGTTGAATTTATCTTGACGAGAACTATATTTCTAGGTGGTGCTTAGGATGTGGTGTTGAAGTTGGAAGATAGGAATATAAAAAATCTGTAAATTACAAAAATAAATAATAAAAATGATTAGTCATAAAACTCATGTGCCAATAGTTTAGACTATAAAAGTATGATGACCCACAAAAAAGAATAAATATATAGTTATATAGTTTTTAAAAATGTTTTCATTTGCCATATTATATTATGTTATTATTATGTAATATGTAATGGAAATTTAATTTAATATTTAATGCCCCTCATATTTATGTTTTGTAATATGTAATGCAAATTGAATATATCCTAAAGCTGCATTGTATAATATTGTCTTAAAAATAAAACCCCAAAATAATTCAAATAAAATAAAGTTTAAAAACTAAAACCCGACTACTTAAAAATCGTCCTCTGAAAAGTATGAAATAAATAAATTTTATATAGGTACAGAGGGTAGCCGTGGTCGTATGCCACCTTTTACATAACAATATAGGAACTATAGGAACTCTTCATCGAAACAAGATATCCGCAAGTCCGCCTGTGTGCGATTGTGCATAAAGTGTTTAAATAAATAAATCTATCCTTAAGGCAAGGTGGCATACGACCACGGCTACCCTCTGTACCTATATAAAATTTATTTATTTCATACTTTTCAGAGGACGATTTTTAAGTAGTCGGGTTTTAGTTTTTAAACTTTATTTTATTAGTTACACGGGAGAAACTGCGTACATTTTTTTTTGTTTTTTTTTTTAAGACGACTCTCACACTAGAGAACAAGCTCTGTGTCGCGGGGGACTTTACAAACATACCATTTACGGACATAAATTACACCCAGACTCAGAACAACTCTTTATGAGTCACACAACGTTTTGTTCTATGTGAGAATCGAACCCTCAACCTTGTGCACAGCAGGCGCATACTGCGGCCACTGGACCACCAAGGCAGTCGAACAAATTAATTGGTTCATCATATCTAGTATTTTATTACTTACATGTAATTAATAGATTTAATTTTTGTGTAGTTTTATTTTTATACATTTGAAATCCTTATAAATCTTTTACGCACACACAGTCTTCACTAGCAGTTAGGGAATTAATAAACTGTGTAAAATATGTTTATTGTTTATGCCAATAAATTTAATTAAATCTTCCCTGACCGTATCTACGAGTATATCTATAGTAGTATTATAAAGAGGGCCAAATGTATTTTTGTTTGTAATGAATTAAGCCAAAATATACACCTATAAAAAGCTACATTTCAGCGAGTAACTAGGCTATATATTCTTTTTGAAAGAGATCTCTACGAAATCTAAATAAATATGCTCCCGTGCGAAGCTAGGACGTGC
This sequence comes from Trisateles emortualis, assembly GCA_947095525.1. NCBI lineage: Eukaryota > Metazoa > Arthropoda > Insecta > Lepidoptera > Erebidae > Trisateles > Trisateles emortualis. Next base: position 20,432,557 of record OX352736.1, read on the forward strand.
GGCTAGTATATTTCATAAGCAATGTTTGACTAGCATCCATTGAACTTTTTGAAGTGCGTCAGCTGTTCTGTACTTAACTGGGGTACATTTTATTTTGCTTAATTATTCCACATAAAATGCCATCGTGGCGACTGTTAGGATTGTAGGTATGTTACACCAAACAATTGTTTGTACTTTTTCGAATAAAAAAGTCGACAACTGCACGCGAGACCTTATATTAATAGCATAGAGTCTCGCAATGTTAAATAAACAGGCAAGTGCGAGCGGGGCCTAGCTTTACTAGGATCTTCAGTTAATAAATAAAATCATTTTTTTAATTAAATTATTAATGTTTTGTTTTCAAAGTATATTATTATAAGCCTGGTTTCTTCCACTACAGGGCCTCCCTACTTTATTTTTATATTTTAAGCCGCTAAAGTGTTCCTTAGCGGCTCATTTAACCAAGACTGTGAGTTCAACGAGTGATTTTCGGTTTATTGCATATTTATGCTTATAATAGAGTAATATTTTTTTTTTACATCAATTGGATTAAATAATTACCGAAAATAAGAATAATATAATACTTCAAACACTGAAAAGTGTGAAAGTTTTTTTTGGTCACGGCAAATTAGTCGTTTTTGTAATTATCCTTACTAATATTATAAATGTTAAAGTTTGTGAGAATGGAAGGATGGATGAAGAGATGTCTGTTACTCTTTCACGTAAAAACTACTGAACGGATCTGTATGAAATTTGGCAAAGATATAGATTATGGTCTGGAGTAACACATAGGCTACTTTTTACAGCGATAACTGACATCTACGCGGGCGGAGCTGCGGGCAACAGCTATTACCTATATATATTACATATACACTTCATCATTATCATCTTCATAGTCAATGAGGTGAAAATTCTAATAAGTGGTACAATTTAAATAACACTATGATAAAAGCCAACTCTCTCCTATGAGCCCTTTAAAAGTATTAATTTATTTATTTATTTATAGGAACTTCAACAAAGGATACACAAATTTTACAAAAAATATTATAAAATAGTATTAGATTGCTTTTTAATTTTCTTATTATTTTGAAGTCAATATTGTGTAAAAAATATTCCAGTTCTGATAAACTGGAATAATTAAGTATATCACAGGTTAACTAGTGATCATAGATCACTTTGTTTACGAGCCACAGACCTGTGACATACGGACGAACAGATGGACAACCAAGTGTCTGTAATATGGCCCAGTTCTACCCTTTGATTACGGAACCCTGAAAATAAACAGAATAAAGTAGACGTATCGCACACAACAGTTGTCAGCTTTACAAAGTTCAAATATTAGCAGTTTTACTTTTTGGGTTTTATTTTAGCAAATAATAATTAAATGGACGACCTGCTGATATCAACTCCAGATGAATTGTAAATGAAAATAATTTTTCCATTCTTCGTCTCTAAAAACAAATTAAGTGTGAATGAATACAAAGAATTTTATTCAAATATAAAATTCCAATGAATACTAATACTTATGTCGTTTAATTTAAAAAGTCTTGTCAGTACCAGAATTTTAATTTGTATGGACCAAATAAACGGGCTTGAAAAAATTCTATTCAAAAACTTATTCAATTTGTATACAAATAATTTTGGTATCAAATTTAATATCTGGACCTGAGGAAGAGTGTTTACGTAGGTATTTCTAAATGGCGAAATTGTATAAGCTTAGGGATAACTGATGGGATATGCAATTTTTTCTATGGTTTCTGATTCTCAGTCAGTTAACGGGTTAATCTTTCTCGCTACTAATAGGATTTTAGCTTAGGGTGGAAATATAGCTATATATAGTAGCTCAGGAAATCGGGCAATCTACCAGAGGCCCGCGGAGACTTCGGACGCCTTACAAAGAACTTAGGGTGGATGGAATACCCATAAGGAACTTCACGCACAAAGGCCCACTTCCAGAGAGAGAGTATCCCTGGGATAGGAATACGTTTATTTCAAAACGCGTCCCTAAAAAATTCGCTGTGGACCTGTACTCACACACAGGAACACAACTACACCGCTGTGTGTAGTTATTTGGCTGTGGTCTTCTGTAAGGTCCCTCCCCAGTCGGGCTTGCTCGCAAGTATAGTGGCCTACCTCTCTTACATTACCGCGCTTAGTAAATACTGCGAAAAATGTCGTGTCACATCGGCTAAAGCTGCGCGCTGTGGTTTTATTGTATTAAGTTGCAGTAGTCTATGACATTATAGAAATACGTTGTCAATTAACAACTTTTTAGGTTTAGTTGTTTGGGGATTGATAAATCAGTAAGTTAGTAGATGTTAAATTTTATATCTACACTAATATTATAAAGCTGAAGAGTTTGGTTGAACGCGCTAATCTCAGAAAGTACTGGTTCGATTAGAAAAAATATTTTTTGGTGAATAGTGCATTTAGGCTATATAACATCACGCTATGATCAATATGAGCGGAGCAGTAGTGACCTATTGTCCAAAATCGGGAAAAATATTCGCAAATAACCACGCGGACGAAATCGCGGGCGACCCCTAGCTACCTTAATACGAGTATGTATCGTTAACAATAATAGTATAATGTCAAATCGTTATTAACGATGGCAACAGGTCCATACGTCCGATACAAACAAAAACCGATAATAAAGGAACAACAGGAACAATAAACAGGAACACGTCTGCTCATTGCAGGTAGGAACATAACGCGCAAACTTTCGAACGAGGAACAAAGCGGCGTGGAACAATGAGCGCAGAACAAACGGTTGCTACAATGTTCGCGCAGGATACGTTGGTTTGCCTTTAACTAGCCCTTGTGTGGCGCAAACTCTAACTTGCAACGTTTATTATCCTTTAGAAAAAATACTTATAAATTAATTATTAATACTAGGAGAATATCACGTGTTACATAATTATATATATGTAACAGCGTGCTATTCTCAAAAGCACAGCAAGCCTTGGGGTTGGATTAATAATGAATCAATCAAAGACCAAAATCATGACCAACGGCACAAAACGTAGGGTCGAGGTAGATGGGCAGGAAATACAATATGTCCAAGAGTACATAATATACTTGGGCCAGTTAGTTTCCTTCGAAAACAGGCAGGACAAGGAAATCGACCGCCGTGTCGAAAACGCCTGGAAGAGCTACTGGTCCATGAAAACGCTAATGAAGGGCAACCTTCCGTTATGTCTCAATCGCAAACTCCTGGACATGTGTATCTTGCCCATCCTAACTTACGGTGCCCAAACCTGGTCACTAACAGAGATTCAGAAGTCCAAACTCAAGGTTTGTCAAAGGGCAATGGAGCGCAGCATATTAAACATCAAACTACGTGACAAAGTGCGGAATACCGTCATACGCTCGCAGACCGGTATCATAGATGTCGGTAGCAAATCTGCCAAACTTAAGTGGGACTGGGCGGGACACATTTCTCGTATGCATCCTGAGAGATGGGCTCGTGTCGTCACACAGTGGATGCCTGAAGATGGGCATCGCCGCCGAGGCCGACCTAGAAAACGCTGGCGTGACGACCTGGATGCATATGAGAAGGATTGGTGGAATAGGGCAATGGACAGACGGGACTGGAAGTCAATGGGGGAGGCCTTTGCTCAGCAGTGGGACAATATAGGCTAGTAAAAAAAAAAAAAAAAAAACAGCGTGCTATGTACCTGAACTAGAAGCCCGCCCCGGCTTCGCTCGGGGTAAACGTTTTTTAACTTGATTTTTACCCTCTAAGAGTCAAGGTATTTTAAAACCGCGATATACATGACCTTTGTTACTAAATAGAACCGGGTATATGAAATTTATTTATTTTATCCCCCCGTTAAACCCCGTTAAACAGTAATATTTATTTTAAATCTAGAGCAGGTGTATGAAGTTTCATACATATTAATTTGAAAGTGATGGGAGTTCCATACAACCGTTCATCCCTTATTTTAATTCCTTAGGGGTAAAATTTCGAAAAATCCCTTAGTGCGCACTTACATTTTTAAAGGAATCTCTGTGTAAATTTTCATGTTTTTAGTCCCAGCGGTTTAGGCTCTGCATTAATGAATCATTTAGTCAATCAGTCGCGGAAAGCAATTATACAGATGACAAATATATAAATATACACCGTCAAAATAGCAAATAAGAAGACAGACCGTCTGATAATAGCCATTACCGTTTAATAAGCAGTTACCGTAGCCTATTTCCATCTCAGCCACAAGAAGTCCACTGCTGGACATAGGCCTCCCCCGAGGTCTTCCACATCATTCGGTCCTGAGCTGACCTTGTCCATCGTTGCCAGCGACCTTTACCAGGTCGTCGGTCCACCTTGTTGGAGGCCTGCCTATTTACATTATTTTAATGTATCGTATCCGCAGCCTCTAATCGCTTGGAGCACAATATCCAGTGTATATAGGAATCGAGTCTGGTGTCGCGGTGTTTCCGGCGCTTTGCACGTTCCCGTCTGCGAACAAACAACGCGAGCTTATTGAACGAACGAAGCCCAGCCACGATTGTCGCTAACTTTTACATATTCCTACACGAACCAGTTACTTGTTACTTGTACTGCTATTAGTTTTAGTTTCGTCTAACGCGACTGCTATATGCTACATGCTACCGACGTAAATAAGGACAGAGTCGATGGCGTAACTACACGTGACAATTTTGTTGGTTCTAGTTTCGAATGTTTAGTAGGACTTTATTTACATTCCTCTCAGTAATCTAAACTAACTTTGCACGCTGCGTTGATAGAATAGTTGTGAAAGCGTGCAGAGGATTTTTATATTTGTTACCAAAGTAAATAATTGGGAAGACTCGTTCAGTCGAAAATAATGTTTATGGCTCAGAAGAACAAGTTGCACGATAGCTATTTAGATATATGGATTTGTCAATTGTCATGATGCATCGAGAATCAACTATGGTATACATGTAATACTATATGTTAACAGATAATAGTGAAAAAATCCTGAAAAAAGTAATCGGTAATTATATTTTTATTTGAGACTATCAAATAACGTTTCAATCAATAGTAGTATATAGAAAATAGTCGTTCAGAAAATACTATATTTTCTTGTTGCACCTATGTATTTTATTTATCAAAGCTTAAAAAAGAACAGCTACAACAGCTTACACTTTTTCTTGAATAATACAAGCATTAGGCTTTAATCTTTTTTTTTTTCTTTTTAAAAAGACAACTCCCGCACTAGAGCACAAGCCCTGTGTCGCGGGGGACTTTCCAAACATACAATTAACGGACACAAATTACACCCAGACTCAGAACAACACATTGCGGGTCACACAAAGTTTTGTCCTGTGTGGGAATCGAACCCACAACCTCGTGCACAGCAGGCGCATACTGCGACCACTGGACCACCAAGGCAGTCATCTTCTTAATTAATCTTTAAATTAATAGTTTTTTTTTATGAAGCGATAGCTAGTCCCGCCTCTGATATTTTTTCATACAAGCGTCCAGAGGCTGCCATAGGACTGGCTTAATTTAATTCTGACGTCATCTGGCTAAGATGATGAGGTGTGTGACAAGACAACTTGTCCGTAGACTCAGTATTATCTTTATATAATATTAAATAAAGTCCCGCTGTCTGCCAGTATGTACGCTTTAAACTATGGAATGGATTTTGATGCGGTTTTAATTATCATCTAGAGAATTTCTTGAAGTTTTTCTCAACTAAATTAGTTGGGAAAAACTTCAAAAATTCGGAGCGAAGCAAAGAGCCAGTTGCAGTTGTAGCAGCTTGTAGTATATTAGTCGTGCGTAACTTAACTACTCAAAAATCCACACACTTGCAACAGACAGTCGTTCTTTGTTAAAAAAAAAACCATCAGGCGTCCGTACAAATTTCGCCTTTACCGATTTTAATCTAAAACTAGCTATTTCGCGTTAAACTGTGGTATTACATAACCCTCCCATGTGATACGGGTACAATTGACCATTTCACGGCAATATAGGCATTGTTAACACGCTACTGAACTGAGTTACAACTATCCGCCGCATATTTTCAAATACAGTTGTATCAAATCCGTTATTGGATAGTGAATCGGTGGTGAATTTACGATCAAGTGAGCACGGCTGGACCTGTAAGCTACGCGACTGAGTGCTCATGTTTTATTTTTTAGAATTTCAACGACGACGCTTGCAATATCTGAGGTTTCACTTGCGTGTTTTTTTTTTATACTACTTGGGTGGCAAACAAGCATACGGCCCGCCTGATGTTAAGCAATATCCGTAGCCTATAGACGCTTGCATTACCAAAGGTATCACTTGCGTGTTGCCAACCCATTTTTTTACACCAGGGCTTTAAGATGGAAGTAACCCTGGTATAGGAATACGTTTCTTTCAAAACGCATTCCTAAATGAGCGCTGGAGACCTGTACTCACACACAGGAACACAACTACACCGCTGTGTGTAGTCATTTGGCTGTGGTCTTCTGTAAGGTGGAGGTCCTTCCCCAGTCGGGCTTGCTCGCTAGTATGGTGCCCTACCTCTCTTAATGTGTTGGCGACCCAATTACAATAATGTACAATAGGCAGACCAATACGAAAATGTATTATGTCCGTACTACATAATAGAAGCAGTGTGCTAGAAGCAAATCAAAGAGCATTTGGCATTGTCTCTTTCGACGTTACATCTCTCAGTAAGTTTCACTTAAGTTTTTTTTTAAAGACAACTCCCGCACTAGGGAAGCCCTGTATCGCGGGGGGCTTTACAAACATACAATTAACGTACACAAAGTACACCCAGACTCAGGACAACCATTTATAGATCTCACAATTTTTTGTCCCATGTGGGGATCGAACCCATAACGCGAAGCGCAGTAGTAAATGGCGAGGTAACCACGAACAAACCGTGTAGTCAAGTTGACAACGTACCAGTCAGCACTTAGACCACGGTCAATGTTTTTATTCTACAAGCTATACGTATCACCAGTATCGGCACTTGAATACTTACACTACAAATATTCAAAAGCTTGTTTAGAGGATATAGTTTTCAGCTACGGCTTTTTTCAAGAGAATTAGTGCACCATACTAGTAAACAAGCCTTACCTTACAGAAGACCACAGCTGAATAACTACACATAGTGGTGTAATCGTGTGTGAGTACCGGTCTCCAGAGTTCATTTAGGGATGCGTTTAAATGAAACATATTCCTATTTCAGGAATACTCCATCTTAAGGCTCTGGTATAAAAAAAATGGGTCGGTAACACGCACCTTTGGTATTGCAAGCGTCCATAGGCTGCGGTAACCGCTTAGCATCAGGCGGGGCGTATGCTTCTTGCCACCCAAGTAGTATAAAAAAAATTACTAAGTACCTGATTTAACAGTAGTTAAACCTTATGTATAGTTTGTATTGTTAAAAGGAATATTGTGACAGCAGTAATATTTCACACTATAAGTTTAATTTATAATTGAAACCTTCATTAGTTTCATAAATAACGGATTGTTGTAGGCGGATAAATAAATACGGGATTCATTTTAAAGCCGGGCTCTTTGTAGAAATACCACGCGTTAATTTTTACAGGATATTTTTTTTAGTCTTTATGTGAGAGCAATTAATATATTACAAACTAGTTATTGCCCGCGGCTCTGCCCGCGTGGATGTTGGTTATCGTGACAAAAAGCCTATATGCTATTCCAGACTATAATCTATCTCTGTGCCAAATTTCTTCCAGCTCCGTTCAGTAGTTTTTGCGTGAAAGAGTAACAAACATCCGTACATCCATACTCACAAACTTTCACATAGTTTTAGTAAGGATATTATATTATATTATATTATATAAACTATAATTATACTATAATTACAGAACTGCTAAATATACATTAATCAGACGGTTTTAACTCATTAGCGTGCGTCCTTATAAAATAATGGTTGCTTTTCACGACATAAATCACATGTAAGCGGTAAGCAATATAAGTAGACCTCTCCGGAGAACTATAAACATGGTTGACTTTGTAGGTTTGAGGATATCGTGAAGTGACTTTCAATAAAGCTTATTGATTAATGTTTGTTATTAAGAATACCTATTCTCCTAGTTTTTTTTTAATTCAGTGTAGTGCCCGAGTTGATGTTTATTTTGCTGTAACTCATCCAATAGATGCTGCAAAGTAAATCCTTAATATTCCAAAGTATTTTCTAACTTTGATACCATATTGCAAAATGAGGAAATATTTAATTAAAATCATGTTAGCATCCAATAACGTCAACTTTTTATCAAAAAAGCTTCACTTTGACTTTGAGCCGCGCCGTATCGTGTTTAACTACAAGCCTAGATCTTTATTTTTAACAAGCATACGGCCCGCCTGATGTTAAGCAGTTACCGTAGCCTATGGACGCTTGCAATACCAGAGGTATCACTTGCGTGTTGCCAACCAGGGTTTTAGGATAGAGTAACCGCAGGATAGGAATACGTTTCTTTCAAAACGCATCAGTAAATGAGCGCTGAAGACCTCCACTCATATACAGAAACACAACTACATCGCTGTGTGTAGTTATTTGGCTGTGGTCTTCTGTAAGGTGGAGGTCCTTCCCTGGTCAGGCTCGCTCGCTAGTATGGTGCCCTGCCTCTTTTATCTTTAATGTCAGTGAAGCGTAATATTTTTTAGATCTAACAACATAAACGAACCCATCCTATAGCTAGGCACGCCATCTAACCCACTCATTTAGTCTTATTAATATAAAAGTAACAACACTTACAGTACAAGTCAATTTTAACTGTGGTCCTCTGCTGTGGCGCCAATATAGTATTGTCAGCGGTACAGGAGTACATTGCGTTTAAATGCGCTCTTGTAGCATTCGTAATAACCAGAGAAAGAGACCTCGACGGTGCTTCAGTCTGGCCGGCACTTAGAGTATCCAGCACAATGTCACCTTGAAGCCATTGAATTCTAGGCGGTGGATAACCTTAAACAAAACATAGTAAATATTTTAGTACATACGAAATTATGCATTAATTACAAATACTAAAACGTAGGCGAAAGAGAGAGTATTTCCCAAGAGACTATAACATGTGGTTCTTCAAGATAGGAGTTATAAGTCTACTGAAACTGACGCTACTCCAAGACGTAAACAAGCGCTGGACAAATTCGAACTCTGGAGTAGGAGCTCGGATGGCACAGTTGGTAGTGCGCTGGGCCGGAACCCGAGAGGCGCAGGTTCGAGTCCTGCTCCGGGCTCGTCTTTTTCCACATTACTTTAATATTTAAGGAGTAATAAAGTTTTTTAAATGGTCGGCAACGCGTGGGTGACATCCCTGGTGTTGCAAACGTCCATAGGCTACAGTAACTGCTTAAAGTATATAAAAAAAAGTAACCAGCTTATAATACACTAGCTGTACCCGCGACTTCGTTCGCGTGTTCAGTCTTTTACTGTAAATCTGAAAACTACAAACTTTCATTGGCTGATTGTCATCTTTAGCGGTTACATTTAAAAAAACCTTTCTCAGCGGATGCCTATATCGTAATAGCTATCTGAGTGTCTAGTGATTTAAACTGTGCGTTTGTTGATTTGTCAATTACGTTTTTCTTTTGAACATTAAGGTTCTGCAATTAATAAACTTCATAAAGTAATATTCCTTGTTTGTACGATTGTTCTGCTCTTCAATTTGTCTTAGCGCAAACGTAAACAATCTTATGGCCTATCGCATAGCTTATCTGTGCTTAGCTTATGCCCTGTAGAAATTTCTGCATCCATACATTTCGATTTAAATTGGTCACTTCTAACCTGATAGGATTCCGTGTGGTGACGGATTAAGAATACAAAATATCACCACCCCTATCTATCCCAAGGGTGTCCTAAGAGTCGACTAAAGGAGTAATTCAGGCAGACAATATCCACTGCAAGAGAAGGAAAATTCAAAATAAAACCCTATACCAATCCGTCGGGCCAGCGTGGTGTAGTAGGCTAATATCCCTCCAAGTGTATGGGGGAGACTCGTGCCCAGCAGTGGGACATTTATGGGTTGATATGATGAACCTGATAGATACTGTTACACAGTTTGGGTGAGCTAAAAATGTATTAAATTCCTAAAGGGCATAATGGTCCACCGTAGTGCTCAAGAATTTCAAAAATTGAACTGCATAGTTATAAGATTCTTTTTGATTCATTATTCTATTAATAGAGATATAGTACTCTACATAAACTCCCGGAACAAAACTGAATAAAAAACCAGTAAACTGAACCCTATTTATTATAGTCGACCATATTGGTGAGAGTTCAACGTAAATTCGATATATATGTAGGTATCTATTATTATGTATATCTCTGAAACCATGCATTTTTTTGCACATTGTTTAATTACGAAGTTTCGGTGCCTATATCCAGCTGTATAATCATATTAGTTTAATTGTACCATTTTAATTTGCTCATTGAATGTGATTAGTTACAGTCATTTAATTACACTTTATGTCTGATCTCCATCGACTAATTATTTATCATTGAGAAGTTGGCCATCTGCAGTATACTTTATTAGTTTCACTAACGAATTGATGCTTCCTGAATGCATTTGTTTGATTCATTGCAGTTGTGTGGTGTTTTTTTTAATGAGAACAATATGAAAAACTATCCATTCAATTGCAAAATGTTTTTTAAGAGATTTTTTTCAGATAGGGGAGGAATTCCACCTCACAGAGAACCAACACCTTAGAAGACGACAGCCAAATAACTATACACAGCGGTGTAGTTCTGTTCCTGTGTGTGAGTATAGGACTCCAACGCTCACTTAGGGATCAATTTTGAAAGAAACGTATTCCTATCCCATGGATACTCTGCTCCCATCTTATGGCCCTGGTGTAAAAAATTGGTTGGTAACACGCAAGTGATACCTTTGGCAAGCGTCTATAGGCTACAGTAACTGCTTAACATCAGCTGGGCCGTATGCTGGTTTGCCACAAAAGTAGTTCTATCTCAGCTATAAGACATCCACTGCTCGACATAGGCTTCCCGCAAGGTTTTCCACATCAGTCGGTCCTGAGCTGACCTTGTCCATCGGTTGCCTGCGACCTTTACCAGGTCTTCGGTCCACCTTGTTGGAGGCCTGCCCACGCTGCGTCTTCCAGTTCGTGGTCGCCACTCTAGAACCTTTCTGCCCCAACGGCCATTGGTTCTGCGTGCTATATTACCCTATTGCTATATGCCCTACCCATTGCCACTTAATTGAGGCAATTTTTCGAGCTTTGTCGATCACTTAAAAAAGAATATTACAAATCGGTCCTTAAATGACGATGTTTAGGGATAAAAAAAAAAACAATGCAATTATTTTAGGGAACCTCATCTTTTAAAAGTCAGTTAAAAATATATATCAGTTAAGTATTTCGATGAGACAGAGGCCGATCACGCGTTTCGCTGTGAGTAATTTTTGTGGTCGCAGATAGACACATAGTATCATGGACTTTTTTTTAGATCAATTTAGGAATAACATTGCCTCCTACGGCAAGATTTTGCCTAGTCGTTTAACTATCATCGTAATACTTCAGCCAATTCACACTCACAAAACTATAATGGAAGAATTACGCCATCACCTGGTGAAAATCGTATTAAATTTTATTGGGTAGTTATTGAGTTTATCTTGACCAGACAGATTCGGTGGAGTGTTTTCTTTTCTCTGCTGATTTCCTGATTACCTAAATTAAAGTATTGTTAAGTGTTAGCGCCTTCAAAAAATGAAATAGCAATTATTTTATAGGCGTTTATTAGGCGTTACTAATTTAGTCAGTGATTGTCTGAGGTCTTGGCATTATTTACCCTTATTTTTTTAAAATAAAATATAGCCTATGTTACTCGCAGATAATGTAGCTTTTTAATGGTGAAAGAATTTTTAAAATCGGTCCAGTCGTCTTTGAGTTTATCCATTACATACAAACAAACAAACAAACAAACAAACAAACAAAAATACAAATCTTTCCTCTTTATAATATTAGTATAGATAAAAAATACTCGTCCGATAGTGAGCAATAAGGTATGGTCACTGGCATCTCACTAATTGTAACTGTGCTCCCGCGAGATTCAAACTTTTAATTAATATCGGATCCCCTTTCGTGGGATCCCGGCATCCTCTGGTGAGGACGTTCGGTCACTTGTGAGGCTATTATAATCTGAGAGATTCATTTGTTGTTCATTCTAGCGGACCATTCGTGTTATTTTTGGGTGTTTAGTTTGTAAACTCTGTGGGTTCGAGGTTTAAGTCAAAGATAAAATAATAATTAATTTTATCTTTCAGTTACCGACATTTATTTGTAGTTGCTTTAGATAAAGTTTCTTCTTTTACACTTATCAGCAAACTGGCTGTAGCTAAAGTGAGTTTATGGTCGTACTAGTAAATTCATAACTTTAAAAGTTTCATAACTTTAGAAAGAAAGAAAGAAAGAAAATGCATTTAATTCCAGAGAAAACAAAACATACACTGGGGAATACAATAATATCTTTTTAACAAAAAATTGAACCGACGAAAAAATTAGGATTTGAAAAGTAAAAAATAATAAAGTTTTGAGTCGGCACCAAACAAACAAGCCATCATCTCACTTTATGTATATGCTCTGCGTTGGTGAATCAGTCAGGGCAAGTATTATACGAGTATATGTAGGTATAGTTTAATTTGCTTATTCGTTAGTTTGGCGCCGACTCAAAACTTTATTATTTTTTACTTTTCAAATCCTAATTTTTTCGTCGGTTCAATTTTTTGTTAAAAAGATATTATTTTTTAATTTTTTGTGACTTACATATACAAATATTATAACTATACATCACAAATTGGGTAAAAAGTCCTTATGATCTCTTCTTATGATCTGAGATCACTGCGCTGCGCTGTGTAAATACTTATGCTTATGTAATGTATAAGCATTAAGCTTACGTTTACATAAGCATCAAGGATTTACACAGCGCAGCGTCAGTGAACAACCACGTCTCAGATGTATAATGTTCATCACTGGTAACATACACGGGTTAAACATTTTTGTCTTGAGATACTGCGATATTTAGGACAGGGAGATATGGTTTAGCCTATCAAACACTACCCAGCCGAATCCGATTAGCGAGTAACCTTCTTTAACGAGTTACTACTTTTGACGAGTGACCTGTTATGATGACTGACCTTCTTTAAAGAGTGACCACATTTGACAAGTGATTTAACCCCTATTAAAAAAAAAAAAAAAATTTTTAGGCTAACTAAGCTGCTTTAAATATCCTGACATTAATATTTAATACTTTTATCCTTTGTCTATGTGGTGACGGACTAAGAATACAAATGTCACCACCCCGTTCTAGTTCTAGTCCCTAGTACGAGTGTACTTTGTATCCGTCAATTCTATATTTGTAAAGTCTCCCGCGACACAGGGCTTGGTAACAAGCCCTGTGTCACGAGGGGCGAGGGTAGCGAGGGACTTGCCTAAAAAGAGAGGGAAAACTCGGAACAAAACCCTATACCAACCCGTCTGGCCAGCGTGGTGTATTAGGCTAATATCCCTCCAAATGTATTGCGGAGACCCGTGCCCAGCAGTGGGACGTTTATGGGTTGAGATGGATGGATCCTTCGTCTTGGTGCTCTTTCTATTTCTCCGCATAGATGTTGCTGTGGTGAAGCCGTCGATAGCCTTGGACACCAGGGCCTGTCATGCAGCAGGAGTGCAGGCCGCATATATTTTTTTATACTACTTGAATGGCAAACAAGCATACGGCCCGCCTGATGGTAAGTAGTTACCGTTCCCTATGGACTTTTGCAATACTTACCGACCCATCTTTTTACACTAGGGCTTTAAGATGGAGTATCCCTGAGACAGGAAAACATTTCTTTCAAAATGCGGTATGCATTTTGAAAGAAATGAGCGCTGGAGACCTGTACCCACACACAGGAACACAACTACATCGCTGTGTGTAGTTATTTGGCTGTGGTTTTCTGTTTGGTGGAGGTCCTACCCCAGTCGGGCTTGCTCGTTAGTATAGCACCCTACCTCTCTTAAAATATATCCCGGCACGCTAACCTAAATGACATACTCCGACGCGCTCTTGTCTCCACTGGCGTTACATTGCAATGAATGTTTCAATTATAATCAGAGTACTGAAAGTCAAAGTCAAAGTCAAACTCATTTATTCATTTAGACCTAATCCATGATACTTATGAACGTCATTAAAAGAAATGCCAGCATACTTTTTTCCTAAGGCCAATTCGCTGACTAGGGTTGGGCCTCGAGAAGAATTGGCAAGAAACTCGGGCCACTCTTTTTAATCGCCAGAGTATAACATTTACAATTTGGTATGAGTTACAATAGTGGTAACAAAAAGGAACGGAAACCAATATACCATATGAGAAATTTAGATAAGTATTTAATTAATGAGTAAACAATATTGAAAAAAAAATGAATTTAGCTTTCCACTGTATGGTAATGAGGGATCGTTTCTTTTTGTAAGTATAAGATAGAAACGTGTCGAGATCACATTGCAATCTTAGTAAATATCTAGAAACTATATCTTTAATATTTAAAAATAAATCATGCCAAGATTGACCAGCCACCCCAAGTAGCACCCGTTCACGAGCATGACGCACAGACCAGCCATCATTTCCTTCGCCATATTAGAGGGAAGGAACTGACCCGGCCAATACGACACCACAAGCAATGGCATTTCAGTGAGCATGACAATCCAGGACATAATAAGAAAAAAGAAACTCAATAGAAAGCCAATAATGATCACAAAACGTCTCCTGACAAATTTTAAATGTAGTTATTATTCTTATATAATTCTGCATCAAAATTAACAACTAACTCCAAGACTTTTTATCATTTAAAAAGTCATTAATAGTGTAATAACCCTTGCTTAAAAGATGATTTTTTACTTCTAGTTTGAATTTGTGTAAGGGTAGGTTCATAACTTCAAGAGGTAGTTTGTTATAGAAATGTACCCCGAGTCCCGCAAATGAATTGTGGACTTTATGAAGACGATGATACGTACCAACTAGTTTATGTTTGTTCCTTGTGTTTAGTGTATGAATGTCACTGTTTTTACAAAACAGGTGTATATTTTGTTTAACGAACATGATGTTGGCAAAAATGTACTGAGATGCAACTGTCAGAATGCCTATTTCTTTAAACCTTTCTCTAAGTGAAACTCGTGCGCCTAAATTGTAGATAGAGCGTACTGCTCTTTTCTGGAGTATAAATACGGTTTCAATATCGGCGGCCTTTCCCCACAGTAGTATGCCATAAGACGTGACGCTGTGAAAATAACTAAAATATACAAGCCTAGCTGTTTCTACGTCTGTAAACTGCCTTACCTTTCTTACTGCAAAAGCTGCGGAACTAAGTTTCCCTGCAAGACATGATATATGGGCACCCAACTGGAGCTTGCGATGTAAAGTCAAACCCAAAAACACTGGAGATTCAACGAAACCTAACGTTTCACCGTTCAAAATTATTAGATTTAGATTTGTACGCTACAATGCAAAACATAAACTACATATTATAACACAATGGGTGTTATCTATACTAATATTATAAAGAGGAAAGATTTGTATTTTTGTTTGTTTGTTTGTTTGTTTGTTTGTTTGTATGTAATGGATAAACTCAAAGACGACTGGACCGATTTTAAAAATTCTTTCACCATTAAAAAGCTACATTATCAGCGAGTAACATAGGCTATATTTTATTTTAAAAAAATAGGGGTAAATAATGCCAAGACCTCAGACAATCACTGACTAAATTAGTAACGCCTAATAAACGCCTATAAAATAATTGCTATTTCATTTTTTGTAGGCGCTAACATTTAACAATACTTTAATTTAGCTTATCAGGAAAGCAGCAGAGAAAAGAAAACACTCCACCGAATCTGTCTGGTCAAGATAAACTCAATAACTACCCAATAAAATTTAATACGATTTTCACCAGGTGATGGCGTAATTCTTCCATTATAGTTTTGTGAGTGTGAATTGGCTGAAGTATTACGATGATAGTTAAACGACTAGGCAAAATCTTGCCGTAGGAGGCAATGTTATTCCTAAATAGATCTAAAAAAAGTCCATGATATTATGTGTCTATCTGCGACCACAAAAATTACTCACAGCGAAACGCGTGATCGGCCTCTGTCTCATCGAAATACTTAACTGATATATATTTTTAACTGACTTTTAAAAGATGAGGTTCCCTAAAATAATTGCATTGTTTTTTTTTTTATCCCTAAACATCGTCATTTAAGGGCCGATTTGTAATATTCTTTTTTAAGTGATCGACAAAGCTCGAAAAATTGCCTCAATTAAGTGGCAATGGGTAGGGCATATAGCAATAGGCTAATATAGCTCGCAGAACCAATAGCCGTTGGGGCAGAAAGGTTCTAGAGTAGCGACCACGAACTGGAAGACGCAGCGTGGGCAGGCCTCCAACAAGGTGGACCGAAGACCTGGTAAAGGTCGCAGGCAACCGATGGACAAGGTCAGCTCAGGACCGACTGATGTGGAAAACCTTGCGGGAAGCCTATGTCGAGCAGTGGATGTCTTATGGCTGAGATAGAACTACTTTTGTGGCGAACCAGCATACGGCCCAGCCGATGTTAAGCAGTTACCGTAGCCTATAGACGCTTGCAGTACCAAAGGTATCACTTGCGTGTTACCAACCCACTTTTACACCAGGGCCATAAGATGGGAGCAGAGTATCCATGGGATAGGAATACGTTTCTTTCAAAATTGATCCCTAAGTGAGCGTTGGAGTCCTATACTCACACACAGGAACAGAACTACACCGCTGTGTATAGTTATTTGGCTTTCGTCTTCTAAGGTGTTGGTTCTCTGTGAGGTGGAATTCCTCCCCTATCTGAAAAAAATCTCTTAAAAAACATTTTGCAATTGAATGGATAGTTTTTCATATTGTTCTCATTAAAAAAAACACCACACAACTGCAATGAATCAAACAAATGCATTCAGGAAGCATCAATTCGTTAGTGAAACTAATAAAGTATACTGCATATGGCCAACTTCTCAATGATAAATAATTATTCGATGAAGATCAGACATAAAGTGTAATAAATGACTGTAACTAATCACATTCAATGAGCAAATTAAAATGGTACAATTAAACTAATATGATTATACAGCTGGATATAGGCACCGAAACTTCGTAATTAAACGAATTACAAAAAAAATGCATGGTTTCAGAGATATACATAATAATAGATACCTATATATCGAATTTACGTTGAACTCTCACCAACATGGTCGACTATAATAAATAGGGTTCAGTTTACTGGTTTTTTATTCAGTTTTGTTCCGGGAGCTTATGTAGATACTATATCTCTATTAATAGAATAATGAATCAAAAAGAATCTAATAACTATGCAGTTCAATTTCTGAAATTCTTGAGCACTACGGTGGACCATTATGCCCTTTAGGAATTCAATAATTTTTTAGCTCACCCAAACTGTGTAACAGTATCTATCAGGTTCATCATATCAACCCATAAATGTCCCACTGCTGGGCACGGGTCTCCCCCATACACTTGGAGGGATATTAGCCTACTACACCACGCTGGCCAGACGGATTGGTATAGGGTTTTATTTTAAATTTTTCCTTCTCTTGCAGTGGATATTGTCTGCCTGAAATACTCCTTTAGTCGACTCTTAAGACACCCTTGGGATAGATAAGGGTGGTGATATTTTGTATTCTTAATCCGTCACCACACGTAATCCTATCAGGTTAGAAGTGACCAATTTAAAACGAAATGTATGGATGCAGAAATTTTTACAGGGCATAAGCTAAGCACAGATAAGCTATGCGATAGGCCATAAGATTGTTCACGTTTGCGCTAAGACAAATTGAAGAGCAGAACAATCGTACAAACAAGGAATATTTCTTTATGAAGTTTATTAATTGCAGAACCTTAATGTTCAAAAGAAAAACGTAATTGACAAATCAACAAACGCACAGTTTAAATCACTAGACACTCAGATAGCTATTACGATATAGGCATCCGCTAAGAAAGGTTTTTTAAAATGTAACCGCTAAAGATGACAATCAGCCGATGAAAGTTTGTAGTTTTCAGATTTACAGTAAAAGACTGAACACGCGAACGAAGTCGCGGGTACAGCTAGTAATGATTATATGATTACAAACAAAGATTTTAATTTTGATTTTTGCTGCAGTAATGGAAAAAAATTTTTGCTATCAGTCCGTGGACTATGATCAGATTTGTTGAAGGAGATAGGAGTAATGGAAAATAACTAATTTATTTTAAGTCGGCGCTAAACATTTATTTATTACCGTTTCATTTTACGTAATAAATAATTTGCTTGTATGATGGGTTGTTAGTAGTTAAGTAGCTGCTATAAACTATTGAAGAGTGCCCTTAACTGTCTTCTGTGTCGGTTGTAGATCAATTTAAGATCTCCTTGATGTTGTAGTGTCATTAATTTAACAAATTTTAACAAAATCGGTAAGCAAATGTAATTGTTATAAGTGAACAATCAATTATTCCCTATTTTTTTAACCGAGGGGTATTATTTCTAGTTGAAAATACGGAGTTTCTGAAAATCTAATAATTAACAATCAGAGTGCATCTTATGACTACTCCAATAAGCCCAAACACGGCTAGAATACATTGTTTATTTATGGAGTTCCGATGCTTATGCCTTCCAAGTTCATCATCAGATTAGTTTAATGGTACCATTTTCATCAAAAACATTGAATTTACTTTATTACAGTCGCTGTAACTATCTTATTCGATATCTATATTATCCTATCGCCATTCACAAAATGCTTATTATTGAGAACTTCTGGCAGTCATTTGTGGTCTTCTTCATCTGTTTTACTTCACCAAATGATACTTTCTGGATGCAAATGCTTGACTTATTGTAGAAAATATCAAAATCGTTATATGTTTGCCTATAATATTTGAGGAGTTCTCTCAATTCCTCATGGATCCCATCATAAGAGCTAAATGTCGTTAAAATGGGACCAACTTCAAAGTATATCCTATCGAATAAAAAAAGAATTATCGAAATCGGACGCCCCTGTAAAAAGTTATGCGTGGTCATACATAAAAAAAAAAAAAAAAAACAAATATACGGGTCGACTTGAGAACCTCTCTTTTTTTTTTCGTCGGTTAAAAAAAAATAGATTTTAATACTTACTTAAAACTAAACAAACAAAATAATAATAAAAAAAATAAAAAAAAATAGATTACATTATATTACATTATACTTTTTTTTTTTTTTTGTACCCACTGTATGTCACATCTGCTGGAATTTGGACTCTGCTCAGCATAATGCTGCGGCGCCAACAACTAATAGTTGCGGGTCACACAACAGCGCTGATTTTCAGCAGAGCCCTAGGGACAGGACGAGCGACGTGTCAATGTGTTGCGTGAGTAAAAATGTAAAGTAAAAAGAAAAATAAATAAAAATACAATTAAATAAGGTATCTTAAATAATAATATATATATTTATAAAAAAAATAAAATTAAAAAAATAAATAAAAATAGCAAAAAAGAAAGTTATTTGTTGTGTTCATTTTGGCAACATTAACAATACACGACGCTTTAAACACTTTTCTGTATAAAAACTACTTTTATTGAGGTTAATGACAATAAATAATAATATATACGATTATACAGTACTTCCCCAAAGAGCTTAGACAATTATTATTTCTTTGTTTCTTGTTTTTACGACAAGTTTTATTTCTCAAGTTTGATAAAAGTAAACACTCATCTATAGAAGTAATAGATCTCATAACTATGCTCCTATCACTTAAAAATACTACTTATGAAATTATATATTTAAGTATTCAAATTAATTTGAAATCCTGAGTCCAGATTTTGCTTTGTACCTTCTAAGATGAACAATATTTTGTAAGTAACAAGAAAATTTTACTTTGAATCATTATTTATTACTGGTTCATTGAATTATTACAATTTCAAATAATTTATTTTACGTCAAGTGATTGCGAAATTGTAATTATAATGTTTCACTTTATTATTGTTGACGTAATTCGCGCTTCAATTTGTTAAAGGATTAATTATTATAACAAAGATATAATTTGCAATAACGGTAATTAATTGGTGTTTAGAAAATAAATGGTACTTTTTGGCAGCTTAACGACATCTGCTCAAAGTTTCTGAGTAAGTATTTGTATAAATTACAAAACAATTTTAAAGGCATTTTAAAATACCTTACATAAAAATGATGTAGAAAACCTATGTCCAGCTGTAGACGTTTTATGACTGGGATGGAATAAAGTTTTGCTTCAATCACAGAATATACATTAAGAATGCTTTATACCTTTCGCTAAAATAATTCTATTCAAATTGAAAAACAAAATACTTTTCAATCTTACCCATATTATATTGCTGCAATGTTGGGTCTTGGTGGTCAAAGTAAAAGATGTTGTTTACTCTAATATCAAAGGTTATCTTACTTTATATACTTAAGGGAATGAGTGATGAGGGGTGATGTGTCACACACTACATTGCAACCGACTTTACAAAAAATGAGAGTGCCACATAAACGACTTTTCTCTGCATCAAACAGCTTCCATGCACAATCAGAATATTCAGAAAATCTGCCATAATGTCTACCTCTTACCTGCCTGTACCTACCAAACATCGCTTTACATATTTAAATCCTACTCCATAAATCATGGGCGGTTAGTTCAGTGAGTGCGCGAGGCTTGCAGCCGATCAAATAGTTGCATCTAGATTTTAAATCACATTTGGCACGGGCTACATTTACACTGATGTTAATACTGCATGCGTCGTTAGACACGTTTACTGAAGGGATAATTCGAAACTATTTATGCGTTAAACGTTTGTTATTATATTCTAGTTTTGTCTTAAGGAGGGAGGGGATAAAAATAACTCAGCTAACATCAGCTAAGTTCTGATTATTTTAAAGCCGCTGAATTCCAAGACGGTGACTTTCGCGGTAATAATATTAGTAGGACAGTAAGATTGACATTGGGTTATTTTCTGTTCATACCACTACGC
The DNA here is from genome assembly GCA_947095525.1 of Trisateles emortualis. NCBI lineage: Eukaryota > Metazoa > Arthropoda > Insecta > Lepidoptera > Erebidae > Trisateles > Trisateles emortualis. The sequence continues at coordinate 20,453,495 of OX352736.1, forward strand.
AAAGGTTTTTGAGAATCATGACTACCCCAAGAACTTTACACGGTGGGTGTGTTTAAAGTTGTTAAAATGAGTAAATAAGTCCAAACATGGCGTACCGACGAACTGGTAAATCTATATAATATGTAATTAAAGAAAACTGTGTAGGAATGTCCACATAACGACTGTTTTCTAAATTCACATTAAAAAACTATTTTTACCCGACTACGGCGAAGCAAAAAGGAGGGTTATGATTTTGACCTGTATGTATGTTTGTATGTATGTATGTATGTATGTATGTATGTTCATCTGTTCCCGCATAACTTCTAAACTATTTATCATAACTTGACAAATGAGGTATCGTTAGAAACGTCTTGATTGTCTGCTGGTTATTGGCTATGTGACGTCACAATAAAATCAGTATGGCGTCCTCTGTGGGACCTGAAACCTAAAAATAAAAACTAAATTTCTTGAAAAAGTGCCGTGATGGGTATCAAATGATAGGATTTAATTTGCAGGTTTCGAATATGTAAATATTACTAGCTTTCGCCCGCTGGTGTGCCTGCATTGTTTGTTTGTTAGTTGGTTTAGGTCAAATCTTGCTTGCGAGATTTGAACCACTTTTCAATGTTTGATTGAGCTGAAATTTGGTACACCGACGGCACTTTGGTGACAATGTAATGATGTAATACCATAGAGCTGGTCTGATGATGCAGTCAGAAGGTGGGCAAAATGACCTCGTCAAATAAACAAGATATCCGCGTCGTGTTTAGGTGCAATGGATTTATCTTGACAAGTACTATATTCTTAGGTGGGCGTTCAGGATATAATGATAAAAGCGGAAGATGGCCATAGGAACTCAGCAACGAAACAAGATAGCCGCGTCGTGTTTGGGTTCGTTACATATATCTTTACGAGTACTTTATACCTAGGTGGGTGTTCAGGACGAGGTGATGAAGTTGGAAAGTGGCTGTTTAGCGTGTATACTTAAGTTTGTTGGATTAAACATCTCGTTCCGATCACACGTTTATTTTATTCAAACCCAACCCTTGCAAGTGATGTGAACCTTATTACCAAAACATATGGTCGAATTTCGAGCCGGATAGTGAAAAAAGTCATTCATCATTTCATTTTGCGGAAGCCTTATTCATCGTCGACCCGTCGGCCGCCCGAGAACAATAGACCGCATTCCTTAGCGGATTAATAGAAAAATATATTTTATGTGAATATTGGTGAGAAGATTGGGTACATATAATTACAATATTTGTGTTGAAACATGAGTACGGTGGAGCAATGTTTATCTATATTGGAAGACACGGCGTTATTATTGCAAAAAGCACAAACAAATTTGAAGAAATGCCCAAAACAACGACTTACAAAAGGTTATATAGAAACTCGTATGCAAGCTATTAATGAATACTGGGATACATTCAGACATACACACCAAGAACTTCTTAAATGTGTGCCGAAGGAAAAGAAGTCTGACCTTTCATATTTTGTGAATGAAGACTATTTTATATACGAAGATCTGTACTCGTGTTTACTAGCCGACTTACGAGATTTGTTGTCTTCTTCGACATTTTCAAGATCAAGTGATCAAAGTGCGAAAATTAATCAGCAAGTTAAGTTACCTAAAATTCAACTCCCTAATTTCTCTGGTGCATATGAAGATTGGTTACCGTTTAAGGACCTATTTCTTTCGTTGGTGCATAACAATGTGTCACTAAGTAATGTAGAAAAGCTTCATTATTTAAAACTTAGTGTAAGTGGCGAAGCGGAAGCTCTTTTAAAACCTATTAAAAACACTGAAGCCAATTATGAACAAGCATGGATGAAATTGAATGCACGTTACGGCAATAGAAGATTAATAGTGCACAATTTAATAAAGAAGATGTACTTTCAACGAAAAATTCCGGTGCCAACTGCTAACTACATTAAATCGTTACTTGATACGTCGAGTGAATGCCTCAGTAGTCTTCAAAACCTAAATGTTTCCATAGACAGTTGGGATCCTATCATAATATTTTTAGTGACTCAGAAGTTAGACACCGAGTCACATCGGGAATGGGAAAAATTCGTAAATAAGAAGGAAGACACAGAAGAGTTACCCAAGTGGTCCGAATTAATACGTTTTCTTGAAATAAAATTTCGTTCACTAGAAAGCGTTCCTGTCCCATCTAAGGAACAAAGGTTGATCACCAAAAGCAATTACGCTACTCACGCTTCAACTTCGGCAGTAATTAAACCTAGAAACTGCATTTTATGCAATGAAAATCATACTTTATGCCACTGCAAGGGTTTCACAAAAATGGAACCAACGGAACGATGTGCATTCGTCAGAAAACACAGCCTGTGCTTTAATTGTCTGGCTTTTGGACATTCCGCTGTAAGGTGTCGCTTGAATATGAACTGTCGTATATGTAATAAACGTCATCATTCGTTGGTACATACTAACATGCCAATGTTTTCACCAAATACGACAGATAACAACCCAGACAATCTACAAATTCACCACAGCCAGGTTGAAGATGAAGAAAGCTTGGAAACGGAACATGATGAAGAACCTGCCATTGAGCTATCGTCTCATTTCGCTACACGTGGTCCCACCGCGTTACTGGCTACAGCGCTAGTGCCAGTGAGAGATGCAATGGGCCAATCAATAGTACTACGGGCATTAGTGGACAATGGTTCTCAGGTGACTATCATCAGCGAACGAGCCGCCCAGATGTTACGTGTTAAGAGAGTGCCTGTTAATGGTACTATCACTGGAATCGGTTCTACCAAGACCACTATAAAACATGCAACAGAAGTCGAACTTCTTTCAAGACATGACAAGAATTTCAAGTTACCTACCATCTTTAGCTACCATCCAAACCTATACCAATCAACACCTGGTCACACCTGACTGGACTCAGCCTGGCAGATCCAGAGTTTAACCAACCAGGAAGAATCGATATGCTATTGGGTGTAGAAATCTGCGCTCATATTTTGAAGAGTGAAATCATCAAGGGTCCTCCAGGTACTCCATGTGCTCAAAATACCAGCCTGGGTTGGATCCTCTTTGGAAATGTTCCTGACGACAGCCACAAATCCGATTTTATTGTAACGCACTTACGGCTAGATTTAAATGAGATGTTAAAAAACATGTGGGAGCTAGACGAGACCCATAAAAAAGTGCCGACCAGGGATGAAAGACGCTGCGAAGAGTTATACTTGGCTACCTATTCAAGAACAGAAGATGGAAGATATGTTGTGAAATTACCTAGAAAAACCAATGAATTATTGTGCACCCAAGGAGATACTCGAGATATTGCTCTAACTAGATTAAATCAATTAGAAAAAAGGTTACAGAAAAACGAAAAACTAAGAAGAGAGTATGTTGAGGTTATGGAGGAATATAAAACTATGAAGCATATGGAGGAAGTACCAAAAGATGAGCTTAGTCGACCAGCCGTATATTTGCCTCATCACGCTGTAGTAAAGGAAGATAAAGAGACAACGAAAGTTAGAACTGTTTTTAATGCTTCGCAGAAGGGAAAAAATGATGTCTCTTTGAATGATGAACTGCTGGTGGGGCCACAGCTCCAAGAAGACATGAGAAGCCTTATTATGAGATGGAGGTTGAGAAAGGTGTGTTTTACGGCAGATATACAAAAAATGTATCGTCAAGTTTTAGTTGCAGAGGAAGACAAAGACCTTCAAAGAATTTTATGGCGTAATAATATCAGCGAACCAGTTCAAGATTACCGGCTCCTGCGTGTAACATTTGGAACTGCATCTGCTCCCTATTTAGCCGTAAGAACCCTGCAACAAGTCGCAGAAAACGAAGGTCGAAATTATCCAAAGGCTTCAAGGGCTATAAAAGAAGATTTTTTTATGGACGATCTTATGTGTGGAATGGATACACTCAATGAAGCAATCAAGATCGCTAAGGACATTGACACTATTTTACGGAAAGGAGGTTTCATTTTACAAAAATGGTGTTCGAATAATGCTGATTTTTTGAAACAATTTGAGCTTACACAGAGAAGCTCTCAAGTAAATGTTGATATCCGAATAGACGGCACTATAAGAGCACTTGGCCTCAGCTGGAACATGGGAAAGGATGTTTTCCAGTATAATTATAACTTACCTCCAGTCGCTAAAACTATTACGAAAAGAACGATTTTAGCAGACATCCAACGTCTATTTGACCCTCTTGGCTGGTTGGCTCCTATCATACTCCCTACTAAGTTACTAATTCAAAGATTATGGCTTCTGGGAATAACATGGGATGAAGAAGTAGATGCACCCATTAAGGAAGAATGGCTTAGTTTGAGAAATGACTTAAGTCATTTGAGCATTTTTGAAATTAAACGATGGCTCCATACAATGTCCGACACAATGGACCAGGTATCGGTTCATGGATTTTGTGATGCTTCCAATCGTGCATATGCAGCAGTAGCTTATCTAAGAGTCATAACTATAACAGGTGATGTCAAAACCGGTCTTATTGCAGCTAAAACACGAGTGGCTCCAATTAAACCGGTATCCGTGCCAAGACTCGAACTTTGCGGTGCAGTATTATTGTCTAGACTCCTCAAACAAATCAAAGAAGCAATTAGACTTTCCTCCAATCAAATCTTTATGTGGACAGACTCGACAATAGTATTATCATGGTTGTTGGGGGATCCTAACCGATGGCATACATTCGTACGAAATCGAGTTGTAGAAATTTTGGACAATATTGGTAACCAATGGCACCATGTCCAAACGCATAAGAATCCTGCAGATGTTGCCTCCAGAGGCATGTGCCCGTTGCAATTAAAGGATAACGAGATGTGGTGGAGTGGACCAGACTGGTTAAGAATGAGAGAAATTAAATTCAGCAGACCTAGTAACATAACTACAAATTTAGAAAAAATACAGGTTATACAAACAAATTTAAAAATTAACTTAGAAAAGAGCCCTACTTTAGCAGACAAAATAAACAACTTTGATAATTTAATGGAGCTTCTAAAAACTATAACTTATAGCAAAAGGTTTCTCAGAGGAAAGCATATGAAGGATAAAGATACAGCAATCACTACGAAGGAATTGGACGAGGCATTAAAGTTGTGTGTTCGAATAATACAGAAGGAAAATTTTGAGGAAGAAATAACAGCTTTACAGAGAAATGGAACAGTTAAAAAGCAAAGTCGATTAAAATCATTATTTCCATATTTAGACAAAGAAAATATAATAAGAGTAGGCGGCAGGTTAAGATTTGCAAAATTAAATGAAGATGCTACGCATCCCATGATCTTGGATGGAAATAGCAACCTTGCAAAGATTATTGTAGCTGATGCACACTTGAAAACTTTACATGGTGGGGTTCAATTAATGCTATGTTATCTAAGGTCTAAATTTTGGATCCTTAGGGCCAAAAATTTGGTCAAATCTAAGATTCGCAAATGTCTGACATGTGCTAGACAAAGTGCTCATGCTCGCACCCAACTCATGGGGGATTTACCAAAAGAACGTGTGACACCAGCTCGACCCTTCCTGCATAGCGGAGTGGACTTCGCGGGGCCATATCATGTATTAATGTCAAGAAGTAGAGGAGCTAAGACATCCAAGGCGTACATATCAATTTTTGTGTGCATGGCCACTAAGGCCATACATCTGGAATTAGTGAGAGATCTTACATCGGAATCATTCATTGGGGCTTTTCGAAGATTCGTAGCACGACGAGGAAAATGTGCGCATTTATGGAGCGACCAAGGTCGTAATTTTGTTGGCGCTAATAGAGAGTTAATTGCGGCCTGGAATGAAGCTAAGTTAGAGTTACAAGGTCCGATTGCAGAAGCACTGGCCCTTGATGGTACACAGTGGCACTTTATCCCGGCTTACAGCCCTCATATGGGAGGTTTGTGGGAAGCTGGGGTTAAATCTCTAAAACATCACTTGAAAAGAGTTATGACTGCACATTTATCATTTGAAGAGATGACTACCCTTTTATGTCAAGTCGAGGCATGTCTTAACTCCCGACCGCTAAGTCCCATAGAAGATGTCGATACAGACAACATGCAACCATTGACACCAGGACATTTTTTGATAGGGGAAGCTCCCATTACAGTCCCGAGTCCAGACTTTACCCCCATTATAACAAACCGCTTATCTCGATGGCAACACATCCAAAAGTTACTGTCAGATTTTTGGGTTCGATGGCAACAAGAGTACTTAACGAGGATGCAACAAAGGCCCAAATGGCAAAATCAGATTCCGGATTTAGATGTGGGACATATTGTACTAATAAAACACGAAACTTTACCCCCAGGCAAGTGGGCTTTGGGGCGAATAGTTGAGAAACACCCGGGTGCAGACGGTGTTACTAGGGTGTACAGTGTTAAAACTGGCGACAGTATAGTTCAAAGATCTATTAACAAACTGTGCCTTATGCCAATAGATATAGATTGAATGTTCTTTAAAACTTGCTATTTAAGTGTGATTACATTTGTTAATTTAAGAATTAATATTTTGTGAATACGTTAATTAGCTTGTTATTGAATTGATTATGCATGACACACTTGTATTGTAATTTAAAGGTCTCTAAAAGCCCTTCGGGGGCGGCATGCTTAGCGTGTATACTTAAGTTTGTTGGATTAAACATCTCGTTCCGATCACACGTTTATTTTATTCAAACCCAACCCTTGCAAGTGATGTGAACCTTATTACCAAAACAGTGGCTATAGGAACTCTTCAAGGAAACAAGATATCCGCGTCATGTTTAGGTGCAATGGATTTATCTTGACAAGTACTATATTCCTAGATGGGTGCTTAGGATATAATGATGAAGTCGGAAGGTGCCCATGAAAACTCTTCAACGAAACAAGGTAGCCGCGTTGCGTTTTGGTGCGATGAATTTATCTTGACTAGTACTGTACTCCTAGTTAGGTGTTCAGGTTGTGATGATGAAAGTCGGAAGGTTGCCATAGGTACTTTTTAATTAAACAAGATACTCGTAGAAGCATCGTATTTGGGCTCATTAGATTTAACTTGACGGGATTACCCATCAAACCAAAACGGGTAATATGCTTCTAAGTTGTGACCTAGAAGCATATTAATACTTCTAAGTGGTGTTTAGGGTGTGATAATGAAGTCAAAAACTGGCCATAGGAACTCTAATGAAACAAGATAGCCGCGTCATGTTTGTTGGATTTATCTTGACGAGAACTATATTTCTAGGTGGTGCTTAGGATGTGGTGTTGAAGTTGGAAGATAGGAATATAAAAAATCTGAAAATTTCAAAAATAAATAATAAAAATGATTAGGCATAAAACTCATGTGCCAATAGTTTAGACTATAAAAGTCTGATGACCTACAAAAAAGAATAAATATATAGTTATATAGTTTTTAAATATGTTTTCATTTGCCATATTATATTATGTTATTATTATGTAATGCAAATTTAATTTAATATTTAATGCCTCTCATATTTATGTTATGTAATATGTAATGCAAATTGAATAATTCCTAAAGCTGCATTGTATAATATTGTCTTAAAAATAAAACCCCAAAATAATTCAAATAAAATAAAGTTTAAAAACTAAAACCCGACTACTTAAAATCGTCCTCTGAAAAGTATGAAATAAGTAAATTTTATATAGGTACAGAGGGTAGACGTGGTCGTATGCCACCTTTTACATAACAATATAGGAACTATAGGAACTCTTCATCAAAACAAGATATCCGCAAGTCCGCCTGTGTGCGATTGTGCATAAAGTGGTTAAATAAATAAATCTATCCTTAAGGCAAGGTGGCATACGACCACGGCTACCCTCTGTACCTATATAAAATTTACTTATTTCATACTTTTCAGAGGACGATTTTAAGTAGTCAGGTTTTAGTTTTTAAACTTTATTTTATTCGGTAATAGGTACAATCACAACTTTAGGTATTGCATAGAGTTTGGTTATAATTATTTCAGTTTAGATAAACTAAGCCAATGCCGTGGCTTAGCTAAATGATAACAGTAAGTAAATTATTAATTGACATAAAAGATAATTTCAAAAAATGAGAATTCTCTGGCCACCGAACTAGTGTAAGCTGTGTTTCAGGGACGGAAACAAAAAAACCTACTTTGTAAAATTAAAGACCTCTCTATGCGTTAAGATCATTCATCGTACACAGCGTCCAAAAACCCATCAAACATGTTATTATTACAAAAACAAACATGGCGCAAAATTCCGGTGACAAAGTGCGCAGTTTCCTACAGAACGTCATTAGTGCTGGGAGTCCCCTCCGTGTCCCTACTTGTCAACCTTCACTTATGAGCTCTGCCCCTCTAGACAAGTGGCATATACGATAGTCGAATCGAATTGAATAGAAAGTTAATGTATGGGATTTGACGTAAGTGTACATTAGGTATATCGTAAACTTATGGAAAAAAGTATGCTGGCATTTGGTTTGATGACGTTCATAAGTATCATGTATTTGATCTTAATGAATAAATGAGTTTGACTTTGACTTATGTCATATCCCATAAATTTGCTTTCTATTCTATTCAATTCGACTGTCGTATACGCCACTTGTCTAGAGCGGGTGATGTGGAATTGATTGACAGTGGATGTTTTAAAATAAGATACTTGTTATAAAACACATACAATAATAATAATATAATCTATGCCAATACTAATGCAGCTGTAAACTGGCGAATCAGCAATGAGGAGATCCGTAGAAGAACCAAAGTAACCGACATAGCTCGAAGAATTGCCTCCATTAAGTGGCAATGGGCCGGGCACATAGCACGTGGCTGTTGGAGCAGAAAGGAGTCTAGAGTGACGACCACAAACTGGAAGACGAAGCGTGGGCAGGCCTCCAACAAGGTGGACCGATGACCTGGTAAAGGTTGCGGGTAACCGATGGATATGGTCGGCTCAGGATCGAGAGTTGTGGAAATCCTTGGGGGAGGCCTATGTCCAGCAGTGGACGTCTTTTGGCTGAGATGATGATGATGAATACTGGCAGGCTGAATTAAACTAACCTAAACCTTATAGAAGCGCCGACTGCACTGTCTTATATCCACTGTCGTTATAAGACCTATAACCTAAGTTGTAATATAGTTATAAGACGTCATTAAATCTGCATTTTTTGTTAATAGACGAAAGAAACAAACATAATTACTAAATTATCACTTAAGTATATAACATCGGAAAGTTTTAGCAACCAGTATGTACTTTCTTTCTATTACAGCTGTATATCTTATAAGCTTCAACATATTATATAACCCCTCTCGATAGAAGCCCACGTATAAACAACGTATTCTCCTGGGCCATATTCAGCGCACGGTCTATATATACGTCAATTTAACCTTCGAATCGTGAATCTAGGACAGAATATGTTGCAAAAATACACCTCGATAACGTCACGTCAAACGGATCGAAAATATTCTAATGTTTTTGAAATCTGAAGTTTAAAAGTTTGAGAAATATCACCATTTAAAAAAATGTGCTCATTTTGAAAGTTGGCGACAGGTTTTTGAATGTTATCAATCAATCAGCCTATCGCAGTCCATTGCTGGACATAGACCTCTCCTAACACGCGCCACAGCACACGGTCCTTCGCCTTTCGCATCCAGTCCGTCCCAGCGACCTTTTTTAGGTCGTCGGTCCACCTAGCTGGGGGCCGCCTTACCTTACGCTTACCGAGTCGCGGTCTCCACTCTAGGACACGTTATTTTATAGTTACTATTTATGTATCTCTGAATTTATAGGTGCGTAGACCTACGTAAGAATTTCATGTTGTAGGTGTTTTTACTAGTTGTTTTGTGTCGCGGGAGTTTTTACAAATATACAATTAACGGACACAAAGTACACCCACTTAAGTCACTGAACCAACCGTTCAGTTAAAGGAGGATTATCACACCGTAGTATCTTGCATAGTAGTGCATGTTCCGATCGCAGGGGAGATTGTGAACAGGTAGGTTACAGGTACTCACTATATCTTAACTATTTATCAACATACTAAGATACGAATATTTGTGTCGACATGTCACTAAACCTAGTACAACCAAATTCTTCAGTTTTTTTTTCCAGATCTTCAAATTGTACATTAGTTTATCACTACTACCTGTAAAAAGAGCTAGCATTATAAAAATACCCAGTTTTATAGTCCCGCAAGTCTGTTAACGACGTTATTCGTAAATTGAAAAAGGTTTTTTTAAAATTCTGACCTCTCTTCGGCCAAGGCGATTTGCCCCACAAATAAGAGATACTTTTCTTTGTATTTATTTTTTCGCTAACTAAAAAATATTAGTTTCTTTTTACGTATTTATCGGCCCTGTTTATATATTATTATTAGATGCAATGCAAACAATGCAAACACTGTGAGTGGTGATAGGATTTGCTTTTAATACAGGGCACTAGGCATTCATTCTAATATCAAGGTGGACAATTTTTTTGTATAAAATTTAAATAAACATTATCATAGAAATCCAGCCTCCATATTATTTGAACATTTGAATTTGCGTAAAAAAATATATTTTACAAAACAAAAAAAAAACTTCAAACCCCAGTTACCTGATGAACAAAAAAGATTTTGCTTCAGCTTAAAAAAAGGATGATTTGAGTTTGTTTGTTGACGAGTACACAAACGCGGGCTCCCACCCTGTATCGTGTCGTTTTTCCGCGTTTTGTTTGTCTCTGTCGCTAAATTTTTTCCGCATATTTGTTTGTCCTCGATATGGAGAGCGGAAGGTAACGTACAATACCTATCAGTTTGGGGAGCTTTTGTTTATGGTGTTTGTGATAAAAAATTATAATATTTTGAAGTTTAAATCACATCCAATAGAGGATCTACGCATGCCATAGAATTGGTACCAACTCGCAATTTTGTTTTTTAAGAGTTTTATAAAGGAGTTCTGGTCGCTTCTATCATACTTTTGTAAGTAGATTTCTGTCTTCTGTTGCTACGAATGGCACAAATATATCAGTAGTTGTAGGCAAATACAAGGCGCCTTTTATATATAAAGTAAAATATTCCGTCACAATATTTAAAGGAGCCGTTTTAGATCGCCAACAAGTCATTAAAATACAAGTCGTTAAGTCTTAACAATTAGTACTTATAAGCTAGCAAAGACGCCTGTCTGCACGACCGACAAGAAACACAATAAATAAACACGAGCCACTTTAAAAATCAAAACACACAGCCGTTACAAAAAGACCCACTTTTCCAACTGTGGGCAACCTATATTATTTCACCCTCAGAAAATGTCCCTCCATTAATTTTATTTTGACGTTATCAGAAGAAACAATAACAGCTATTGGGGACCCTGACACGACGAAATTAAATGAAGGGCGACGAAAATACTTGATATTATTTTGGAAATTCAAGAGTCACCTGTTTGGTTACATTATTTTAGAGAGCCAATAAATTGATAATGTTACCACTTTTTTAAGATGCTTCATTAGTGATTGTAACAAGCTAGTACTGCAAAGTTTATTTTATTTATCTATTATTTATTTTTAAAAATACAACTCCCGCACTAGAGAACTCTGTGTCGCGGGGGACTTTACAAACATGCAATTAACGGAAACAAATTACACCCAGACTCAGAAAAATTCTTTGTGGGTCGCACAAAGTTTTGTCCTGTCCCACACAAATCGAACCCACCTCAACCCTCGTGGCGGCCACTGGACCACCGAGGCAGTCATAAATAAGATATAAATAAGGTTTCAACTTAATTTTCAACATATGATTTTGGTAATGATGATATATTATGCATTTTAATAACAAAACCGATCTTACGTTAACGTTACTTGAAAATATATTAGAAGGGTGCAGCTATCTGATATGACAGCTATTTTCATATGACTTTCATTTTCCTACAAGAAATTTCCTTCCTAACATATTTTCAAAATGAGTTTGAAACGGAAACGACCGTGTTGCTAAAGCATTTTATGTATTGTTATATTTTTCTGGGCCTGCGACATGCATACATTTTAATTGAATGTGTATCCTGCCTAAGTCGCTTCGGAGAGCTTAGGTACAATATGCGCCTAAAAGTTACTCCATGCTTATTTGCAGGACCCTTGAACAATGCCGTAAATTGTAGGTATGAATTTAAAATGCAGCAATCCAATCTAATAAAAATCATTTACAAAATGTTAGAAAAGCTCTTGGATATGAAGACGTGAATAGATTGAAGCAAGATATTGAACAGTTAAAAGATTGGATCAATAAACAGAATCATTTTAGGATCAAACAATTTGGTAAGTGATAAATTTAACAGCCCGGCCAGGAACAGGCCACTGCAGCGGTAAGCGGCGGCGGCAAGCGATGACAACAAATTTAATAAAACGTTCAATGACGCCATAATGCGCCGCGTATGGTGTTGCGCGGTTTTAGTACATTTGTTTCCGCCGCTCTGCTCGTCGCTGCCGCTGCCGCGCGAAATCGTGGCCGAGCCGTAAAGTTGCTAAGTGAAGAAGCTGTAAGCCCGATGTCTTTTTGAGGAATCAAGGAGCGAAGTGATTCGTTTAGAGGTATGCCATAAAGTTATAGGAAATTTAAGGGGCTGGTAGCTAAACGGCGTGGATCAACAGATTTGCAAGGTTTAGCAAGCTTGCACCGATCCGTCCATAGATGAGTGACCTTTTTCTAAAAATACAGCAAGACATCTCCGTGCCTCGGAAAGCACGTAAAACTGTTGGTCCTGCGTCTGATCTTTCTCCGGTTGTGACGGGTTGCCGTCACATGGGAGTATGAGAGTGAAAGAATAGTAATTGCACCTGTGTTTGCTCACACACTTGTGCACTATAATAAATATCCAGTGCAGTTGGCTGATAGAATAGAATAAATATCCAATGCAGATGAAAATTATTGCTCGATTCAGTGAAATACATTATAATTTATTGTATGAGATAACATTTTGTGCAAATAATACTAATTCATTATGTATTTTAATATAATATTGATAACGGAACTAAATTATAATAGCAAAATTTGTATAGTTGCTAATTTTGCTGCAATGCGCTTGATATTAGCGTATTGATTGTTGAATCTCTGGAATATCTAAGACAGTTATATCTAATAATCATTATTATTAATTATTTCGGATCCATTTTGTAAGTAACAATAAATAAATAATAATTAGTAAGTTATAATGAGCTTAACCATACATGTAGATATAGTACATCATTTTGTCAAATGTCTCCACCTCGTTCCAGCCCGAGGGTGTTGTATGAGTCGATTAAGGGAGTAAGTCAGGCAGACAATAACCACTCTAAGAAAAGGGAAAACTTGAAACCCTATATCAACCCGTCTGGGCCAACATGGTATAGTAGGCACCATACTAGCGAGCAAGTCCTTAGCTCCACCTTACAGAAGACCACAGCCAAATAACTACACACAGCGGTGTAGTTGTGTTCCTGTGTGTGAGTACAGGTCTCCAGCGCTCATTTAGGGATGCGTTTTGAAAGAAACATATTCCTATCCCAGGGTTACTTCCATCTTAAAGCCTTGGTGTAAAAAATAACTGGCAAAACGCAAGTGATACCTCTGGCATTACAAGCGTCCATATATAGGCTACGGTAACTGCTCAACATCAGGCGGGCCGTATGCTTGTTTGCCACCCAAGACCCAAGGTCATACTAAGTACAAAGTTAAGAAGTCCCTCATGAATACCCCTTAGTGTAACAAACGACTTGAAGTCTCCCCTAAATAACGTAGCTACAAAGATAGAGTGCAGTCGTGACAATAACCCATTAGAGTGGCTACACTAGATTAAAAGTCTAACTACATTACCTAATGAAGTGCAGTTGTTGAAGCAAGATACTTATATATTAACCAGGCTATATTTTAGATTAATGAAAGTAGATATAGCTAATCAGTTTTTTATGTAGTTTGTTTTTTGATGAAATATTCAATCAATTCCTAGCGAATCAGCTGATTGATGCTTAGCGTGATCAGAGGGCTGACTTGTTTCTCTTACAGAGAATAAGCATTGCCATTCAACGTAGCAATGCCGCCAGCCTTCTAGGCACATTCCTAGTGATGTTGAGGAGTATTTCGACGCTTAAACAACAAGTCTTCGTTTGTATTTTGTTTTTCTTATTTTTTGGATTTAAGTTCAAATTAATTTTATGTAGTATTCAAGTGTATATAATTTTAACAAAAAAAAACCGACTTCAGTACGGCAAGTTGTAAAATTTTCAAATATTTGTTTGTTACAATCGAATAAAATCGACTGAGCGTCGGGCTGAACACAGATCAAGTAGGTATTAAAAGCAATATTTAATCTGTGCGATCCACGCTCAATTCATTTACGTCATTATTTCTTATTAATAGTTGCTTAGCAACAATAACCGAAACTTATTTAATCGCCATCAGTAAAATACTTATTATTGAAAAGTTCAGATGGCCATCTGTAGTCTTCTTCATCAGTTTTACTTCACCAAATTACACTTCCTGAATGCAAATGATTGATTAGTTGTTAAAAATATTGAAACTGCTATATGTGTGCCTATAACTTTTGAGGAGTTCCCTCAATTCCTCATGGATCCCATCATCAGAACTTTCATTTGATGATAATGGGACCAAACTGGAAGTATGTCCAGTCAGACAAAAAAAGAATTTTTCAAATCGGTCCATAAATGACGGAGATATGCGGTTAAAAAAAAAAAAATACACACGAATTGATAACCTCCTCTTTTTGAAGTCGGTTAAAAACAATATTTGTTTTAACTTGTAAATAAATTATAATAAGATTTAAAAAAAAATACCAAAATTATACGACAATAATGAAATTTTATTTTTGTAATTTAATTTTTTTTTGTTGTAGGTTATCTACAAACATTTATTTCAAACAAAAGTGAGTAATTTTTGAGAGTATTTAAGAACATCTGTATGAAATAAAAGTAAGTTATGACATATTTCATAGAAGAGCATGTGCATGAAAAGCTCTGTATAAAATAAGTTACAAAACGTGTCCGTGAACGCGTAATAAGTGTCGCTATATTTTAGCCTTACACTCCACACTCCATAAGTAGTTCGTGTCTCCGAGGAAATTGGCAAGCTCAGGTACACCTTGAGACAGCGGCACTCAAACTACACCTGAGCTGTTCAAGTACTTTACAATTTCATTTCAGTTCTGCTGTCATGTATAAGCGAAAGAATTGTATGTCTATCTTGTCCAACTCTCTACTCAATAAGTTAATTATAAAATAGGGTATAATTTGAAAATAATTTTATTTCAAATCAAGATTTATATTAAACAAGTAATTTACCACAAGCGGTGGTGGCCGAGTGGGAAAGTAACCGATTTGCACGCAAGAGGTGCGAGTTCGATCCCGGGCGGCAGTATCAATGTAAATTTCACTTTGTGGAGTTTATATGTAATAATCAAATAATTCGACATCTGCTAACGGTGAAGGAAAAACATCGTGAGGAAACCCGCATGTCTTAGAAGTAATTCTAAAGACATGCCTGATTCACCAACCCGCATTAGGCCAGCGTGTGTGAATTAAGGCCTAAAACCCTCTCCTGTCTTTCTAGAGGAGAGGAGACCCGTGCCCAGCAGTGGGACATATGGGTTGCTATTATAAGTAATTGAAAACAAATTGTAATAATGAAAACAACACAAAAAAGAAGAGAGGACTGCTTAATTGGCGTCGTTAAATTTCTCTGCATCGATGTCTACTGAAAACGTTCCCAGGAGACATGAAAATTGATTTATTCTAAATATATTTTTAGTTACGCGTCATGGTAATCGATTTATAGATATAATTTATACAATGTGTGGTATTATTCAACTTTGCACAATTACTTAGCACGACAGATTGGAGTCACAGAGTATTTATCTACTGACATATAAATTAAAAACTTTGACAATCTGCAGCAGATGTAAGTGAGGCATAGTGGAGAGGCGTCACTCGCTGACGATATTAACTAGCTAATGAGCCGAACCACTCAGGGCTTTCACTCATATGGCACGTCAAGATAAAATTACATTTTCAATATAATATATCTACACCTGTTAAGTACTAGTTATACGTCAAATGTTTGATTATATTATACTAGCTGTTGCCCGCGGCTCCGCCCGCGTGGATGTCGGTTATTGCTGTAAAAAGTTAGTAGCCTATGTGTTATTCCATGCCATAATCTATCTCTGTGCCAAATTTCATCCAGATCTGTTTAGTAATTTTTACGTGAAAGAGTAACAAACATCCATCCATCCATACTTACAAACTTTCACGTTTATAATATTAGTAGCATTAATTTATCCATATTGTACATGATTTTGAAAGGTTGGTGTCGACCACGAAGTATACATACTTAAATAGAGAACTAAACGTAATTTCTTTTCGTTTATTGGTCTTAACAAAATCAAGAGCCAGTAATAAAATTAATTGTTCGCGGCATCGATGGCTCATACCTCTAATTCCTCATAATTATCCCCAATGTGAATTGTGTAAGTTAATTTACAAATAGTCACAGATAAAACAAAATTGATTAATTGATTAAATTGTAAACATAGCGGTCATAGGCTTTGTGAGAAATTTTAAAGCTTTGAACTTAAAAAAATTGGTTTGAATTTTTAATTCAGACACAGGCATTCGATATACGAGTATATCATCATATCAACCCATAAACGTCCCACTGCTGGACACAGGTCTCCTCCAAACACTTATACGAGTATATACCTACAGGTAAATGCACGACCCCAAAATGACATAAAAAGAAAAACTATTATTTATTTATTATTATAATTATAAAGGACCCTAAACAATAAATTTACATACTCCAAAGTCCTAAAATCTCCTTCAATATTTCAGTTTTCATAAGCGATCATATAACTCCTAAAGGACCACTGAATAAATCAATTATTTCACATTGGTAGTCTAATAGGGCAACGGCAAGGGAAAATGTCTTAAGTTTTAGGTCAAAATCTGCCAACTATAAATAATAAATAATCAAACTTGTCTTAACTTAATTAAATCAAATTAAGGCAATTAATCTATCCTGAATGTGGAAAGCGGAGGACCGTGTGCTGTGGCGCGTGTTAGGAGAGACCTATGTATGTCCAGCAGTGGACTGCGATATGCTGATTGATTGATTGATAAATCTAATCTAGGCCATCGATATTGTTGACTTGGTTGCATCACAACTTAAGGCTTGTGATATCGCCAACGACCTTGAGCATTTTGGCGAAGCAAACACGACCTAATTCTCTAGGCGAGTGCAAGAATACAAACAGATGTACTCTTTGAATGGACGTCCTATTAATTTTTAATAAATTAAAATTTAAACCTATTCTAAATATAACATTACCAATTATATGGTGTATGTTTTCTTCAAGTATTGTTTTTTTTCGTATTATTTAATAAAAATTGAAGTCATAAAGTGGTTACGTCTCAATAATTTGGTGCTGATTCGATGATGATTTCGATGATGATTTTTACAAACTACTTAGAATTACTATATAACTTATGACAAAACCATATTACGAAAGACATTTTGTAGATTAATACTGTATTTTTTGGTAGTCATTTGTCTATAAATGCCAACAAAAAATGGTTTCATTAACACCTCTTTTTTATCATTTTTTGAGAGACGGGCCTTAAACAATCATTCAATCAGCGCGTTGCAATCTACTGCTCGACGTAGACTTTTCTCAATTCGCGCCACAACACCCGAATCTCTGTTTTACACAACGAAACAACAACAACACATACACACACACACACACACACATTAAACTTTCCAATACAACATTTAATCGAGGCTTAAATGCACACATCGTCATTAGTATTTAATTTGTCTGTTGATTGCTAATCACGATGCTCGGCGCTCATTAAGCTTGCATTGGGCTTTCAAGAGACAGGTGTGAATAGTAGCAGCCACCGTACATGAATACAGTACGTGAATACATATAGACGTTACAATTGTTTCCACAAATTTTTTCCACAATGTATTCATTTGATTATATTGGAGGTCGTCCCGTGTGCAAAATTCAATCGTAATTTATAATATTTTGCTATTATTTTAACGAATACGAACAAATCTAAAGGTTTTCTTTAAACTAACAAAAAATTGGCAGTTTTCGGAATAACTCTCACGAACTAATATATAAAGGTTATGAGCAACCGTGCCATAGTCATAAAGTTTACCGCGTTATCTTCTTCGGTAGCTCGTATTTTCACAAATAAAATAGGTAGGCAAAAAGTTTTTACAGAACTAAACAAATTCTTGAGCAGTCAGCAATAAATTCGTCTGAAACATTCCTACATCGGCCTACATATTTTTTGTGCAGGAAACAGAACAAACTAGTGTGGAGCACGCGATATTGTGTTCAACACTCACATACTATACGTTACATTAATCACACACATGTATCGAATAGCGATTTGTTTGGGCAGCATTCAACTTGGGCCTAGCGATTAAGTAATGACTAGGCCTTTTGCGATAAATGTTTGAACTATGAGCAGTTATGCGTAATAGTTTATTGATCGAACAATATTGAACCTTGAACCCGCTAGCTGATTCTCTGAAAAACAGCGATGGCAAACTGACAGTTGTGATCGCAAACTGACAGTTGTGATTGCTCGGTGACGGCACAATCTATTGACTAAACGTCAAAAAGGCTCGGTTTTTGCTCTTACGGAAATTTTCAATCTGACAGCCAGATTTTGCTCGGTTTTTGCGGTGGCTCGGTTTTTGTTCTTATGGAATACTCCTGCCGGTTTTAAATATAGAAGTGAATTTGTAAAGCTGATATTCAAATTATGGCAATATAACAATATTGTTCTAGAAAGCACAAACTAATATCAATGTACACTCTACAGAAACATTTTTTATACGAACTTTATAATATTTAAAAGCAGAAAAGAAGCTCTTTATACAATTTCTTTTTAAACTTCCCTCCTTTGATTTGCATTAATAAAATCTTAGTTGGGCCTCTTGAATCTAATTTAGATTTTTTCGCGCATATTTTAACAATAACCTGTGGCTATTGAAAGTTTTAAATGCTTTTTAAGCTTCCACAGTGTAAAAGATAATGAAGAAATTTATTGGCGACTTAAGAGAAAGACAAAAAATATTACGTGGTTGCAAGCAGGTAGAAAATGGTGTAATAGTCTAGACTATTACACCATTTTCTACCTGCTAACTTAATATGGATTGTTAGACACATACACGTCCTTTCAAAGCTAGCAATGATATAAAAATTGGCAGCAATAGTTCCTTTCAAAATCGTTAATATGTACTGACAATGACAATAATACCATATAACACTCCTATAAATAACCCTGCAGTGGAGGTTTGCCACAGAACAAATACCTATTTGTTTTGTGTTTTGAGTTAAAGTGTATGTTTCGTTTGGGACTTTCCTACAAAACATTTAACATTCTTTAATGTAACAAGCGATAGCAAATATTGAGGACTGAGAGTTATTCTGTCATGCTACTTGTGAGGTGATTGATAGATCTTGATATTTTAGACAAATAATTTATTGAATACTAAGCCATACTTAAGTTTTGTTATAAATAATCTTTCAAAAGAAGATTTTTTTTAAAAGACAACTCCCGCACTAGAGAACAAGCTCTGTGTTGCGGGGACTTCACAAACATACAATTAACGGACACAAATTACACCCAGACTCAGAACAATTCTTTGTAGGTCACACAAAGTTTTGTCCTGTGTCGGAATCGAACCCACAACCTCGTGCACAGCAGGCGCATACTGCGGCCACATTACCACCGAGGCAGTCAAATTGAAAAATGAAGATCAAATTCAGATACTGTTTTTTTAAATAATTATACGTACAATTTTAATTATAAAAACATTTCAAACATCACGAAAATCACTTCAATTATTCACAAAATAAGAATTATATAATAGCAAGTTTTAGTTTCCGAGCATTGACCCGTCATAAATCGGTGCAGATGGCCCATATGTTCAGTGATAACCTCCGTAACTCTTGTCTGGGACGGATGAGTATCTACGTGGCCTCTGATCGAGCCGAAAATACAGTTACTCTGTTTAGTTTATTCGTGCATCGGTTAAGGTTGGGTTGGAACAAGTTCCGTTATGTATTACCGGTCTTTAGAAAAGGTACGCCATTTTTCACGAGTGTAACATTTCGATTTGGTCACTATTTCAATTTATTTTTTTAAAATTATACGAGTACAACGCTCAATAATCGTGTACATACGCAAAGATTTGTCACAGATGAGATTTCACACTTAACGGCACAGCAGTCCTATTAGTAACTATTAGACTAAAAGGAAAGTTTGCATAAAGATGAAGAATGTATAAAAATAGGTAAAAGGTAGTATTATGACAATCCATCTATCTATCTCAGCCATAAGACGTCCACTGCTGTACATAGGCCTCTCCCAAGGTTTTCCACATCGTTCGGTCCTGAGCTGACCTTGTCCATCGGCTGCCCGCGACCTTTACCAGGTCATCGGTCCACCTTGTAGGAGAACCAAAGTGACCGCCATAGCTCGAAGAATTGCCTCAATTAAGTGGCAATGGGCAGAGCATATAGCTCGCAGAACCGATGGCCGTTGGGGCAGAAAGCCCATTGCCACTTAATTGAAGCAATTCTTCGAGCTATGTAGTTATGTAGTTCGAGGAGATTCGTAGGAGAACCAAAGTTACCGCTTTGTTTCTCCTACGAATCTCCTCGCAGTCTCAGATTCTAGCCTATTACAGCTGTCCAAACTACAGAGTATACGCGATAAATCTTAATACACCACCGTTCTACGGGCACGTAGCCCACCACACGTTAAAGTCGTTCATTTTCAGAAATGTATATTCTCGCGGTGGTTTAACGGGTATTAACAGGATACCGCACAGATTACAAGAGGAGGGGCTCCATACTAGCGAGCACGCCCGACTGGGAAAGAACCTCCACCTTACATAAGTCCACAGCCAAATATCTACACACAGCGGTGTTATTATGTTCCTGTGTGTGAGTACAGGTCTAGCTCATTTAGGGATGCGTTTTGAAAGAAATGCTTTCCTATCCCAATTATACTCCATCTTAAAGCACTGGCGTATAAAAATGCGTCTATAAGCTATGGTAACTGCTAAATGTCACGTGAACCGTAGGTACGCTTGTTGGCCTCTAACACTACTAATGTTAAAAAATTGTTGAGCGTAACCGGTGATTATTCCAAAAACCATGTTATATCTTCTCCTATGGTTGAATCCTTGCACCTTTGTCCTAATGTTATCGATCCTTGGAACAGTATCAACGAATGCTTCAGCCTTAACCTCACTGCTTACGTAATCCGGCAAAGCAGTTCCAAAACATACCACAGATTGCTTCACATTTGCAGCTGTAGATTAGCAACATTCTACTTAAGCCAAGAACTGTAACATCGTAACAATTGGACAAGGTAACAGCCGAGTGGCACTCAGCCAGCTCGTTGTAAAGTTGCCGATAAATCGCGGAGCAGGTGGCCTGCCTAGATTGGGCCAGTTAGTGCTTGTTAGAATAACCCTGCCAAAAATTATGGTAAGCCCAGGTAAGGCCTGCCAAAATTAACTTACAATTTTTAACAATGAAATTAGTTTGTAATTTAAGAGAGGGTTCATACTAGCGAGCAAGCCCGACTCAAAGTCACAGGGGTGTTTTTGTATTCCTATTCCAAGGATACTACATCTTAAAGTCCTGTTTTTGTTTTTATACTACCAAGGTGGCAAACAAGCATTCGGCCCGCCTGATGGTAAGCAGTTACCGTAGCCTATGGACGTTTGCAACACCAGAGGTGTCACTCACGCGTTGCTGACCCATTAAAAACCTTATAACTCCTTTCTTGAAGAACCCCATGCTATAGTCTCTTGGGAAAACCTCGGCACTCATTCTATTGCCTAATCGTACGTGGTAAGAAATTCCTCTGGCATCTTACGGTACGGCATGTTTGAGGTGCAAGGATGTATAAAAAAATGGCAAAACCTCTGGTATTGCAAGCGTCTATAAGTTATAATCAAGCTGGCCGTATGCTTGTATGCCACCCAAGTAGTAAAAAAACTACTGAAATTTACTGCCTTTCCACACAATATTGATAAAATTATAAGGTAGTCTCACATCACATGTACATTGTAACTAACAGATGGAACATTTTGGACGCATTTAGACAGTGGCATTGTAAAAGGTATAAGACATTGTGTTTATGCAACTTTAACTCTAATTTATCATAATAATTTAAGCGTTTATAATAAGTAAACATTTTAACTACCTCAAATTATTGGATATACAAGATCATAATGTGATGTGGGACGTTCATCATCATATTAACGCAATTACTTGTGTAAACATTTGCCAGCCATACACATCCGACGATAAAATAAACAACCTCGGTATTAATATCTTAACAAAATATTCAATTCACGCCTCAATATCAAACTATTTTCTTAAGTCAAGTTTAATAACACGTGGACTAATTATCTAGTGGCGTACGAGACCCGGGTCAGACATTTTTTTTGTTTTTTTTAAAACAACTCTCACGTTGGGGAGATAAGCCCTCGGAGTGGGCAGGGCGGCAGAACGAGACCCTTTCCTTGCGAGTGGTGCAGGTTCTGTCCGGCCACGGTTGCTTGGGGCATTACCTGCACAAGGTCGGTAGGAGGGAACCGAGTCCCGTCTGCCACCACTGCGACTGCGGCGACGACACGGCGCAGCATATGCTTGAGTCGTGTCCGGCTTGGGTGGTGCAGCGTCGGGAACGCGTCGCAGTCATTGGTGCAGACCTGTCACTGCCGGTCGTGGCACGGTTTATGGTCGGCAGTGACAGGAAGTGGATGGCGGTCGCACATGAGTGCCTGATGCCACCATACCGGACGTTGTCATTGGTTATGGAGCCCGTGTAGAGCGGGCAGCCGTTGGGTGGACCACTGATGTCATATCGGTAAGTTCCGGTGGTCCACCCGTGAAGGCGGGTGCAGGTGCACAGGGGTTTAGTCGGTATTCCGGCCGCATACCACCCTTAGGCCGGAGAGTCCGACATAATCGCCTCGCTTCCCCGGGCGGGGCGGTATGCTTGAAGCATTTCACCTCTAAAAAAAAAAGAGAGATAAGTTCTGGGTCGCAGAGGACTTGACAAACATTCAATGACTGGACACAAAG
Source organism: Trisateles emortualis (assembly GCA_947095525.1). Classification (NCBI taxonomy): domain Eukaryota; kingdom Metazoa; phylum Arthropoda; class Insecta; order Lepidoptera; family Erebidae; genus Trisateles; species Trisateles emortualis. The sequence goes on from OX352736.1 coordinate 20,476,566, forward strand.
TACACCATTACCGGACTTAAGACAAACATTATTGATCACACAATTTTTTCGATTGAACCCACAGTACGCTGCGTAGTGGTAAATGGCGGGGTAACCTTTTAGGCCACTGAACCAACCGTGTAGTCCAAAAGATGTAATTGTCCAAAGTGATGATAAAGGAGTTACAAACCAAAGTACAATCAATATGATTGGCCTTCATTTTGTTTGCTATGAATACCAATGAAAATCAGATTAGCGGTGGCCTCAAAATAACAGAAAATCTACCACCATGCTCTTTAGCAACATCAAAGTTATTTAAGCAGTTTGAAACAAATCTAACAATATTTTAGCAACTAAACATGGGCAAAGGCAAAGAAGAAGTAAGTATAGTAGATTATCCATCAAGAACACCTCGCTGCCAAGCTCAGGCGACCAAAGAAACACACTCTACCAAGAATTACGGTCAGAAGTTACGGATAAATGGCGGCTGCAATAAACTTGTGTACAACAAAATGCTTCGGGCATTGTTTGTGTACCAACTTTGCTTGTTTAAGCCAGTTTAAAGGTGAATAAAGTTATGCAAGTTGAGCCAAAGTTGAAAACGAATTGTCGGGAAAACGTGGCTTTATGCGTTTTTGGCTCAGTTAGGGTTCGCAGCGACGCGGCGACGCGGACGTTGAGCGGCGTTTAATGTGATTAATTTGTTACGTAAAAGCTTTGAAAGCGGGTTAATTGAGACAAAGGCATTTTCGCTTCAGATTTTCGTCGCAAATTTGCATCTTATGCAAAACAGTTGTTATTTATGATTTTTTTTAATGTGCACGAGCAGCTTCATATGTACAGGCCATTTTCCTGGATTGGGACAGTTAATCGACTATTAATAATAAAAATAAAATTTTGGTAATAATTAAATATATATAAAAAATAATTAATAAGAAACGTATGTTAATTAACTTGTATTTCTTAAGGCATTATACCATAATCAACTATTCCAAAATCACTTTTAATATTATTGATGTCTCTTTGAGATTTATTTTCATATAAAACAGAATATTGAATAGATGGACCTCTGCACGTCATATTACCCTGCAGTAACAAAAGGAACCAATAAATCCACACACATTATGGCAAACTTATACACATTAAATCGTTCTAAGACGAGGCACAGTGCAACCAGTGGTATTCAAAATACATATTCATTTTCTCCGTTGACACGGTCGAAGGGGTACTGAACACCGTTTAAAACCGGAACGAGGGGACGTGCCGACCTGTTGCCGGTTCTAGGGGCGATTGGGGGGCGAAAATGTCAATAGAACCATTTACCCCCCTCTCGATAGTTTGAGAAACTTTGGCGCTTTTATGTTTTGCTGTTTATTTGGTGGTTAATTTTGTTTTGGAATATTATTGTGCTCGGAGTTTTAGCATAGATGTCGTACTTGTACTTTTTGGGTTGATCTAAATCGTTAGTAGCTACAGTTCAATCCGTAGGTAACGTATTTTTATAACGACTTATTTTTTGTTTCAAGAAATAATAATGGTTTTGCTGCCGAGATCTGTGGCAGAACAAAGTCTGTCTGCCAATACAAAATGAACACAAATACATTTACAACATCATGTTTGAAGTATCCCACAAAACGTTAAGCTTATCATTATAATTACCAAACTCAGCTTTGGCTATTCATTACTAATACATCAATTTCATCCGATTAATAATAACTGAAGCTCCCAAAGAGATAAGTAACGCATGCAAATCACTAATATTTAATATGCAGGGACGGGTAATCCTTCCTTTGAGGATAGTAGCCACAGAGCCATGTTGGGAGTACAGCTTTGTGTGTATGACCACGTCGGATTTGGGTACGTTTGCAAACACAAGCTTTGTGCAATAAGTAACTCCGGTGAAACCGTTTATTTGGAGACTAATATTATTGGAATAATCGTTGTTAGGAATATTTTTCAAAATATACTTACCAAGTTCATTAGAGATAAAAATATTAAACTATAATCCTTTAATCGGCAACAAAAAAGATACGATAGAAGTCAAAGTCAAGTCAAAGTCAAACTCATTAATTCATTTAGATCAAATACATAATATTTATGAACGTCATAAAAACAAATGCCAGCATACACTACTTTATCCTACAGCCAATATGCTGACTAGGGTTGTGCCGAGAGAAGAATTGGCACTACACTAACTTAACTTTTTTTATCGCCAGAATATAACATTTACAATTTGGTATGAGTTACAATATTAGTGTTAACAAAAAGGCATGGAAACCAATATACCATACAAAATTAAATTAAGGTAAAAATATCACTCATCATATGTACTTATGTACTCAATGATCACGTCACAAAAAAAAAACAAAAATACTGTTTGTTCTTGTACGTGAAAGTGTTCAATGTTTAACGATATCCGATGTAATATGTAGTCGTAGCAACAATATTTCAAATGTAAGTTATCAGATGTAGTGCAATATGATTGCAGTCACGTGCTTCGGTATTGAGCTGGACGTGACTAGAACTGTTTGCTTGCACTTGTACTTTGTAGTCCGATAGAGTAAACTTACTTGGTTATATTGTAAACTTAAATCAAACTGAGAATACAAGATGTATACTTAGTATTATCACCGTCACATATTATTTTTGTTGCGATTTTATTTAGTTCTCGTAGGCGACAGCATTTAGACCCTGTATTTTGTGTACCTATTACTCGCTTAAGTGCCTATATCTTTGAAGTCTTCTGTCAACTTAGTTGTTAGAATAGTTATTTTTAGTTTTCACAATGGCCTTCCCTATGGTGGATATCTAATATATCCATAACAAAGTAAACTTGTATATCTAGTAATAACACTACATACGAGGGACAACACTAGCTGTGTTGTGCGTGAGCAACATCTGACGAGGCTGCCTAATAATTCTATTTAAATTAGCTATATGTACAGTAAGAACTATAATAAAACACAAAAACAGAAAATATAATAGACTCAAGCAGAGATTGCTAGTTATCATTGCTACTTCAAACTTAGCCTTGCCAGGAGAACTCAGCAACTCAAACAAGCAAGAAAGAACTGAGAACAAAAAAAAGGTACAAAACTACTGTATTATAACAGAAGTAGTACAAGCCCATCCATAAAGTTGTTTTCTTAATGAAAATCTTAATTTAAAACTAAATAAGACATCGTGGCAGTAGAGAGCAGAGTGTAATGAGAAACAGTAATCTGTTGCGAAAGTAATTTAACTTCAAATCAAGTTTAGTGCTTAGTTGCGACCTGATGCTCTCCGTTTTATTTGTTGCCTTCATTATAATACCAACAGATGGATTAATGGAGCAATTATATTGATAATGTGTTACTCCATCTTCACAATTGATGTCCTATGTATGTATTCACTACCAAAGTTAACCTTTTGAACTAAGTTCGACTACTTATAATTATGGATTACCAAATAAGTTATAAAAATGAAAATTATGTCTTCTTGCGCCTTAATGGTAAAAAAATAATAAGTAATAGTTAATATTACGAACTTTAAGACAAATTCTAAGTAAAAATCAAATACTTATTTAGGAGAGGAGAACTATTTTAAACTTTATTTTTAATTGAACTAAATTAAACTGCTATAATTTTAGCAATATTATAGTAATTATTATTATATATTATAATTTACAAATATATTGCTAAAATTATAATCCTACTATATAATACTACCTATATTATAAACGTGAAAGTTTGTAAGTATGGAAGGATGTTTGTTACTCTTTCACGTAAAAACTACTGAACGGATCTGGATGAAATTTGGCACAGAGATAGATTATGGTCTGAAATAACGCATAGGCTTTTTGACAGCGATAACCGACATTCACGTGGGCGGAGCCGCGGGCAACAGCTAGTATAAAATAATAATCTCATCCAGCAATCCAACACCGAACATTTAACGGTCCGGTTATTTTAGAGTTGACTCGGGTACGCGACTTTTCAAGCAATCAATGCTGCACACATTATATATCTTCGATGTATCTGCTTCTGCACCTTTTGATTTCATAATACTATCTTTAGAATAATGACAGTTTATCCACTGCATTGCGTCAAACAAAAACCACATTGTGAGACCAATTCTGTATGTGCTCCAAGTTCTGGCGCAACTAGAAACTTAATATAAATTGTCAAAGTTCACATTAATAAAGAACATTGACAGACTAAACTACTAAGTTCTAGACATGTATTTAGTACAAACTTTGGACTCAATTTATTCTTTTTCAATTTGTCTGCAGTTTTAACATTATATCACTTAAACATCTCAGACGTGCGTCGTGACTTTAAAACTATATTATTAACAGACTTTCTAAATTAAAGTAAGTAGGTATTTGAATGTTGAAAACATTTCAAGTTATGTTACTTATATTAAAATAAATGTTTTTTATTTAAGTACATACTTCAAAACAAAGTTGTAGTAATTAAATAATTTTATTTGCATTAAACATGAGTTATTTATATTTGTTTAAACAAAACCATCAAGATCCTAAATCTCAAAACTAACATTAAATCACAGCAAAATAATCTCGTCTCGAATTCAATTCACTCTATTTTATTTATAGCAATGCAAGTGCTTTAACAAAAAATAAAGAGTCCCGTCTTCACTAGCAACTCCGGTTCCAAGTTCCTCTTTTAATCCTCTAAGTAGCTCATCTTGATTATAGTTTCATTTGAATTGCTGCTGCCATTCCACCATTCATATATACGTTGCAGTCGAGATAAAGCGGAATAAAATGTCACATAATTGGTCCTAATAACTAATACTCTTGTAAAATATGTTACATGAGGTCAAATGCATATAATTATTTATAATTTATAGTTTAAATAGTGTTTAATATTATACTTGTAAAAAAACATGAAAATAAACTTATTTTATTTACTCATATTTTAAGCTAAGTTTAAAAAGATAGTGGCTTTATTACGACTTCGTTTGCATGGTACGATTTTTGTTTCAAATAAAACGAAACTTAATCAATTTAAAAAAAAATAACTAGTTGAAAAATTATTTTAGCCTTAATATTATAAAGCTGAAGAGTTTGTTTGTTTGAACGCGCTAATCTCAGAAAGTAAGTAAGTAAGGGTTCGATTAGAAAAAAATATTTTTATGTTCAATAATTATAGTGCATTTATCTAAGAAGGCCATAGGCTATATAACAGTATTTTTATAAACCCTAACTAAATATAAATAAAACAATGTTGTTTTGTTACGGAGGCATAATGACCACAAAAAGGAAATGTTAGAATGACTGTATCCATACTTGTTACATCAATGACAGCGTTTCGTTCTCTGTGCGCCTTCAGTACGCTATCAACTTGTTGACAATCCTCTCCCATTAATGTTATTAGTTCCTCTGCACTAGCGATATTTGCTTTAGTTTTCAAACTAGCTACTTAAAAACTTTGCGGTGGCTTTAATTTGGTTTTAATGTTAGTAGTTTAACTCTTGAATTCAAATAAATTATAGCATCTTTCGTTTTATAAACTTCTATAAAATACCTATAACAATTTTTTACACCGTTTTTTTGTACTAAGGGACTACTCCTAAGGGAGGCAAAAACAATTTGGCTCGCCAGATAGTAAGCAGCCCATGGTCACTTTCAACACCAAGGGTAGGCACTAGCGCATTGGCAATCTTGTAATATTGCAAGCTTTTGTTTAAATTGCATTTATAAAATAAATTATACATTCTTTAATAATAAAACTAGATAAACACAATTATGTTATTTTGTATTCCTCTATAATCCTACATTTAATATTGCTCAATAAAAAAACGAACAATAAAAAGTAATAATAATTGTTTCGCATAAGAATCATAGTAATCCAAGCGACGACGATACCAATATACAAACTTTCTAGGTGGTTGCCTGAACCATACTTACTCTTCTAGATTTAGGGATTACTTTTGTCCTCACATCTGTAATATAAACAAACCAAAAAGTCAAAAATTGTGAAACCTTTTCTAGATTGTTCCTTCGGTCTTCCATCAAGTTGTTATTTAAACTTCAAGATCATTTAAAATCTAACCAAAACGACGTTTCATTAGTCGATATCTGACAAATAGAACAATTTTCTCGGCTCTTATATAATCGTACACGACGAAGCCGGCACCTGGCCACAAACCTGTAAACTTGAAATATGATTCCACAACACACTTTATTGAAAATATGAGCATGAACCTGTTTTGGTGTAGTACGTACTGAATTTTACATTGCAACGTTGGGAAATTTACTGTGTTTCTTGAAATAAACTTTGTTTTAAATTTATCTAACAAACTTTCGATGTATATTTTTTTATACTACCAAGGTGGCAAACAAGTATACGGCCCGCCTGGTGGTAAGCAGTTACCGTAGCCTGTGGACGTTTGCAACACCAGGGATGTCACTCACGTGTTGCTATAGTCTTTTGGGAAAACTTCGACAGGGAGCTTATTCCACAGCCAAACAAACATACATACATTTACCAAAAATTTTAATTATTAGATTACATCTTAAACTTGGTTTGAGCCAATCAAATAATACGAGCACTATGTTTCCAGGATCTACATTTCCTTTCGATAAGACATCTTCCGCACTGAGGTAAAAGTCCAGGGTCAGAAGGGACTTTACAAACACATCACGAACACGAAGCATATCTAGACTCGGAGCAACCACTTGTAAATCACACAATATATGTAGGGTGTGAGAATCAAACCCACATTTTGCCGCGCAGTATAATATAGTTAATAGGTGTTATAATTATAGCAACGTTTATCGCGCGCGATAAAATTATAGCATATTCCAATTCGCGAGCTATATTAAAATCGCATTTTATCACACTTCCTTCTAGTATATAGTAGCGACATAAACTCCTAAATCACTACGCTATACGTGCAGTCAAATGGAATTCTCAAGATTCTAGTGAAAGGTACATAATCATATTACCCATGAACATACGCATGCGCTTCAGCTATAGTCAAGTGCTTATATAGAATAATAATATATACTGACAGTATGTATGTCGGACAAGTTTTATTCACCCAAGATTCCTAATAATATATGCCTATCACTAAACAAGATCTGAACTCACAACACACTACTACACAGTACACTATTTTATCAATATTATTGATGTTATTCAAAAATCAACATTTTCGAAGCGTCTAACTTTTACTCAATTTTATTTCAAAATTCTCTTTTCTTACTGTAAGTTTGATATTTTTAACAAAAAAATGTAATTTTAAACCGAACCTATCATTGAATTAAATTCTCTTTCACCCGCTCCTAGTTTAACGATAAATTCGTTACTTGAGGGTAGTCATGTATTATTCATCGAACGACGCCTTTGAACGACGTTAAGTGATTGCTGTATCACTTGTGATCGGTCGGTTGACGGCTCTCGCTCGAGGTATGTGAGGTCGCTTTGGCCTATGTGTGGATTTAGTTTGCATTAATTAATCAAGTAACATATAAGTTTGTTTGACAACTATTATAACAATCATGGGTGACAACTGTTCCGTACTTACTGACTTAAGTTATTTGGTACTAGGTGTAACAAAAAGTTACGGTTACATAAGTTAAAATTAAATATAGTCGACCGATAAAGTAAGTATGGAATTCTACAAAAATGAAACGTTTATTGTATAAGTAAATGTAAGTGATACACAAACCCCAATCTATGATCACTCAAAACCAATCGTCTCATTTACTGAAATCATTCAAAATATGAATAAATCTAATTCATTTATATAAACAAAAAATTGCTCTGGTAGTGACGTCACGTACAATCGACAAAATGAAATCATGTTTGCATGATATAAATATGATAAAAACACAAAAAAACTATACAATACAACATAAAAAAGAAGTTCCAAAATAATTCAGAGATATGAATCGTAAGCTTTACTTAAAATATAACATAAGGAACCAAATATACAAAATAAAGAAATACCTACTAAGAAATTTAAGTTGACTAATTGAAATGACCACAAAAGTACATGGTTTACTGTTACAAACTTGAACCGGCTGAACTTCACCATAAATTCTTTCCAACGCTTGAACGTAAACCAAACTTGTCGTTATAAATTCGGTGTGAGTACAGATCGTTCGTAACTCGTATATCATTCCTGAATCTCTCCTGTAACGTGTGTGCTTCAGTTAAGAGACTCTTATTATAACAGTGATTTTTATTATCGTTGTGAATCACGATTTTGGTAAAAAATCTCTATTGGTGTTCTGACGATGAATCATATTATATATTTCTTTTTAAGCACAAACTCTCGAAAAGTTCTCGAACGTAAGAAGAAACTGATTAAATACTTAAAACCGCAAACATGTTTCATCTATCTACATTTTCTATCATATCTTTTTACTTTAAAATTATGTTAAGTTAGAACTCACTCACTTCATATCTTTAAAAAACCGTACCAGTAAATTCAATGTATATTTAAAATTTAAGTTATAAATGTTTTTAGAATGAGCCAGCGAAGCGAGTGAAATTGGTCAAGTAAATTTTCGTGAAGTTTGAAATTAATGAGGCAATAAACATTTTTAATTCAAACGTCAGCCAAATGGTCAAAACGGTCATGAGTTCACATTCCTGGGCAAATCACTAGTTAAATAATAATATATAAATTCATAAATAAAACTATTCACAAAACATAACCCTTATAAACTACGGGGCAGATTGATGTATTTGTTAGTTGTGAAAGATGGATGGATGAAACGATTTATACTCGTTTTTATGAGTCATCAGTCAAACAATATAATTCGGAAGTTATTGCCTCGGTACAATATTTTTAATAATCCTTTACGTAAAAGATAGGAATACAGTTTCATCTGACAGCGTGTTTAGCCATGGCATCGTAATTTCCAAAAAAGGATAAGGTCAGCTCAGGACCGAACGCTGTGGAAATGTTTGGGGGAGGCCTGTATCCAGCAATGGACGTCAGACGTGATGATGATGAGTGGTGCAATTTCTGCGGTTTTGAATTCTGATTTGGTCTGAAACATCTAAAACTGTTAATTTTGACGGCACTTTCAATTTCTTGATTAATATTCGTTAGGCTCTATTTAATTGGAGATGAATTCCCCATGCTGGTAAAGTGACCATTTTTTCGGCTCCTTTTTAATTCTTTTTCCTCATAAAGGCAAATCAAGGCTAGAGAGAATGACAGCAATTGGGCTCCGTTTCACTCTTTATTAACGGAACTCTACCTGGATAATAGAAACCGAAATAAACAAGCTAATACATAAAAATCCATGTTTGAGCAGCAATCATAGTACCTACAATGTGATGACGTAACGATCGCGTTCATCACTTTCGTAACCACGTCCACTACAAATCAGAGCCATCATTTTATACGGCATTTATTAATTGCTCGGTTTTTGTGATAAAATTTACAGTAGCAACAAGTTATCTAGAATTATGTACGATAGGGGTCGCCCGCGACTTCGTCCGCGTGGTAATTTGGAACGTACATTTCCCCCATTTTGCAACACATCTCACTACTGCTCCGCTCCTATTGACTATAGCGTGATGTTATATGGCCTTCCTGGATAAATGCACTATTCAACAAAAAATATTTTTTTCTAATCGAACCAGTACTTACTGAGATTAGCGCGTTCAACCAAACAAATAAACAAACTCTTCAGCTTAATAATATTAGTATAGATGATATTATGTCCATAGGCTTCCCCCCTATCGCATATAACCTAACATAGCTAGCGAACCGTGGGTGAGGTATGATTTTATGGTTTTTAATACTCTACTTTGATGTCAATATCATATTTTATGATATTTGGTGTAAACTAAAAAGTTTTCTATCCATATCGAGTTGAAACCGAAGACTGCAAGGAGTAGGACAAAAATGATTGTTCTACAACGATTTCTATTCCAGCCACAGGAACACGGGCAATAACAATGCATACTAAAAATATTTCCTGCCTATATAAGGAATATATACGACTCCACCACCCGTAACCTGACCGTTATTCCTCTATAACAGTCCATAAGAAAACCAAACATACATAAACGTCTCGCCTGTACTATTTATAGTACATTCTCGCCATGTGGACTATTTATAGGACAGCGATGGCGTTACTGGACGTGTTTATGAATGTTCTCCAGGATATTATGGTACTTATAGTTCTTAATGTGGTTCCTAAAGTCGTTACCTAACAACAGGATGTGTGAATAAACTTCGCGGTTTTGCTATTGCCAGTTTATTATAGCAGTGTGACTTACCTTTGTGTTGTAAACTTAACTATTGGTGGGACATTACTCTTAGCATAGACTTTTGAAATGATTATTTATATTTTAAATATGATGCCAGTGTTACTTGTATACAATTAAAATAAAATTAATTTTAAGAGGTGTTGGGCATCATACTAGCCAGCAAGCCCGACTGGGAAAGAACCTCCACCATACAGAAGACAAAGCCAAATAATTACACACAGTTGTGTTCCTGTGTGTGAGTACAGGTCTCCAGCGCTCATTTAGGGATGCGTTTTGAAAGAAACGTATTCCTATCCCAGGGATAGTCCCATCATAAAACCCTGGTGTAAAAAAATGGTTGGCAACACGCAAGTAATACTTCTGATATTGCAAGCGTCAATGGGCTACAGTAACTGCTTAACATCAGGCGGGCCGTATGCTTGTTTGCCACCTAAGTAGTATAAAAAAAACATACCTAATTGTAATAGTTGCTCAAAATAGTTACCTAAGTATAAAATTGTATACGCGTGTCTTGGAATAAGTGCACGATAATTTACACTTACACTTAATGCCTCAATAAATAAAATAATGGTCATGGTCAGATTTTAATTCTGTTTCCAAAATAATTTAGAACATTTTTTTTAAGACAACTCCCGCACTAGAGAACAAGCTCTGTGTCGCGGGGGACTTTACAAACATACAATTAACGGACACAAATGACACCGAAACTCAGAACAACTCATTGTAGGTCACAAAAAGTTTTTGTCCTGAGTGGGAATTGAACCCACAACCTCATGAACAGCAGGCGCATACTGCGACCACTGGTACACCAAGGCAGTCAAATTTATATATGGTTTATAAAAGAACCTCATTTATTAAATTTCATTAAGCTGTTTAGGATGCACAAAGCTTCTATAATTTGCAAATCTATTCATACAATGTTATACAACTGAAACGCATTGCCCTTCTTCTTTTAACAATCGGGATAAAACAAGCTAGCAAACCACCTATGGTTCACATCATACCCAAGCAACTAGACCGCGATCAATATGTTTAATTTACAGCTAGCTGTTGCCCGCGGCTCCGCCCGCGTGGATGTCGGTTATCACTGTAAAAAGTAGCCTATGTGTTATTCAAGACCATAATCTATCTCTGTGCCAAATTTCATCCAGATCCGTTCAGAAGTTTTGACGTGAAAGAGTAACAAACATCCATCCATCCATCCATCCATACTTTGTAAGTATTTTTTATTTAATGGATGAAGCTTTTCCGTTTATAATATTAGTAGGATATTCGATCACAAATACTTTATTCAATATCATTATAGCTATCCTCCACAATCCAATAGGAAATCAAAATCTCTTGAGCTGACGATAAAGTAGAAGCAACGAGAGGATAGTTGATCACCCAAATTGCATTGTTACGTAATCAAAGGTTGCATCGTCGGAGGCGACTGAGGACTTTCGCTCAAGACCTTCGCACTTCAGGTGTAAGGGTCGTGCTACAGTAACAGTTATCTGCTTAAATATATTTTATAGCTGCAGTTTGTTTGATCTATGTCTGGATCGAAGCAATTGGGGTACTTTAGTCTTTGCCATCCCCAATGGGTAACGCGCGGGATGATGTAAGAACAAATGACCTCTTAGATGAATAATAGTTAACTAAAGAATGTCCTATCTCATACCCAGTATTATGTGTATTGCAATGTCTTTCAGGAACCACAGAACTGAAATTAATTTTAACACTCGCTTTTTAAATCAATTATTTAAAGAAAGTTTTAAGAACAACTTTTTTACAAACACAATGTATAACTCAGGCTCGATCATTTATTACTTATGGTAACTTTTATGTCAGTTTCAGTTAAAGACGTACCTAATAGTCCAGATAAAATAATTTCAACCAATTTGTTTATGACCAGTACTCCAACAGGAGTAGAGCCATGTCTATAAAACATATTTATAAAAATATGAAAGCCTTAAAAAGTAGAAAAATAAAAACTTTAATAAAAGTACAAATAACTAGAATTAGAGTTTAGCCTTCTATAATGAAAGCGTATATGTATATATTATATACACATTATAAAGAAAAAATAAAATCTTTTTAAAACTGTGTAGTAAACCGTATATAGTGCCGCTTTATTGTGTGGTTTCCACACAATAAAGCGGCTGCAGCGCTAATCGCTTTCAGTGTAGTCAGTGCAGAAAATTCTTACAACGGTTGTAGGATCCAGTGCTAAATCAAGTTAGCAATGCAGCGCTGCAAGATTTATTCGTGCGCTCGCCTCTGTTTCTTTGTGAACTTTAAAAATGCTTAAGATTTTATATTTTTACTCTTTAAAGAGCACGTTTAATTGAGTCTCAAGATCGTTCTACGTGATTGCGTTTTGGTTATGATAAATATTGCAGTAAATACCGGAGATTTAAACATTAATTAGGTGCCTAACTATAAACTTCTAAAGTTTTTAAATATATCATTTGTCAAATTAAAGATTTAAATAACAAATCAAAAGTGAACTCAATAAAATTCGATATACCTACATATTATATTACTATCATCAAAAACACAGATACTGTAATAAGACTGTTTCAGGATATAATAAAGTACTTACTTTGCTCGGAGAGGAGGGTCCCTACATATTTTATTTGTTTCTTCCAATATGAGCGCCGTACACAGGCCCTATAGGATTTACGAGGCTGTTACTAAGTAGCTTTGTTTAAGGCAACAATTTTAGTACCCCTAAAAAAGGATTGCCGATTTCTTACGACTTTATAGACGGGAAAGTGAGCATCTAAAAGAGTTACATGCAATGATATTTAAAGAAAGATACAGTGAGTGGCGGTAAGTTTCGTTACCATCTTTTTACGTGTACGTGCATTTAAATTTCAAGTATGAATGCAATAGATGATATGGAACTTAATGACACAGAAAGAGACAGCTATACAACAAATGACGACAATTAGTCACATTTGTTAGTTTCCGTGCGCAAGTGTGCTATATCTACATCTTAAAACAAATGAAAATAATTGAAATATGAGAAAAATATAATATCGAAAGAGACAACTGGTGTATGAACACACTTAAGAAGATATTACGTCTAGATTCGTGATTAGAATAAAGCAAGCTAAAACTTTATAAATCATACTGCTTCCGTAACCATACTCGTAAATATAAAGAAAGGTATAATTTACAAAATTTATTTATGACGTTTGCTATATCATTTTAAAGAAATTCCTCATTTTATGTGCCTGTATGCAATGGCAAGTACTCTTATAGACACGCTCTCCTTACATGATGTTGCTAAAGAATACGTCATAGTGCCTACCGAAACTGAACGTGGTAATAGCTACCATATATAAACAAACATTCGTTAGCAGATTCACGATGCCCTAGTAAAGGTTCCTAAATGAAAAGCTAAAATAACTTTGTTTTCTATTTTTGATATAATATTTTATCTGCCAACATTCCAGCACAAGTGAACTGGTTTGATACTCGCTGAAGTGTCAGTCAACTATCTGAATATCCCCCAAGACCTTCGTAAACACGGAATTATTAGGAATCGATAGGTTTATAGCGGTATGCGCACTCTTTATATACTCTTATTTAATATTTTTGTGGGCGTATCGAGATACTTTACTGAATTTCTTTATTTTTATCTATAAACTGACACATAGAAATATTAAGTTTTCATCAATCAAGCTCTGTACTGTGGGCAGTATTACAAATAATGAATACTTCGAGTACCCAGAATTACGTTCATGCATGTAGAGGTTGATGAATGTAGAGGAGGCGAAGGAAGTATGTTTGGATCGAAGCAATTGGCGTACCATAGTCGCTGCCTACCCCACTAGGAGACGGGCTTGATGACATGTATGTACCTATGTATGTAAAAACGGTAAGTAGGCTATGGGTAAGTACCATTCCCACTCGGACACCACATCGCTGCATTTGATTTTATGCATTACAAAAATAAAATACACATTACACAAAAAGCCCCGAGCCGCGGGGACTTTTCATGTTATTAATCTAAGTTACAAACATACAATTTATGGACACAAATTACACCCAGACTCGGAACAAAAATAATTATATGAATCACACAAAGTTTTGTTCCATGTGGGAATCGAACCCACGACCTTAGGCTGAGAGCAGAGAGGCAGAGAGGATCACTAACCACTAGACCAACAGGCTAGTCTTTATAAGATTGGTGTAGATATTTGACACTAGATGAAATACATTAATTACGTTTGAATAATAATCAAATGATAACTAAATACACAGCACTAATACAATACACATTCTGATATATGTAGGTATAGTTTATATATTGTCATAGCAGTAAATTAATTGTTTCTTGTTCGTTGAACTAGTACACAAGAACGACTTGTTGGATGTATTGTTATAATAATGTTATGTATATATTGCAATGTAGTGTAGGATGCCCTCGGGCTAGGTAAGGAGATTATCTTCGCAAAGTGACTGGAAGCAGCTGGATGCTTGGAGAGGTCTATCCAGGAGTGGACTGCGATATGCTGATGATAATAATGATGTAGATTGACGTGAACACTAATTTAAAAGGGTAATAAAAACGATGACAATTGTTTATGCGTAATGCGTAATGCGAAAATATTCCTCAACATCACTGTCTACTAAAATCGTGCCCTGAAGGCTAGCTGCATTGACACGTTGAATAGCAATGGTTATTTATTGTAATTGGTGTATTAACCGTTTAAATTAAAGTTAATAAATACATTTAAAAAAAATCCTACAGCCAATTCGCTGACTAGTGGTAGGGCCTCGAGAAGAATTGGCAAGAAAATCACGCCAATCTTTTTAATCGCCAAAGTATAACATTTACAATTTGGTATCAGTTACAATATTTGTGGCAATAAAAAGGGACTGAAATCAATATACCAATATTTCAATATTAAAGCAATGTGTAAAAAGACAAGCCCGGAACAGGATTCGAACCTGCACCTCTCGGGTTCCGGCCCAGCGCACTACCAACTGAGCCATCTTGATTCGAATCCTGCTCCGGACTCGTCTTTTTTCACATTGCTTTAATATTTAAGTTGATTGCATAGCAAAAATGCTAAAAATATTTAATAATATACCATTATTCTCTACGCGAGAAGCAAGCAAGATTGGTGGTAAACCTACTTTTAGGTAAGTACTGGATTGTAAATGGAGATGAAATAAAAAACTGAGATCTAGTCTTGATGGATGATCAACGTGTATTTTAAAGTAAAGGTGTGACATAGATGTCACATAAAGGTCATTTGATTACGCCTGACGGAAATATAATAGTTATATGCTAATTAGAATAATCTTAAAACTAATGAAGGCGCTGCGCTCCAACATGCCCCCGGCCGTTGAAGGCTTGCATTCAACAGGAATCTAACAGGGGACATATTTTTGAAAAGGCTCTTCTGATTACACCAGTTGCAGTTCTGATGTCGGCGACTCTGCATATGTTGTCCTTGCCGGGATGAACTGCTATCACACGGCCCAATCTCCATTTTAATGGTGGCAAGTTGTCGTCCTTGATGACAACTAAGGTGTTCAGTTCAAGGGAACCCTTAGAATTGTGCCATTTGACACGGAGCTGCAATTCGGACACATATTCTTTGCTCCACCTCTGCCAAAAATGCTGGCGGAGTTGCTCAATCCGTTGGTATCGGGCTAAATGATGAAAGGATTGATTGGTCATATCCTTAACAGGCAGTGAAGTGATTGGTCTTCCAATTAGGAAGTGACCTGGAGTGAGAGGTAATACATCTTTTGGATCCGCTGATAGAGGTGTAAGTGGCCGAGAATTTAATATGGCTTCAATTTGAATCAACGTTGAATTTAATTCCTCATATGTTAAATTGCTATTACCCAACACTCTAATTAAATGAAATTTTGTGGATTTGACACCCGCTTCCCAAAGACCACCAAAGTGAGGAGCATAGGCAGGAATAAAATGGAAGTTTATTCCGTCGTGAGCTGCCTTTTCAGATAAAGAGTTACAATTAGCTTTCAAAAAATTCGAAATGTTGTTGTATGCTCCTACAAATGACGTTCCATTATCGGAGTAAATATTAAGAGGCTTTCCTCTTCGTGACATAAATCTACGTAAAACTTGTAAATAGCTATTGCTGGTCAAGTCGCTCACCAATTTCAAATGAATGGCTTTAGTTGTGAAACACACAAAAATAACAATGTAGACTTTAACTAGCCTACATCCACGACCCTGACGACTAGCTGATGTTATAGGGCCTGCGTAATCAACACCTACATTTTGAAAGGGAAAGTCTGCTGGTGAGAGCCTACTCGATGGTAAGTTACCCATTTGTGGAACAACTGTTTGCCCTTTTAAGCGATTACACCTGACGCACTGACGATAACAGGCTCTGGCTAAACTGCGACCACCTAAGGGCCAGTACGTCTCTCTTATGGTCGCCAACAATAGTTGAGGACCTGCGTGCATCAGTCGAATATGCTCAAATCTAAATAAAAGCTTAGTGAAGTGATTAGTGGCCTGTAATAAAATAGGATGTTTTTTCTCAAAAGAATATTCTGAATTATGTAATCTACCTCCTGCGCGTATAATTTTGTTGTCATCTAAGAAAGGATTTAATTTTAACAATTGATTTTTAGGTGGTAGATTTTTATTATTATAAAGTAAATAATATTCTTTGGGAAAACATTCCTTCTGAGATTGAATGATAATAAAGTTTAAAGACCTTTGTAACTCACTATGAGTAAAGCTAGAATTGTTTGCAGATTTATCTTTAAATGCATTAATAAATCGAAAAACATAACAAATAGTATGTTGCAATCTAGTAAAATTAGAAAAGCGGTCAAATTGAATTATTCCTATATTGGAAATGCTATCATGGTTAACATGAAGCGACATATTTGATTTAATTTCAGGTAAAATAGCTGAACCGTCTAAAACACAAGGACCACATGGCCATTCAGTATAATTTTGTTTTAAAAAAGGTGGGCCAAACCACCATAAGTCCTGTGATTTGATAGTGCTGGCGTCTACCCCACGCGATATCAAATCGGCAGGATTTTGGTGAGTTGAAACGTGTGCCCAAGTACATGACGTCGTGATTTCTAAGATTTCAGCCACACGATTACGAACGAAAGTGGTCAGTTTAATAGGTAGCATTTTTAGCCAGCCTAGGACAATCATTGAATCTGTCCAAAAAACAACTTTCGATGGATTACTCCGAAGTGAGCTAGCGACTTTTTTATATAACCGAGCGCCAAGTAAGGCACCACAAAGCTCGAGGCGTGGTATAGTGACTGGCTTAAGAGGTGCAACGCGGCTTTTAGCCATTACTAATTGTACATGAACGTCTCCTAAAGCAGTAATAGAACGTATGTACAAACAAGCGCCATAAGCTCGTTCGGAAGCGTCAGTAAATATGTGATATTCAATCTGGTTGTATGAGTTACATACAACTCGACGGGGAATACGAATATTATTTATAGCGGGTAATGACTGGATCATGTCACCCCATGATGTACTTACCTCATCCGATAGTTGGTCGTCCCATTTTATTCCGTCTAACCATAATTTTTGAAGCAACATTTTCATACTTATTATGCATGGTGCTAACAGACCTAACGGATCAAAGATTCGCGCAATCACCGCAAGCATGTTGCGTTTAGTATTTTTTAAATTAGTTGGAATGTTTAACGGAAAACATAACTCATCTGTACGCGTTTGCCAACTCAGTCCTAGGGTTTTATTTAGTGCTTCACCTTCTTTATCGAAAAAGAAGGGAGACTGATCACTATTTCCCGAAATTAAGGTGGGCTCGTTAGACTTCCACTTTCTTAAGTGCATGCAAGCAGAAGCAAGGGCCTCAGTTACCTTATGACGCAACATTAAAGCATCATCGTACAGGTCTGCCCCGGTCAAAAGGTCATCGACATAAAAATCATGAAGGATTACTTCTGCGACCTTTTGATCATTGCACTCTAAACCTATTTGTTGGAGACACCTAGTTGCGAGGAATGGTGCACTAGCGGTACCATATGTAACTGTGTTTAATTGATAAACCTTAAGAGGACGGGACACGCTATCACGCCAGATAATCTGCTGGAGATGTCTATCAGATGGATGTACTACTATTTGCCTATACATTTTCTCCACGTCAGCGGAGATGACGTACTTATACATTCTATATCTTAGAAGTATAGACGTTAAGTCATCTTGAACAGTGGGTCCTACCATCTGTAAATTATTCAGAGAAATACCAGAGGTGGTAGGCGCACTAGCATTAAACACCACACGTAACTTAGTAGTTAAGCTACTATCGCGCAATACTCCGTGATGGGGTATAAAATATGACCTAATTTTATCATTGATATGACACTCAGACATATGACCTAAATTAATATATTCAGACATAAAGTCTTTATACAACTTGTCGAGTGAAGGTTGATTCTTATTTCTACGCTCAAGAGATAGAAAACATCGTTTTGCACGATTAAATGAATCACCTAAATTATCAATAGATTCCTTAAAAGGTATCTTAACACAAAAACGGCCATCTGATAAGCGCGAAGTATTATTTATAAAATGATTTTCACACTGTTTTTCCTCAGAAGAATAAGTTGATGAATTTTGACAAACTTCTTCAAGATGCCAAAATTTAGTTAATTGATGTTGTATATCATTTAAATCATTAAATTGAGAAGTTTGTGTAGTTTCAGTGTGAGTAAAATTACATTTAATAAGTGACGAATCAATATACATACGACTGCTGTTAATTGAGCCGCAAACTAGCCAACCAAGTCTAGTTTGATAAAGTGTAGGTTTCATATCACCTAATATAATTTTTTCCGATCCTAATAAAGTCCAAAACACATCAGCTCCAATTATTAAGTCAATAGAAGCTGGCGTGTGGAAGTATGGATCGGCTAAATGGATGTGTGTAGGTATATCTATATGTACCTGTCGAGTAGGCACGTTATCAGTTATAGTAGGTAAAACGAAACATATTAAATCATTGGAATAATTTTCACTCAATGATTGAATGTGAACACGACACATTTTTTCCAAGGGAGATATTGAATTATTAATTCCTTGTATAGATTTATTTGTATTTAAGTAAGGTAAATTTAACTTTTTAAATAATTCGTCGGTCATTAAACAAGATGAGCTGCCGGAATCGAGCAAGGCGCGTGCTATGTGTTCTTTATTGTTTATATCATAACAACGAACTAACGCAGTGGACAGTAACACGTCGCCCGAGCTGCGTGTGTGCGAATGCGCTGATAGATTAGCCGATAAAGCTATGTGTGCGTTATGTGCAGTATTGTTAGAACACAGCTCAGTCGTAATCTTGTCTTTGTCGATCGTGCCGTCAAATGATTTATTTACGCTCGATTTCTTTTTATAATCAGTATTATGTATGAGTGTATGATGTTTAAGCTTACAGATTCTACAACCTGATTTCTTGCAGTGTTTAGGATAGTGACCGTGACGAAAACAGTTATAGCATACCTTATAACTAGGAAGTAAGGACATACGTTCAGTGACACTTAATGCTAAAAACTCTGGGCAAACACTAAGGTTATGATTGCTATTGCATTTTAGACAACTATGTGAAGATGAATTAGCGTTATCTGTGGTTACAACCATGGTTTTAAGTTTGTTATTTGTGTTATTTAACTTAGGATTTTGTAGGTTATGTTGACGTGATGTCTCTAAACTTTCTATAAATTCAGCCTGGTCTTTAATAAAGTCTAGAAATTTATCAAAAGAAACCGACTTAGTTTTATCTAAACTTTTTAAGACATTCTTCCATTCGCGGAATGTTTTGTGATCTAATTTTTTAGAAATAATATATATTAATAATGTGTCCCAGTGTTTAACAGGTTCGCCTAATGTACTTAACGCAGTTATATTCTTACTGACTTGATCTATAAGATCTTTTAAAGAACTGGAGGACTCTTTAGTTATTTGGTCTAGGTTAAATAACGCTGTGACGTGATTGTGAATAAGCAGACGTTTGTTGTCGTATCTTTCACAAAGACGTTCCCATGCCTTAACATAGTTTTGAGCACAAAAATCAACAGACTGTATAGCCACTGCAGCTGACCCTTCCAAAGATGATCTTAAGTAATGGAATTTGTTAATTTCATCTAAATCATCGTCGTTGTGAATGAGGCTAAAAAAAGTGTCTCGAAATTCAAGCCAATTCTCAAAAGATCCTGAGAACTTTGGTAAGTTAATGGTGGGCAATTTGACCAGCTGACGCTTAGAACTACTTTTGATTGATTGAGTATCAATCTGCTCAGATTTATGAAAACTATCAATTAGGTCTTTACCTTGAGCTAAGAGTGAATAGTATTGTGATTCAAAAGCTGTTCTTTCTAAAGATTCATTATCAAAACTTTCGGCTAAACATTCTAATTGTAATTGAACGTCATGAAAATCATTGAATACGGTATCTAACCGTTCAATACGTAATTGTAACTCCTTTACCTGAACAGAGGTTAGCTCGGAAATATTTAATGTATTTAAATAATTTCCAAACACAGTGATTCTGCCTCTAAAACTGCCTCGTTTCTTTTTTAATTCTTTGATATCAGTCATTTTGGAATGCGAGTGTCGTACACCTGGAACGTTACAATATTATGGCTTAATGTTTTATAATGTTTATGATTGTATATACCTACTGTTATTTTAATGATGTAAATATCTAAACTTTGTTATAAGATGTAAATAGATAGACTAGACAATGATGATTAGCAAATTATAAAAGAATACAATTTTAAATGTATTTAAACTTCTTACAACTTTTTACTATACCTATTAATGTTATTTAATGATTGATTAGGTATTGTTAACACATATGTGCCTATGTAGAAAGGGTTTTTAGAGATTATCTAAATAATTTTACCACGTGGCTATAACTAATGGTTTACAATGCTAATAAGCCACAGGTAATTGACTAATTTGTAAATAAAGAAATATAAATTACAAAGTTATCTAATGTAACTAAGTGTTACTGTACCTGCCTATTTTTATACATGAAATAAGTAAGCACTGATGAACTAAGTATGTATTAAATTTACAAATATAAATTACCCTTCTACAATCTAATTATAACCTGATTATTGGTATATAATGCCAAACAATGACAAAAAAGATGTAAAAGTAATAAAAAGATACACTTACTAACCTTATGCAATCCTTGTACCTACATAAATTATTTTTTACCTGATTTACCTATATATTATTTAATGAGTGTTGGGCGAAATATTATAATTATTAATATACATATATCACTTGTATTATTTTATTTTACTGTCCAAGCCACTTCGTCGCACGTGGTTTGTATTACCTCGCCGCCACTCCGTAGGTTCACTTTTTATTATATCTTCAGATATTTTAAAAGCTGATTCAATTTATATCCGCCGAAGGACCATGTAAATAATCGTGAAGATTGGTGGTAAACCTACTTTTAGGTAAGTACTGGATTGTAAATGGAGATGAAATAAAAAACTGAGATCTAGTCTTGATGGATGATCAACGTGTATTTTAAAGTAAAGGTGTGACATAGATGTCACATAAAGGTCATTTGATTACGCCTGACGGAAATATAATAGTTATATGCTAATTAGAATAATCTTAAAACTAATGAAGGCGCTGCGCTCCAACACAGCCCTTTGATCATGCGAAGCATCGATCAGTCGTTTCACTAGGTCTCTGTATAGAAAATGAGCACTCAGACCTAATGAACCTACAGCCTCAACCCTAAACGGTTTTAAATTGTGGTTCCCAACTAATTTACTGTACTTTCGCCGTTTGAGAGGCTCTGTAGCTGCAGCAGCATCATTGCACCTGACAGAATAGCTGGTTCCTACAATGAAATATACTATACATGTACGTGTGTGATAATGAAATGAAAAAAAAAACACTTGTCAGTAAAGTGACCGTAGGCAAATTGCTGACTTCACTGACAGAATTTTCCTTTTTATACCGTATTTTAAGTGTAATACTTAACTTACTTTATAACCTAAATAAATTAATGAGTTTTGATTTTGATAATACCCAGTGCGGAGGCAACGCGAAATTTTCCTTTTACCAAACAAAACATAAACAGGTAAATTTTCTTGCTACTCTTTTAAAACAACTCCCAAACTTAGAAGGAAAAATTGTTCAGTTGGTTTAAATGAATTCGTCGTAACTATTTTACCAGTAGGTGGAGATATAAGTAGGTATCGGATAAACAGCGGCGCGCGTGTTGCGGTCACCATTACCGACTACTGATTTAGATGCCTCCACTAAAACAGATAGTTTTCATTTAGGCCCGTTTTAATTAAGTTTCTGACGAAATGTGTACTTGCGGTGGTGCGGTGATGTATTGATTTTAGAGTTTGTGCGTTAGTCAATTTAATATTAATTAAGTAGTACTATATGTATGTGAAGAATATTGCCGTGTTTTCGTATAAGTATTGCCGAAATTGGTTGTTAATATATTACCGAATGAAATGGATATGAAGACTTAGTAGCTAGAAATCTTAACTTTAAAGTAACGTTTACAGACTTATTCATAAACGTAGAATAGAATAGCTGTCAGTTTATTATATAATCTCTCAATCTGTCATCAGTAATTTGACATTTGAAAGTAGAGGACAGGGCATGGCATACACCACGTTTATTAATAAAGCGGTAAGTGTTTACTTCATCGAAATCAGCACACTAAAAGAACTGCTACATTGATTTACATGAATGGTACTCGTTTTAATGACGAAATATGTTTATTATTCAGGCATAACTTTGATAAAGATAGGTTACTTAGGGCATTAGCAGTTACGATGCCCTACCTCTTGTAATTTGTGCGGTATCCTGTTAATACCCGTTAAACCACCGCGAGAATATACATACATTTCTGTAAATGAACGACCATAACGTGTGGTAGGCTACGTGTCCGTAGTACGGTGGTGTATTAAGATTTATCGCGAATACTCTGTAGTTTGGACAGCTGTTATAGGCTGGAATCTTAGACTACAATGTCATAATACTACCATTTACCTATTTTATATATTCTTCGCATAAATGCAAAGAATATACTACTTAACGGCACAGTAACTACCAACAAGACTGATGTGCCATTGAGTATGAGTGTGAGTTCTTACCTGAAAGAGAGGTAAGGCATCATACTAGCGATGGTGCCCTGCTTCTACGAAGGTTTAATGCCATTATTATTATACTAGATATATTTATTTTTCTTCATATAGAACATTTCTACCTATTGTTTTATCCCCAATATTAGAGAAACAAAATTCGAACCCAACTTGTTGCAAAAGTTGTAATACTCATCACATGTAGGTGCTCGTATTATGTCAAGTAGACAGAGACAGGCACTCGAAGGTATCTCCCGACGTCAGATTATAGGAAAGTCCTACAAGATATCTCAGGTGGGATTTTTGTTCGAGAGGTACAGCCGTGTGCTACAGAGCTAAAATAAAATAAATATGAAAATAAAATGGTGGGTTTACTATTTTACTTGCATATTTTTATCAGTACCTTTGTAACTGTAACTTAAATGAATTTTGAGTTTGAGTACACTAGTCGCCCGGGGTGAAATATTTTCGGCTCAACTTTCCTAATTTTTTAAACAAGAACCTTGTCCTGACAATAACGAACATACTTAAATATTAAAGCAATGTGGAAAAAGACGAGCCCGGAGCAGGACTCGAACCTGCGCCTCTCGGGTTCCGGCCCAGCGCACTACCAACTGTGCCATCCGAGCTCCTACTCCAGAGTTCGAATTTGTCCACCGCTTGTTTTACGTCTTGGAGTGGCACAGTTGGTAGTGCGCTGGGCCGGAACCCGAGAGGCGCAGGTTCGAGTCCTGCTCCGGGCTCGTCTTTTTCCACATTGCTTTAATATTTAAGTATATTTGAGCTAATTGCATAGCAAAATGCTAAAAATATTTAATAATAACGAACATAGCAAAAAAAGAATTTGCGAAATCGGTTCATTCAGCGATTCATTTTTATATTAAAAGGATCGCTCACTCTATTGCACCTTAATCGTTCATTATTTTTAATGTAAAGAGTAGCTAATCTTTTGTCAAAGGATTACATTAACGACTTGTTAAACCCAACCACGCTTCACTGTGCCTCAGTCTGATATAATAGAAATTACCTGTCCCCGAATATTATTCACTACTTTATGGATTATAATTTTATAATCCACACACAATTAACTAGCTGACCAGTGTGGTTTGGTCAGTACTGAGTGCTATGATTTATTATTTCTTGACTGCTAAAAGGAGGGTTCCATCTCAGCCATAAGACGTCCACTGCTGGACATAGGCCTCCCCCAAGGTTTTCTACAAAATTCGGTCCTGAGCTGACCTTGTCTTGCCCGCCACCGTTACCAGGTCGTCGCGCGTCGGTCCACCTTGTTGGAGGCCTACCCACGCTGCGTCTTCCAGTTTGGAAAGGAAAGGAGGGTAATATTTTTTATTTTTCCGGTTAACAATGATACTCAAAAATAACTAGGCTTTCTATTGGTAAAAGAATTTTCAAAATCGGTTCAGTAGATCCAGAGATCCCCGCTACAACGTCACAAACTTTACAATTTATAATATTAGTACGTATAGATAACAAATGCACGCTTTTAGGAGACATACATAATATTAAATATTCATTTAGAAATGTAGGTGGACTATTTAAATATATTATTACATATTATATTGTACACAAATATAGTAGCTTAACTCCCGTTAGATATTTGTTCTAGTACTAGCTCCATTTGCAGTTTCGCTCAACAAAACAATCTTCATTGTGCCTTTATTTTAAATTCAATTTTATAAATTGTCTGATCAAAATGCAAATATCCATTGTGACGTAAAAACTAATAAACTCGACCGTTCTACAGTTTTTTTTAACCTATTAAGCTTGTTTTTCAACGTAAAACGGCTCGGAATGAAAATGTGAAAAAATAAAATGCAAATCGGTTATTTTGCGATGAAAAATAGATTGCGCAGTGTTATAACTTTGTATGCAGTAAGTAGGACGCGGGTAAAGAAGGTAAATTGAATGTTAAGATAGTTGCTACTGGGTTATCTTCTATATAAATATTCCCCAAAACTAAGGAATATTTTTTCAGTATTTAGTTAACATTTTTGGGTAAAATATTTTTAGCATTATTACTGATAAGGTATCTATCTGAAGTTAAAGATTTGGTATAATTAAAACTAATCACCAAAAACATACTTTTAGAGTATTTATTTTGCTTCAATTTGTTTCTAGTTTTATGAAGTCTCATGTTTTTTTTATGATATTAATAATAGACTTTTTATTTGCATAAAAATAATAGAGATATCTAATTCAAGTTGACGAAATCTTAGAACATTAAATATTGGGTATTTAACTGCGTTTACAGACATTGTTAGTACCTGATATTATAATGAAGAGTAATGGTTCCAAGATATTTGTTGTTTATGCTACGTATTTCGAATTTATCGGGACTACAACAGCAAAATCATTTATATTTAGTACTGTAAACTACTGTAAAACGCAAAGCAGTACTGATTTCTCTACTTGTACTGTTGTTTTAGTTTTTACTGTGAAGTTTTAAATGTTAATCTGGCAACCCTGAAGACTAAAACAGTTTGCAGGCGCCAGGAAAATGATTAACACCGAGTAGACTCGTTTGGCGATGTCAATGGCTTTATACTACGTTGTAGCAAATTTTCGTTTAATGTTAATTTGTTGTTATGGTGCTTAAAGTAAAAAAATAATATTAAAATTAGATAACTCTGTCAAAATAAATAAAATAAAATAAATATATGGGTTTACTTTAAACCTTTCTTCATATATTCGTGGGTTAAAAAACACGCGTTAGTGTTAGCAGTTATGGCGACGCGCGACCCTGTGTACTAATAGGATCAATTATAAAAGTACTTGTAAAATTATCCGCAGTACAGAGCCGTCTAAAAAACAAAAAAGAAATCTGATTGATTACCTACCTTTTACCTAACCTATTAAACCAGGACATAGTAGATAACTATATTATACTTATAGGATAGTGAATATATAACTATATAGGATACTAGTTGTTACCCGCGGTTCCGCCCGCGTGGATGTCGGTTATCGCTGTAAAAAGTAGCTTATTCCAGACCATAATCTATCTCTGTGCCAAATTTATCCAGATCCGTTCAGTTAGTTCAGTAAATTTTACGTGAAAGAGTAACAAACATCCATCCATCCATCCATTCTTACAAACTTTCGCATTTATAGTATTGTAGGATTGTAGGATTGCAGTTAGCAATAGGTATATAATCTGGTACTACAGTAGTACCAACCTAAACGGCCTTTCAACATGACCTGGAGAAATTGACTTATGTATTACGAAGTTCTTAAAATTTTATAGCTTGCATATCAAGTCGGTCACGAGGCTAATAATTTTGGAGGTATACTCCAAAAGCTATTAGGTTCGGCCTCGAATACAGCAATTAGCTAGTAGGTACCTACATGTTGTGGGTTCGACGTTGTGCGGGACGGTGGCACGCCAGGACATTGACCCCGGGATCGCGTGACCCAAGTACACTCAGCCTAGGACATAACTATGAGGATGGAATTTTTATTTTACTCGCATGTTAGAAATTTATTTAGTCTAATGAGTAGGTACTATTTTTTTGTAATATTTTAGAGAGGTAAGGCACCATACCTACTAGTGAGCAAGCCCAACTGGGGAAGAACCTCCACCTTACTAAAGACCACGGTCATATAACAAGACACAGTGGTGCAGTTGTCTTCCTTTGTGTGAGTACAGATCTCCAGCCTTCATTTACGGACGCGTCTTAAAGCCCTGGTGCGAAAAAAAAGGGTTAGTTTAGTGGCTAAGAAGGCAAAATACTGAACATGTACAATTTAAATAGTCGACGTCCACATGAAGAAGAAGATACAACTCATTGAGCTATTAGAATTAGAATTGCGTTACGGTTACTACCAAATGTCAATGTTTAGTCTCCAGAGCTGCAGTATATTTAAAATTAATTGACATCTATTTGACCCTTAATAATTGGGCAAAGGGTAGAAACATGATATCGAATTTTGAGATAATTAAATGGAACATGTGTTCATCATATTCATTAACTTGTTATTAATATAATATTGAAGACGGCGCGGCGGCGCGGCGGCGGTGACGTGGACTGTGATTAATCGATCTAAACAATAACGGTGTGGTTATTGGTTATTATAAACGTTATGTCAAATATTACAAATTAACATTAAATATTTAGTTTGTTTGTTGTTACGCTAATGGCGTTGCTTTGGACAAAAACTTTCCTACGTTATTTTGTTTTCTTTATATACGCATACATTTTGTAAGACTTCCCAATCGAATTTAACAACAATAACCAACAATCTTCACAAATTATAGAAAATATCATTGATATCTAAACAAATGCTAAATTTTAATAATTGACGGAATGAATGGTCATCATGTCAACCCATTAACGTCCCAGTGCTGGGCACGGCTCCATTATTTTGGAGGGATATTAGCCTACTATACTACGCTGGCCAGACGGGATGGTATAGGGATTTGTTTCGAATTTTCCCTCTATTGCAGTGGATATTGTCTGCCTGACTTAGTTCTTGAGTCGACTCTTACGATACCCTCGAATGAAACGGGGTGGTGAAATTTGTATTCTTAATCCGTCACCACACGGACAATGAATGAATGGTAGACAAATTTTATTTTTAATCCACATAATATGAGTAATATTACTCACTGCCACGCATGTGTCATCTCCTCTATTCAGAGAGTTTTAACAATAGAATATTAAAGCGAGTTCAATAGTTAAAACAACCAGTTCACAAACCAAAGCTGCTAACACAACGTACACACAATAATAGGTAGGTATTATGTTTGACACGGTCACCGCAAATCACCTCCCATTAAATTGTATAACATATTTTTGTGGCTGAGTGTAGCGGTGGCAGTAATAATAGCGTACTTCCGTAGAATAATGTTGGTGCGGAGCTAAATTATATCGACAAGTTGCCTTCTATTGCGGGAACTATAGAGACAGACTTTATTATAAAAAACATCAACTATCCCACTACGAGACACGACCTCCTTTCAGACAGTGTACACAGACGTAGTGTTGATCTAGTGCGTGGTCACCCATACTGAAATTTATGAAAATTATGGGTAACCGAATACTCGCTTTTTAATGTGTCATCGTTTTTAAGAATTTATTGCTGTTCGGTAATATAATATATTACATATTTACATATCAAAAATATTAACCCTTAATTTAAAGCCAATCGTAGAAAAATATGAAGGGATTTTTTTATACCTCTTGTGTGGCAAACAAGCATTGGCCCTGTAGCCTATGGACGCTTGCAATACCTACCAGGGGTATCACTTGCGTGTTGCCAACCCATTTTTTTACACCAGGACTTTAATATGGAGTATCCCTGGCATAGAAAAACGTTTCTAATTTTATACTATTTGTTTCTGCGATATTCATAAATAATGCATTTAATGTAAATGAATAAATGAGTTTGATTTTGACATTACCATTTATCGGTAAAACTTTCTCTTGTCAAAATGTTTAAGTAGGTATATTAAATAAATCATTTTGGTACTTTTCCCTAAGAAAACTTAGATTCAAATCTCACGTTAAAATGTTAACGTTTGATCAATGAAACCATTTGACACATTAATTACAATAATTTAGATAAGTAATTACTTAAATAAAATACCAAAATTACCGACATTTAATATTGCTTCAGAAGTTTTTGTTCTCATAAACCTTCACTTGCAATTAACGTAACAGTTTATTAACATCCATTCAAATTTTATGAGCCCGTTATATTAATTTAAATGGACATTTTGTTCAACAATCTATAATTATAATTAATGACTATGTTCTGAATTAATCGTTCATGAAAACAAATTAAATTATGTATTTATAGACAACGTAATTGTGTTTAAAATAAGGCTTTATAATGATTAATTGTGTATTTATTGTATCCTTACTAATATTATAAATGTGAAAGTTTGTAAGAATGGATGGATGTTTGTTACTCTTTCACGTTAAAACTACTGAACGGATCTGGATGAAATTTGGCACACAGATAGATTATGGTCTGGAATAACACATAGGCTTTTGCAGCGATAACCGACATTCACGCGGGCGGAGCCGCGGGCAACAGCTAGTACAATATAATAGTAGGTTCTACTGTTCCAGATTGGTCTATTACTCTATGACTGACAGATCATACACAGCCTTAGTAAAATGTATATCCAAGGTAACAAAATTTAACACCAGATTCCGCTTACAAGCATTCAGCTCATCTCATACAGTCTCAGAGTGTAATCTTTTGCAAAATCATGATAAGTACTATTGACGCATCACCTAAAGCAGCCTATTTTGAGTTATCTTGTATCAACTATAGTGAATTTTCAGTCGTATTGTCGTCTTAAGTGTGTATAGCAGAAATGTGTAAATGCATTTCTGCCGTAATTAGGTACCTTTTTAATACTACTTGGGTGGTAAAAAAGCATACAGCATGCCTGATGTTAAGCAGTTACCTGAGCCTATGTTAGAATATTTATATCAAATTCGATTCGAAATTGCGGTGTCCGAAACAGTAGATTTAGCTTTTCCACTAACTCCCAAGTGTCAAAGCTTGGTGTTATCATAGCTGTTAATGCTGTCTTAAAGACGTTACAGTGATGGTAGTGTGGATAGTTTATCTCGTGAACCAAATTTACAACTTACAAAAGATTCATAGGTGTCAGTTTGGAGTGAAAAATGTACAATGAAAACTTGCTCATCAATTTATTAAATACAATTCAAATTAAATTAATGACTATTATAATTTAAAATAAATTAATAAATGAAAAATTAAGCTGTTAGTCATAAACCTGATTTTCTTATGTTTAATTAAAGCGAGATTTTATAAAATCTTATAGCGATTCTTTTATAGGCTGAAGTAATAATTAATTGGTCGTATAAATTAAATTTATATAGTGTTGATAGCGCCTACGGTAAGAGTAATGACACCAAATATTATCTATAGAGCCTTGTTATTAAATATTGCGATATTATTCATCATTAAGGTTAGCTTGAATTACATTAAAAAAGTAGACGTGAGAAGATACAGCGATAAAACTAGGTACCATTATCACAACAGCGATCTATCCAGATAACATTTTACAACAAACAAATAAACTACTTTCTTATGGATTTATAATGTTGGTATGAAGTTCCGTCGCACAAATAATAACTGCCTGGTTGGCTGCAGAATTATGAGCTTCAAAATAATCATAAATATAGCCTAAGGAAACATTATTTGATACTTATGTATGTGACTATTTTAATAGTAAGAGTAATCAAGTACCAAATTCAAGAAAGATTTTTTACTTCTACTCTAATTCCTGCTAAAAAAATAGTAGGTCCACCTCTTAGTGTAGCTACTGTAACCCACCTTTATCATAGGATCTCGACACTAATTCGTAGTACAACATTCGCTGTAACGTTCTAACGTAAAAACATCGACAAACACTAATTATGCGATGCTTTCGTCTGAGAAACATTTTGTATTTAATAATGCGGGTTTTCCTTATAACTAGCGCTGTTACGTTTGAGAGGTATAACGATGTCGCTAGAAATTACAACGTATTTAGAGGTAACTTTTCTCTTTGAAATTGTGATTTTCTGTTTCTATTTATTTATTTATTTAAAACCCTATACACATACATGGTAAAGGCGGACTTAATACCTGAGGCATTATCTACCAGTCAACCTTGGGTGATGCAGAGATAAACAAAGTAGCTTGCCCGCGGCTCTGCCCGCGTGGATGTCGGTTATCGCTGTAAAAAGTACCCCATGTGCAATTCCAGACCATAATCTATCTCTGTGCCAAATTTCATTCAGATCCGTTCAGTACTTTTTACGTGAAAGAGTAACAAACATCCATCCATCCATCTATCCATCCATACATACTTACAAACTTTTATAATATTAGTAGGATTAATGATGATTGTGTTCAAAATATTTTTTAATAACAGGAGAATATGTTATACATATATTTATTTATTAATAACACATGTTACAAGTCAGTATAATGTCAAAATAATGTCAATATAATATAATATTTTCATTGAAATTAAATAACTATAAAAAACACTATAATTAAGTCGTTATACATAATTAAATATTTTTAACACCTTTTCCATGCAATCAGCTCAAATACAAATATATACATAAGTCGAACGTGAGTCACAAAGCCCTATAACAATGGTAATTTCATGAAATCGTCAAACTCATAAAATTCTAGTTCAATCAACCATGCCTTAAGCCTACTTTTGAAACATGCGATGGAAATTGCACTTCTTATAGTGTCCGGTAGGCGATTGTATACCGCTGGACCTATCACACGAGCAGTCTTGCTCGACTTGCTAAGCTTATGGGTAACGCTACTCAGACGTGCTTTGTGTCTGGTTGCATAATTGTGCTTTGATCCGACGGTTTCGTAGTCGTTCTTATTTTCTATGACGTGGACGGCTACTTGTATACACATACATACATATTCTATTTAGGTAAGTATTTAATTTTAACTCAATGCAGATGGTTCACTTAATCTGATGATCTCTTATTCACTAGAGCAAGGGAATGTTTATAAACATTGATAATTAATTATTACAGACACAAAACTATTATTCGTAAATCACTTTGCACCACACACACAAGGTAAGATTATTAAAGTTACTTTCATTAAAGTTCGCCTCTCTCCTTCAGCTTTTGACAGTTGTGACGTTTGCGACATGTGAAATTTAAGTACAGCTTGAGAATTCTCAAAACCAAAACTTAAAACAAACAAAAGCGTCTGCATAGTTCAAATAGAAGATGTTGTATCCACTGGTGCCAAATGACGTCATATTCCGTCGGCAGGCCAAACCGCGTACATAGTTCACTAACAACTTTGTATTATCGCCATAACGAAAATTAAACCATTATTTAAGTCAAGATAAACCGTTTTGCCTCACTTTATTTTTCGACACAAAATCCTATTATCTACTAGATAACATAACATAGCATCACACTTTTTCTCATAGAGATAGATAAAGTGTGAGGCGTACCACACTGATTCACATCTACGTCTAGTCTAACATTATATCAGAATTAAATCAGATTCAGAGCTGATACTGAGCAATTTGTGTATTCACTATCGTTGGCTGAAACAGTCTACACCACTATATACCGGCAGCCTACCTACCTACTGTAATATTCCTAAATAATGTTTACTAAGTATACCTAATGTAGTTCATTTCCTACTAATATTATTGTTGAGGAATATTTCGACGCTTAAACAACAGTCTTCATTTGTATTATGTTTTCCCTTTTTTTGTATTTGATTAAACTAGTTTTTTTTTTATACTACTTGGGTGGCAAACAAGCATACGGCCCACCTGATGTTAAGCAGTATCCGTAGCCTATAGACGCTTGCATTACCAGAGGTATCACTTGCGTGTTGCCAACCCATTTTTTTACACCAGGGCTTTAAGATGGAAGTAACCCTGGGATAGGAATACGTATCTTTCAAAACGCATTCCTAAATGAGCGCTGGAGACCTGTACTCACACACAGGAACACAACTACACCGCTGTGTGTAGTCATTTGACTGTGGTCTTCTGTAAGGTGGAGGTCCTTCCCCAGTCGGGCTTGCTCGCTAGTATGGTGCCGTACCTCTCTTCGTAAGGTGGAGGTCCTTCCCCAGTCGGGCTTGCTCGCTAGTATGGTGCCCTACCTGTGTGGGAATCGAACCCACAACCTCGTGAACAGCAGGCGCATACTGCGGCCACTGGACCACCAAGGCAGTCGAACATGTATTATAAGTGTGAGGATGTATGGGTGGATATTTGTTAATCTTTCACGTAAAAACTACTGAGCGGATCTGAGTGAAATTTGGCATAGAGATATATATAGTCTGGAATACCGAATAGAATACTTTTATCGTGATAACCGACATCCATGCGAGCGGCGCCGCGGGCAACAGCTAGTATTATATACTTATAAGTTCATTCAGATAACATGAACATAGCTGAACAAGCGCCAATAATAGCCACACCATGCTAATACTCCAAAGAATAAGTTTACAAAAAATGCCAGTAATCTACTGCTGCTATAAATATGTAATTAAACATTAGTATACACATACTGTGGTCTGTATTTACCGAATATACACAAACTCTTAGCGAGCTTTAAGGTGTCAGTAGTCAGCAAACTGTAGCTTAAAAGCCACATGTGGCTCTTAAGCTACTTAAGTATGGTTCGCACACAAATGACTACCTACAGGCGGGTGCCATAAACTAACAACTTACCTTCAAGTTTAAGATAGGTAGGCTTTTAACAAAAATCTTAACAGTTACACTGGCTTGGTGGTCCAGTGGCCGCAGTATGCGCCTGCTGTGCATGAGGTTGTGAATTCGATTCCCACACAGGATAAAACTTTGTGTGACCCACAGAGTTGTTCTGAGTCTGGATGTAATTTCTGTCCGTTAATTGTATGTTTGTTAAGTCCCCCGCGACACAGAGCTTGTTCTCTAGTGCGGGAGATGTCTTAAAAAAAAAGTTACACTGTTGATATAGAGGTTATTTACTCTCCGAGGGTTGTGACAGTCTTTTCACTGTTGACCACACTAAACGAACAAATGAATTAAGTAAACACATCACTTCACTACGACAAAAGAGATACTCTAGAGTATAGTGAAGCGAACATCAGTGGTGGAGTTGAATTAATGAAACGATGATAAATAGAAGACAAATAAAATAGCAAGTGACGCAATATTTGGTCAGAGCGGCGAGGAGTCTTGTAGTGACCGCAGAGCGCGTTAGTTGGAAAACAACTTGATGCTAAACGAGCTAGAATATGTAAGGGTGTGTACATATCAACGATTGCGCTGCGAATATTTCTGTTTGCGGAATGTTCATTCAGCCGAACGATGATTATCGCCCGCAGTAACAGTGTCCTGACATTTTTCAACATCCATTCATAAAAAAGTGTTTTTTTTATACTACTTAGGTGGCAAACAAGCATACGGCCCGTATGATGTCAAGCAGTTACCGTAGCTTATGGTCGCTTGCTATACCAGAAGCATCACTTGTGTTGCCAACACATTTTTTTACACTAGGGCTTTATGTAGGATTATCCCTGGGATAGGAATACGTTTCTTTCAAAACTTATTCCTAAATGAGCACTGGAGACCTGTACTAACACACAGGAACACAACTACACCACTGTGTGGTCTTCTGTAAGGTGGAGGTCCTTCCCCAGTCGGGCTTCCTCGCTAGTACGGTGCCCTACCTCTCTTCTATCTATATCTTTGCACAAATTATACTTATTGTTTCTATTACTGCTTTTACGAATTCAATAGGCTACGGCAACTGCTTACCATCAGTTGGACTGTATGCTTATTTGTCTTCTTAGCAGGTAGTTAGTATAAAAATAAAGTTGCCTTGTTAAACAAGTGAGGCGTCCTTCTTTTTATTTTTCGCAAATAAAATTAAGGCGGGTATAAACATTACTTTCCGCTACATCTCCGTCACTAAGCCAGCTCCATATCGTTGTGGTCAAGTGGCTACAGTTCACAATCTTCACAACTCCACACGTAACTTGTGAACTTGTCTCTTTATGTGTGAGAACAAGTTCGTTATCAACGATGAGTTATTTCTGTGATGGCGAGCTCTACGACAAATTGTTCGCTTTTAACTTTCCCCGCCGTTAGGCAATTTACTACTTACCTAATAAAATATTTAATTTCAATGTAATAACAACAAATGTATATCTTGAATGATTGGTAACATATTCAATTAAAACTTAAACGTTTTATTTTCGTTTTAGCGTATTTTCTTCAAACATTTTCATAAAGGACAGTTACCTAATGGATCTATGAAATTAAATTTAATAATGATTTTTAAAGGGCTCTGTTAGTTCTATACAAAAAAGTACAGTACACAATTGTGGTGTAGAATTGAACTTTGCTCATTTTTATCATATGCAGTCCTTCCTACGGCTCAGATGTGAAGAGTGCCATTCTGTCGTGTGCTCGTAGCACGTAAGCGCAATTGAAAAAAAAAGAAAAAAATTTGACTGCTTTGGTGGTCCAGTGGCCGCAATATGCGCCTGCTGTGCACGAGGTTGTGGGTTCGATTCCCATACAGGACAAAACTTTGTGTGACCCACAAATAGTTGTTCTGAGACTGGGTGTAATTTGTGTCCGTTAATTGTATGTTTGTAAAGTCCCCCGCGACACAGAGCTTGTTCTGTAGTGCGGGAGTTGTCTTTAAAAAAAAATGACGACTGGGCGTAAGCAAAGGGTCAATCTTGAATTTGTTTCGAAGCGTGGCATCATCATTCATCATCATCATCAAAACATACAGATTCGTCGTTTAACTGTTTATTAAATTTTGGTTGTTTCTTTTATTTCTACGTAATAGTAGTACCAGCCACTAAATATTTTCCAAAATTTATTCAATCGGAATGGTACAATGCTCCGTATCTTTTCACCTCGTATTCAAGGTAGCCAATAAAATTAAAACCAAATCGACTTTCCCAGTGAGAGCAGTGGTAATCGGAATCTGTCGCACAATTTCCGACGAAGCGATTTTATTGCGAATCGGCTTGAACTAAGTGTTCGAGGCGCGCCCTGTCGTGCGATTCTTTCAACCACTTTCTAGCGGGAAATATAATATGTAAGGGATACAGATCAATTGTGAGCTTTTATCAAGGAAATTTCAAATTTCATATTCATACCACTGAATTTACGAATTTATAGCCACTTGCCTTACAACGGCAGAGGAATTGTCATTGTTTTTCATGATGCACAGTGGTTTTAATGACAGTCTTGGTGATCCCTAAATCTGAATCTAACTCATGTTGTACACACTTGGAAGACAGTTTACTTAACAATGGTATAATTATAAACAAAGTTGATAATATCTCCTATTATTAAAACAAAAAAACAATTAATTTTAAACCATTAGCAGTTGACAAGAATTGTTTTATTTCACAAGGAAAACGTCCGTTTAAAATTAAAATAAATAAAAGTATTCTCTCGCTGCTTTTCACGAGTTTTCTTTTCTCATAACTGTCTCATCGGAAATTCATTTCACTTGGACTAGCGAGGGCGGCGAGCGGCGAGTGGCAAACCGTGCACTTCGCCGCGTGTCGCGTCCGTCGCGTCGTCGTCGCGCCTCGTGGCCGTTCTCCGGTCCAGGCCGTAGACATAATGTAGAAAGAACTTAGGTACAGTCGGCAACGGAGTTAGCTATACCGGGCCGCTATATAAAGATTAGATTTTAGGAAAACCAATGTTAAAATTTGTGTGAAATATATTTTATCTGTAGCTTTAGTCTAATTTTACACTGTTACCAAATTCCACAGAAATATATACAATGGTTTTTTTTAAAACGAATCTTCATATAGCGGCTCTGTACAGCTAACTCCGTTGCCGTGTGTACATTATGCTATGGAAGAAAAAAATGTTGAATTGTAGTGTTAGAAACGATTTCTAGTCCAATATTATTAGTAAAGATACAGTGAACAGAACCGAAAGGTAAAAAGACACAATATATGTACGTGCTTTCTCTAATTAGCGCACTTGGATCTAGCATGATGATGCATGAGATTGGTCCGTTATTACCATTACTTTATACGATAGGGGCCTCTTATATTGCATTAGGGCCCGTCATCGTTGTCGCATCGCCTATGGGGTAAAGTCACAACTTAATTACCCCAAGTCACAGATTTGCAATATTGTTAAACGCACTTACTTTTAATACCTACCTTTATAACTTGTGATGAAATAAAAAAAGGCAATAATATAATTATTGCCTTTTTATATTTAGCTGTTTCTTTTAAGTATTAAATCCAATCTATAAGTTTCATTATTGCGTCGGTTTGTCTATTTTTCATAATAAATAAAATAGGTTGCATAACCTGCCCCGAAAATAGAAATAAAGTACGAGCAATATCCGGCATACCACTATGAAAAATAGCACATATTTGGGCCCGCGAGCTTTCTAATAAAATATTAGAAATATTAGAAAAATATCGCAGCGCCGTCGCCTCGGCGTCGTACCGGGAGGGGACTATGAAATATATGCAAAGGCGTACTGCTTTCAGTTTACAAGTTTAATAAG
This sequence comes from Trisateles emortualis, assembly GCA_947095525.1. Classification (NCBI taxonomy): domain Eukaryota; kingdom Metazoa; phylum Arthropoda; class Insecta; order Lepidoptera; family Erebidae; genus Trisateles; species Trisateles emortualis. The sequence goes on from OX352736.1 coordinate 20,513,959, forward strand.
TTTACCGTAGAATGTAGTGTTTAAACAATTATCGTCGACAGAGAAACAGTCCTGAGTAATAATAAATAAATATGGGTTTTGACACAAAACTTCACTTTCGCATAATATCTTTTTCGAAGAAAGTCACTTTTGAAAAATGTCATATTCGCACAATGTCACTTTCGCAAAACGTCATATTCGCACATGGTCACTTTCATAAAAAGTCACCTTCGCAGAATGTCAATTAAAAGAATCATACCTTATACTGACATCCTGTGAAAGTGACAATCTACAAAAATGACATAATGCGAAAGTGATCAAATTATTGGCGATAACATTTTGCAAAAGTGACATTCTGCATTAAAATCAAAATAAAATGTGAATTGGTTTTACTATTATAACGAGGAGTCTTGCTTGGAGAGCCAGGGTGACATACGAAAATTACTTTTACTGTTATATACAGAGACGATAATAGTGAGCAAGCCCGACTGGGGAAGGTCCTCCACCTTACGGAAGACCAGCCAAATAACTATACAAAGCGGTGTAATTGTTTTCCTATGTGTAAGTACAGGTCTCTAGCGCTCATTTAGGAATGCATTTTAAAAGAAACGTATTCCTATCCCAGGGATACTCCTACCTTAAAAGCTCTGGTGCAATAAAATGGGTTGGCAACACGCAAGTGATACCTCTGTTATTGCAAGCGTTAAGCAAGGTAACTGCCGGGCCGTATGCTTGTCTGCCACGCAATGGCATAAAAAAAACTATTAACATGATGACTATAAATTCACATCAAAAACTACTCATACCTATATGATTCGTTGGATTTTATCTTTAATATCTAATACTTTTGGACTGCCTTGGTGGCCGCATTATGCGCCTGCTGTGCACGAGATTGTGGGTTCGATTCCCACACAGGACAAAACTTTGTGCTTAGTGCGGGAGTTGTCTTTAAAAAAAAACTAAACAGTAATAATAACTTTCATAAATGTGCTGATGGGGCTCCCACGGTTTTGTAGCGCATCAGGTATGTTTGTTGAAGCACAAATTGATACATTTCAAACAATTTTGAGAAAGAGGACAGCGTCCCTGATGTGTCGGTTGCGGGGGAGTGCCAACAGCATCCTGAAAATCATTGCAAATAGACCTGACAGCACGTTCCTGAGACACTATAGTAAAATGCATATGTACCAACATGTACCAGGAGACGGGCGTAGGTACATGAATTAGGTAGTACAAAATGAGAATTAAAGATGTAGAATAATAATAGAATATAATATAAGTATAATAGATTTAATGAATTAGAATAATAATATAATTTACAAATTTGAAAAATATCTTACTAACATAGCTTAAGTTTGTATTTTACTAACATAAAATTGTATGGAGTATTTTTTCCGAAATAAAAGTTATTATTATTATTATAAACATCAAACAAACAAACTTCCTACAATATATAATATTCGTACAATAGAAAACTATTTGGTGGCACCACCTAATAGCCAATTAAGGTTGACAGATGTACGAGGAGGGACGTCCTCTACCTCAACTGAAACAAATTCTCTATTTGTGTTAGAAATAAACTGTGTAGGTACACACGATACATGTAGCCAACAGTGATATATTATTATACGTGCTAGTTAAATGATTACAACAAAACCGTATCATAACTGGACAATGAAGCATTAATATAGCATTATTTTGTACTAGCTGTTGCCCGCGGCTCCACTTGCGTCGATGTCGGTTATCGCTGCAAAAAGCAAGACGTGATCGTCTACATAGCATACATATTTTAACCTTAATTCAGGAAATAATCCGTAAAATTGGATTTATTCTTCTAGAAGACATTACGACTTAATAACAGATGAGGTTTATAGCCTCGCCATCTTTTATCGTTGCCGGTTGAGAATAATGACCTATACAATGTTACTGCGCTGACATTTCAATTTTGTTACCATTTTGTTACTTTCATATTAAACCATTAACGCTGTCTTTGAGGTTATAAAATATCATACAAGATGATCTATTGCATGTTTGCTACATATAAGAAAGAAGAAAAGAAATAAAGACTCTTTTATTGGCACATACATATATATGTCTATTCAATGCATGACTTAATATCAAGAGAGGTAGGGCACCATAATAGTGAGCAAGTCCGACTGGGGAAGGACTTCCACCTTTCACAGACCACAGCCAAATGTCCCCACACACACACAGCGGTGTTGTTGAATTCCTGCGTCCGTCCAATTTTAAACGAAACGTTTTCAAATTCCATCATAAAGCCCTGATGAATTCCCTGAAGTAATAGTTGAATAGGCAACATGCAAGTGATACCTCTGGTATTGCAAGCGGGTATGAAATACCAGAGGTATCACTTGCGTGTTTATACCCAACTAATGGTAAGCACCATCAGGCAGGCCGTATGCTTGTTTGCCACATAAATAATCCTTACTAATATTATAAATGTGAAACTTTGTGAGTATGGATGGATGGATGTATGGATGAACGGATGGATGTTTGTTACTCTTTCACGTAAAAACTACTGAACGGATCTGGATGAAATTTGGAATAGATAGATTATGGTCTGGAATAACACATAGGCACTTTTTTTTTAGCTATAATCGACATTCACGCGGGCGGAGCCGCGTGCGACAGCTAGTATATAATAAACAAAGTAGAACGTAACAAAATGTTGGTTAGATTGATCTGTTACCGGACGTGTTACCGCAAAACGCTGAACGTATCCTTTGTCTACTCCCCGCTGTTACAACATTTATATTAATTTTCTTTGCCAGCAGAAGCTGGTCTAAAACATACGATCAAGCTTTTGATAACATTCTATACAATTAATGCGGTCTGTCAAACTGCTATACATAATATGGAGACCCGTGCCCTGCTGGGCACGGGTGGTGCACATGGTAGTGGGGTCAGCCCTTTTCGTGTTCTTCTTCCACTTCGTTTTGGAAGACGACGTTACTATCTGTGACGTGCTCTTGCAAAACATTGCATGCCCTAATATCTCTGCGCACTACATCGGTCCATGAGTCTTAGGTCTTCCCCTCGGCCTTGTTCCAAGTACAGACAGTTTTAGACTAGTCTCCTCCTGACATGTCCATACCATCTCATTCTGCTATCTTGCAGCTTCTCCGCTATGTCACAGACTCCCAGGCTTACTCGCCACATACTCGTTCCGGATCTTATCTAGCCTGGTTATGCCACACATTAACTAACTTAATTTTGTTCCAAATATAAAAGTACTACTTAATCTACAGATCAGTAATAATAATAAATTTCTGATGCAGAAATAGTAAAACAACCAATTTTCTCTTTCTCTTGATAATGAAATTTTGGTTACGTAATTAGAACCGAATTCCGCTGTATCCCACACCTTTCACTAGAACACATATCGACCATTAATCCATCCTTCATTATAGTCGGTCGGATCGAACTATTGCATTAGCTCGTCACATCGTAATTAGTTCGTACGAGTAGCTTCCCGATACCGTTATTGAACTGACCAATAGCACGTGTTATATCTAACAACAGATGGGTGAGATTAATTGTGGACGGGATCGGTTACTTTTGTTTTGTTCCCTTACCTAATAGTGCGTTATTGTTTAGAGATGGCCTTGTTTCTAACTCTAGAATATAATAATGTCCTACCTAGGGATTTTCCGCCACGGAATCTAATGTCGATGGAGACTAGCTGTCAGTGTAGGAGATAATAATAGTGCACAAGTGTGTGCAAACACAGTAGCGTAGGAGGAGGGGAGGAAGAGGATTTTTCACTCTCATAGTCTGATGGGACGGCAATCCGTCACGACCAGAGAGAGATCAGGGCCAACAGCTTTACATGCTGTATGATAAATATAATTATTGTGTACTATGATAATGATATGTACTATTGGTCTATATACAATACAGATGACAACTTACAGCATTAGCGGTACATTTATTAAAACGAATAATAACTTTGTATAAAAAAAAATTTGAGTTTATAACTCACAAACTAATCAAAACAAAAACAGCCATTAAAACAACCCTCAAAACATTATTAAATACAACTTTTTTATGTTTATAAGAAAAAACTTTATATTAAAAATGAGAACTAATTCAATAAAATGTTACCTACTTAATTAAAATATAATTTAATTCACTTGTGAACTAGTAAACCACTCTTAGAGACAAAGTCTTCTTAATTAGGTACCGTTATAAAATATATATCTACACAATAATTATGTAGGTACTTTTAACGCACTCACATAGCAAATAAATGGTCATTATAAACAACTATAATACATTGGTTGGGCCAAGAGAAGAATTGGCAAGAAATTCTTTTTAAAATTAAATAATATTTAACGAATTATATATCTACACATTTTATATTTAAAGAACAGATTAGCAATACATTTCCCTGAATCGCACTGGGATTGAATATTCCATCCGTCGATACAATAATAATAATATGATTTAAATAAATGTCATGATTTTTTTTGCAATCCACGTAGTCCGTGGTGATTCCGTTCATATATGATATGGGTTTGGTTATTATTATAGGTACATAATATATTCTAGATTTTATAAGCTATCAGTAGGTACAAATAAAAGTTGCATTTTTTCCCCGTTTTACTTACATAAATGCCAACAAGTCATACATAAGAAAATAATGTATTACCTATTTTGTTACCTACGCGGCTACGGCTATATAAAATAATGTTTAAAAAAATTAACTAAGTAACATTTCGTTCTTCGGTTGAATACCAGTAAATCTTCTGTGCACACTTAGTGGTGTATCCCTCTATATCCATGCTTATGTAATGTAAAAGCGTTCATAGGTTACGGCGGGCCGTAAGCTTGTATGCCACCCCGGTAGAATTAAAAAAAAAAATATTATTCAGCTCACATTATATCCAATCCAATTTGATAAAAAAAATACATTATTTATTTGCTGTAATTACAAAATAGTATTAGTACAGATGATATAGCTTTATATAGTAGGTATACCAGCATTTTATGCCCCATGGGGAATCCTATATACAAAAAATAAATATGAACTAGTCTAAAATCACACATCAAAATTCAATCATAATTCTCAACAGCGCTTGTGGTACAACAACAGCACTTCAGGCCGCACATACAAAGTTAAATCACTCCACACTCCATCGGAACACACCGTAATCTTATTCCACCCAATTTGTAACAGTAAAGTTATTAGTACCCCTCGGAGACAACAAACAAACAGAAACAGACATTATGGCAATAGAATTAATTCAAAATTCAACACGTATTGTTTTGTAATTGTGCCAACAAACATAAGTTTGAAGACTTTACAACTGCGTGCTTCTGTTGAGTTTTATATTAAGTATTAATTAATTTATGTTTTATTAAATTCAAGTCTAACTTTACCATTTCAATTAATAACATTCGCAGCCCTTTAGCAGCATTATAGTTTGGCTTAGGTATATGCAGATAGAAGTTATAATAAGAGTTATCGACCGACAAGTCCTAAAAGCTTCAAACGCATGTGGAAATAAATTCTTTTTCAGTCAATAAAAGGACAAAAAGAAGGAGATATCCACTGCTTATCGAGGTGTGAACAAATCGTAAAAGTGAAATGAAGGGAGGGATTGTACCTCTAATTGATACCTAATGGGCTGGGAACTCGTAAAACTTGAGAGAAAAGGGTAACTGTCGCACTTAAACTGTCGATAGTGCAATTTGGTTTCAGTGCACATTTACAAACGTAAAAACGTCAGAGCCGGCTGTTGTCATCAGAGAGCGGTCGTTAAGCTGGCTCACGAGCGATCTGAATAACTTGGGCTCGAGGGACGGCTGTACTACGAGCGGCTATCACGAAATAAAAAAAGGTTTTGTTAATAGTGTTGATACTCGTAGAAGCTTGCAATGTTCAAGGTAAACTATGTTGTTTACGCCTAGTCTGCGACTTTATGACGCGTCTCTACGAAACAAAAAATAAACAAAGGAATTATCGACCACTTGACCTACAGTGCGGGTAGACGATACGAGACCTTGAAAATAGCATCAACAACACCATAAATAATGTAATTTAACTCTTCAAATCGAAGCTAACCAAAAGAATAAGAATTGCGTCGGTCTCATCTGTCCCGGTCCCGACCAATGTGCTTACATACGTGTAATATCTAAAAGTCACAAGTGCGTGTTTTGAATTGGAATGTGGTATCGCCTACTTGACATTCCACATACACGCGGGCAAAATATTACCAAAATCACATTTTACATTTATTTATGTCTAAGTTTAGAAAGAGAACAACTATGATAAGAAAATTTCCTTAAAAATACCTTACAAAATTAAATAAAATTCGAACAAAGCTTTAAAATTTATTAGTCCAGTCTAAATTATCTGCTATTCGGATAGTACCTTACCTGTCTTACTACATTATATTCATGACCTAAAATACGAAAATCGTAAAACAACCTTTAGTCCTATAGAATACCTCCGTCGTGCTCCCAACATTATCCATATGTTTATTACCCAAATTCACTAGAATAGGCCGGCTAATAGCCTTCTGCCGATGGTCAATCCCTCAGCTATGTGAGTAATACCGTACCGAACTAATAGTTTAATAATACTACCCAAGCAAACATTACCCCGCTTTTATAGCTATCGGGAGGTTTTATATCGTCCGACAACGACATCGATGCGATAACGATCCAAATTTGAAGATTGCCCAGATTGCGAAGTAGTTCTCTGTTATTTTACGTAAGTTGCAGGTTTGATTTGTGCACACAACAAAAACTGCTAAAAATAAATTCTTTCAAACCTAAATGCATTTTGTGTGCATTATTTGAATATTTCTTAATTATTTTGTGTCATATGAAACAATCAAACATCTCAAATGATTTTAATGATACATTACATTGCTCTTCCTCTAAGAAGGTACATGTCGTATTTGGTCGGCGGCGGCGCGGCGCGTAGTGTCGGTAGATATAAAAATATCTTTACTAGATTGAAATTTCAGTCCAAGGAATTTTTATTCCACGCATTTATTTACGAGAGAAATTCTTTTCGTTTATGGTGCAAGTAAAGATGGCTGTAAAAGTAAAGTATACACGCCTGCATGGGCTTACTGGAATTCCTAGCGAGATTAATACGTCATATACTAGGATATTTCAGTCGCGTAGAAAATCAAATTAAGATTTTTTGTGTTATGTGACAATTTGTTTCATTAGTTGATAATTTGAATAATGCAAATTTAAATCAGATCCAATAATCGGATCTAACAATCATTGGACAATTGGATTGATAAGATGTCAAAATCATGTGCTACATACATCCTTACTAATATTATAAATGTGAAAGTTTGCAAGAATGGATGGATGGATGGATGGATGTTTGTTACTCTTTACGTAAAAACTACTGAACGGATCTGGATGAAATTTGGCACAGAGATAGATGATAGATGGTCTGGAATAACACATAGGCTACTTTTTGCAGCGATAACCGACATCCACGCGGGCGGACCCGCGGGCAACAGCTAGTTCCAATAATATTTTCTTACACAACATTGAACAAAACGCAAGATTGCATTATACTCATAGTCCTACCTACAATGTTTAGATAAAACTACTAAAGTCAGACGGTGTGTGATGGTGTGAACTTTGCTACCCTTAGCGAAACCCTTTGCGACTTTACCGAGATACGAGATAATTCATATTATTAAATTCTAATCATTTATAAAATTCAGGTTATCACTTAAAATCTCTTCGTCATCGAAGCACTCTAAAATCCATATCCATTTTTCCAAGTTCCACCTACGTGTTATAAATGTTAAAGTAATTCTGCCTGTCTAATCTTAATCATATTTTATTGGTACGGGATTCTTACATGTCACTTTTTTTTTAATTTATAATCTATGTAAATTACGGTTACTGCCCGGCACGACTTGGATTTGATTGAACTATTTATAAATTATTAACTTTGCCATAAACTCAGGCTTATGCCTGAATTTTTATATGAGTATCTCCTCGCGTAAGAAACAAAATCCCTTCTGTTGCCAGAAGTTGCTGATGCCTTTGCGCTATCTCGAGGGAAATCTGACAGCTAGTCAGTTACTTGCAGATAAAACACTATACACAACACACTAACTACTTAATAGTGCAATTGTGGCTGTGGTCTTCTGCAGGGTGGCAGTACCTACGTCGAGTATAACAGTTGAATTTATGAGCGAGTAATCTCGGTGCGCTCTATCTCTGGGAAATGCTTAAGTAGGGAATATATCGTTTATTTCACTGTTGTTGATGTTTGTTACTCAATCGCGGCTGATCGGATTTAGATGAAATTTGGCAAAAAGATAGATTAATTTCTAGAATAGAGGAAAAAAACGCAGCACGGGCGAAGCCGCAGGCGATAGCTATTGTATCATATATTGGCATGCACGGCATATAATCGTTACCCAATAGTGTAATCGTATTAACCTTAGATTATATTGCAATATCGACTGTTATGAATAAATAAGGGTTTGTTCATTATAGAAGCTATTTAGTGCAAATTTTAGCTTCGAAGAGGTTTTGCTTTTCAAGTGAGTATATCCGAAAAAAGGCCGCGGGAAGCTCGATCTCCACGTTACTTAGCTCTAAATCATTTATAACAAAATCCAAAATCGCCTGTCAACACTCACATTATTGTTATATGTACATATACTTGTATAACGTTCCTCGGATCAGGTTATCCTATCTATTACTCAACAATTTCCCAGCACGTGCAATAACGTGTCGCAAAATCGTCGATTTGTAGCAAGCCTAACTGGACTTTATATCGCGTACAATTTGTTACCATTGAAATGCTAAAACGATATCTGGACATTTTAGGACTGCGATAGAATATTAAATGAAGCTCAGTTATAACGCTTCGTGCATATTAGTTATATCGAAATAAATGTCTACGTACGTTTATAAATTTAGTAATGAATGCGCAAATTTCTGGTGCTTTATATTGAATATCTTTTAGAAAACATATTTGTTTGTTCGAGCACCATGTTAAAAGATGTAAACATCTGTGATTAAATAATTACGCCTTACTGCGGAAAAGTTGGCAGAATCTATGCGTAACCTTTTTCTTAGTAATTATTGTGAGGTTGGACGCCCCCTGGCTAGATGGACCAATGACCTTAAAAAGGATGCTGGAGTAGACTGGGGTGGTAGGTGAAGGACAGGGTGTTCTGCGTAAATTAAGAGAGACCTAGGACCAGCAGTATACTGAAACAGGCTAATTAATTGATTGACCTTGCCCCTATCAAATTTTCTCTTGCTTTAAGTAGGTTCTTAATATTCATCGACGAATACAGATATGGAATTATAATTTATTCCAAAGCCGATTATTGTAAGTATTCGCTTTTGTAAAAGTGAAGAAGATTTTTAGTAGTTTGGTAGACAGGATAAATATAATAGATTTAAGATTATTATATGAATCATGGCTTTTAATGCCTACGTGCTTTTGCTAATTAAGAAAATGATATTAAAAAGGAAAGAATAATTAATATGGTCGTAAAAATAATGTTGGTGTATAATAAAACTGAAAATCATTAAATGAATGACCTTAATATATACCCGTGATTATAACTTGGCTAATAACTTTTATAGCTGTGTATTTTTTTAAGTAAATGCTTACTGGCTGAAGATAAATAGAAGTGTTCCATTCTACCATAAATGCATAAATTATTTTTGGGTTTTATTCATCATAATCATAATTAGCTTGTAGTACAGCTAGTCCACTGCTGGACGTAGATGTCTCAAAGTACACTCAAGTTAGAGTTTAATTACAAGTATGATTTTGTATAACCCATCTGCCAGATTCTATTTTCTTATTCTAGTGCTTTGAAATTTGAAATTTGAAATCTGAAATCTATTGTGATATTGTAGTTATGTGACATTCAAAATTAAATAACTAGAATATAAAAATTGCTTGTTTATGTTCTAGTTTTTTAGCCAGGCCATATGTTTACTACTTCTAAATTTAAATCTATACAAGATAAGCAATAATTTTCACTCCGTCCACTTGAATCCATTGCATAGATCAATTGATGGATCCTAGGACACTTTTTCCCCCACCTGTGTCCATCATGCCTTACGCTTATTTAAATTATAAATCATTAGTTTAGAAATGTGTCTTTGAAAATAAAGTTTAATTTTGTAGCTAAAATTGTAAAGACCCTTCTGAATACTGTATGATTTTCTGTACAAAAGTGGTGCTGCATTTCTTCTTTCATTCGCTGCCAAGTCTTCACACAATATATCTAAAGTACTGCAAAGCTCGATTTACTCCCCAAGTGCATCCTTTTTCGTTGAGCTATTTGACGCACCATTTATTCTGAATCGCTACAAATCGCGAGTAGTTCACACGTTAACAAAACACAGTGACGATTCCGAGAAAATATGGTTGACATCGACCTCTACGGCGCGTTGGTGAGCCAATTTATTGTCGGGCACAATGAGGTTAGGTCACGAACTAGTTTGACAAAGATTTAGACGTAGGTTTAGACGTAATGGGTTTTGTGCGCGTTTAGTTTTGGAATATTTATGTATTTTTTTATCTAGATGGATAGCTACAGGTGCAGACATTTTCACACAGATCTCCCTCGCTACAGTATAAATTCTCTTGATGTTTGCTGTCGAAATTCTAAATACTTCGATCTAATATTTCAATTTGTTTTTGTTCAACTTGGTTACTTAATGTAAATATTTTAAAACTTGGACAACAAAGCGTGTATCATACATATGTCGTCATAACTTTCACAAGTCTCCACTAACAAACAGCATCAATCCACCTCATCATCTACGTTCCTACTACTGAAATTATCAGTGAAATTACAAAACATTTAAACAGCACAAACCAAACTATCTGATGGTCGTTATAATTTTAACGATTAAACGAATAATAATATTTATTTAACAGCTTTAATATACCTATATAATGAGAATAAACACAATAAACAGCAATGTTTTAACGACAATGTTTTGCGATTATTAAAGCATATTTGGCATTCGTTCGGTGAAGCGGTGCCAAGTCGCTTGCACTACTGATGCTTCATGACTTTGCTCGATATGGGCTGGTTACATTTTAGTTCAGCAGCTTCACGTCATTATACGGTCTATGACTTACATTTATTGAAGCTAGTTATAACAGGCATGCCGTTTAATATATTACGTACTTACATAATGAAGTAAAAATAAAAGCAACGTAATTTAAATTTACGTAACTCAGGCATTAACCCTTTCTCGGATAGTAATGTAGACACAAGATATGTTTTATTGTCATAAAGTATATAGACGTTAACTTACTTACTAAGTGTTAATTAACCTAATTAAATAAACCCTGGCTGTAACAACAATAAGTTCAAATAACAGAAAGCACTAAAAATAATAGTAATAGTCATCCAGAAGATTGCGGTCACGGTGGCCAACCTCAACGGTGATTATCCCCCAGTATTATTTATGTATTATTAACTTCATTCTAATAGTTCAATGGCCGACACGACTGGAGAGAGATCAGGCGTAAAACCAACGGGTTTACGTGCTTTACTTTACGTAGCCTGGGCCTTGCTGTGAAAATGAAAATGACCATTAGGAAATGTTCACCCATCTACGACCAACCACATCAATCTTGCTTGGAGATCTATCGATCTGGGCCACTAACACTTAGCTACGAGCCCCTGTATATTATGTCTCTCACATAGAACACTGTTATGTACTCGTAGGTATGTTCGCTGTACTCAAACGTCTAACATGAGAGTCATCTGTTCAAGATGACTTGATATTCTGTCGCTGACACACTTACATTATGATTAAGCTCTAAGTGACAGATTAATAATTCACACAAACTTTGTGCTACATCGACACCACTTTAAGATTAACTTCACCGAATACTCTAGCTTAACGACCAAATAGTTTTAGTCTACGAACATTTTTGCAGCCTCCATTGATTAATGGATGAAAATTCTTCCTCAAGTTCAGCGATAAAATGACTGATTCAACAAATTTCAAGTTTTTTTTTGGAAATGTATATTGCCAGTGTATTCAAAATACCAGTGACTGATAGTTCAGTAAAGTTTTTCAGGTCACTGAGACCTTGGCGGAAACAGATGCTTGGTTTGGCTCCTTTAAATTTTCAAAAAAAAACAGAAGAAAATTACCAAATAAAACAAAAAAATATCTGAATTATTATATTATGCATTAAGTGTATAAGTATTCTTCGAGATTATATAATATTTTGTCGCAATCTCAATAAACAGCTTAAATTAGTTCCAGAAGTAGGTAATTCTATTAGATTTTAAATTAAAAAGAACTCATCTTCTATTAGATGATACGTACAAAGTTCCACAATGAATTGAACCACGTAATTGATGTCATACATAATCCTTTTAGTATTAGTCGCTGGCTATTCAACGGTCCAGACCTTAAAGAGATTTTTTTTTTTTTTTTTTTTGTTAAGACAACTCCCGCACTAGAGAACAAGCTCTGTGTCGCGGGGGACTTTACAAACATACAATTAACGGACACAATTTACACCCAGACTCAGAACAATTCTTTGTGGGTCACACAAAGTTTTGTCCTGTGTGGGAATCGAACCCACAACCTCGTGCACAGAAGGCGCATACTGCGGCCACTGGACCACCGAGGCAGTAAAAGATTATGATGTAAGCTGGATACCAATATGTGCTCATAAGATATTTTTGCGAAAATCTATTTCAGTCTTTGAGCAACGGTTTTTCGCTAATAGTAACTTATAAATAGAAAGGATTTATATATTTGTTTGTAATGAATAAACTCAGAAAGTACTGGACCGATTTTAAAAAATTAAGAAAGGTGCTATACTAGCAAGCGAGGCCGACTGGGGAAGGACCTCCACTTTACAGAAGACCACAGCCAAATAACTGCACACAGCAGTGTAGTTGTGTTCCTGTTTGTGAGTAAAGGTCTCCAGTACTCATTTAGGGATGTTTTTTGAAAGAAACGTATTCCTATCCCAAGGATACTCTCATCTGTAAAAAAAATGGTTTGCCAATGACAATAACTAGATAAAGCAATTCAAAGATTTGTCTCTTTGGAACTGTTTAAATTTGCAATGGGGTATTTGATATGACGATATCGGATGCTACTATCTAATTAGTAGAAAATGTATGAACATATTCGACTTTTTATAGTGATGATAAATATTGTGTCATTCCAACCAGTAAATATTCCCTTACACGGTATTCACACAGCAAAAGCTAAATAAAACAGAGGAAACTGTTCATCAAACACACAAAAGACGAGTTGCTTTGAGTTGGCTGTACAAATCAAATCCAGGGTCGGCCAACAGAGACCAGCGCTGGCGAGTCAATGTTTGTTCAACAAATGTATGGGCTCTTTTCACACGACCTTAGCAATTTACATAGACTTGAAGCAAACGTTAGGAATTGATGGTTAGCTTTGCATCTGATATAAGTATAGCCTGTAACTTAGACTCCATACTTGTTATTATTCGAAACAGTGATACGCTCATCATTGTTCACAGTAAAATAATGGAAAATTTTACAAAATCACACTCACTACTCAGAAGTCAATAATAAAAATAGGTCCATGAAAAAATAGCGGTTCGTGAAACACTATTAGGATAGAACTTGGCCACAGCAGATCATGACTAGGATAGAACATAACCAACGCAGAACATGACTAGGGTAGAACATGACATCCACCAACAACCCATATATACCAATATTTGTACATTTATATATACGGTTGCCAACTTATTATTCCGCGGTGGGGTGATATACAAGCGTACATAGGCTACGGTAACTGCTTAATAATAATAATAATAATAAATAATAAATCATTTTATTATCGCGTCGCATAAACGCATAGATATATACCTTACAGACTAACGTACATATTAATATAATCCTGTGTTAGTATTAAAAAACTTAAAACTATGTTAGTACACTTCACTTGCACTATGTCGCAGTGCGTTCGTGTGGCACTTGTCCGCGGAAGCGACGGAACACTACACCTGTCGGCCAAAAACTCTCTTCCAAGACGAGATTTAGGCAGACTGTTGGTACTCGCACCACAAAAGCCCTAAAATTGACGTTGCGTCGCGACTCCAACAGCTGCACTCTCGGCAAGTACTTGGTCTTTTTGCGTACGTAATCTGCGATGTCTTCTGTCTTCGTGGTGTAGTGCAGACGAGAAATATACACCGCAGTGTTGGGTGCAGCGGCACGCATACCAGGCTGCGCTGGAGCCGTACCGCAGCAGTTCTTGACAGGACGATGACGGCGCTTCCTCCGTTGCACCGTCACGAAACCATCCTCTTCAGCCTGGTTCGATACCTTTTCAGGTACAGGCTTGGCGGGTCGAGCAATTGGAGTGCTCTGCGTGACCGGTCGGTCAGCTGATCGCGCGGCGAGTCGGAGGGTAGCCGCGGGGACGGGGGGAATGCAGTGAGGCTCAGGCGCAGCGCATACAGCCGACGCTGCATTCCGCGGCGACAAAACTGCTGACGCGAAGCTTGCGACACTTGCGACCGATGTGTCGAGTCGGCAGGCTCCTCGGCGCATGTTCACATTACTGCACGCAGTCGATGACGCAGTTAAGGTCACAGTATTGCGCAACTCGTCGAGTTCCTTGCGCAAATCTGTGACGTTATTCTGGGATGTCTCCAACTTCTGTTGCACATCCGCTAAACTTGCCTTCAACAGAACGATGTCCTTCAGCAGGCTTGTGACGTCGACGTGGTCGAAAGTGACGGGTGGTAACTTGTGCAAGTTTTTCGCCACAAACGTCGGCACGTCGTCAGGGTCGGTCTCTTTCAGCAGCGTGATAATATCCTGCAAGCTCTTCTTTGTCCCGTCACGCCTGCGGGACACCATCTGATCACTTTTGTTTAGCAACCTGAACACAAGCAGTTTGGCCGCAGCTATGTCGTCCTCGCTGAAGCTCGTGGAACAGATCTGGATAGCGGACACCTCGTCCATTACATCCAGCTTCTGTTGCAGGAACGCCAGCAACTCGTTCGCCACAAGTGTATCACTCATGGCAACAAAAGATTCGTGCGTCGGCTTACGCCGCGCTTAACGTAAAAATGAATTAATATACGTATCACACGTCCGCCTCAGAGCGCAGCGCGGCTGTGACTGACTGCTTAACATCCGTATGCTTGTATGCCACCCAAGTAGTATAAAAAAAGAAATTTAGAATATTTTTGATATTCCGTTATTTGAATTCAAAAAGTATACCAATTGTAAGCAAATATTATTATGACCACGGATTGCACTTGTGTTTGCGCGCAGTTGCATTAATTTTCGCGCAGTTGGCTAAGCTCTGTAGAAATCGGAGCGCTCTGATCGAAATTTGTTTGAAAAATATTGTTACAATAAATCAATTTAGGTTATGTAATTATAATAATCATTTATTGCATCAAATATGGTAAGTTACATAGATGTTACAATTCTTTGGTTTCACATATGTATATTTGGCTGTTACACAGCATGCAACAATATAGTTTAAACTGATAGTAGCAACTGGCTCTATTATAAAATAAAATAAATTAAATAGGTACCTAATTACTACTCAATACCTCAATGAATGTTTGAAATTATAAAACTGACAAGGATTTTTTTATTTTTCTACTATGTTGAATGCATTTTTGGAGCATTGATGATTGATTGATTTATGGTCAACCCACGATTGTTAGGTAACTACACAGTTTTTATTTTTCCTGATCCTAGTAATCTAGCTAGTAATCGCCCGCTTCGTCTATTAAGCCTATACAAATATGCAGCGTGCCAAAGGAATATGTTATGGTTCTCTAATCCAGTAAGTAAGTAGTCCAAGAGAGATTTAAATTAAACTATCAACATAATAACCAAACCGCAGTGATCGAGTGAAACTGTTCGACTAATAGATTGGCTTATCTTAATAAATGTGAATTATTGCTTCTCAGTTATTAATACGTGCGTTACTAAAAGTTCTCGAATAAAATTTTATTAAACGTAATCATAAAACCAACAAGCCCTGACGCATCGTACTTAGAATATCACATTGCACACATACACTGTAGAAGGGGAACGCTCTCGGAAACGAAGACAGGTGATAGAGTTAGTGATATCAAACAACTTAACCATAAAAAAATCGAAGAAAATATTTTTTTTACATTTTTTCCACGTATTTTATTCACTTACAAATTTGGACAGTTTAATCAGACGATAATTCTGCAGTAGAACCAATAAAATCAGTGTTTTCCCAACGAAAGCAATGTAACGCAAATCAGAAAAATCAGCCACGGGCGGGGTCAACGTTCGCGCTCAGCTGTCGCCGGCGCCGGCAGCGGCGATTATAGCGATATCTCCCGCTTATCTCAGTTTATCCTACTTACTAAAATACTTATTTATTAACAAAAAAAGGACTAATCAACAAAAGACGTTTAGTGTTAATTTGTGTTTAATATAATATACTAAATTTTATTATTGTTCAGGCTCCGAGAGCGTTCCCATTTCACCCAGTGTATTCTGTTACTTAAATTATTGTATTGAGGTTTCGTGTTTAGATTGGCGTGAGTAGATTTTCAGTTGAAATATCTCACCGAATACGTTCTAGTTTCGCACCGTTAGGAGATGCCGTCCGCCGCGCACCGTCCACAGAGACACAATTTATATCAATTTATAATACAAGTCCCATTAATTAAACTGACATCTTTCTATACAATAATACCTTTATGATACAATTATTTCATTTCCACGTGAAGACCGCGCCCTTCAGGTGACTTCGCTATTTACTATCAATTATATTTAAATAATAATTTCGTTGTTTTTGTTATAGAACTTGATACAGGTGGTTTCAAAAAATAAATAAAACACACGTCTTTAGTTAAAACCATTCATAAGATCATTGTGGAGATCACTCCGACATAGTTTATTCACACATAACTTCTAAATTTTAATAATTCTTCTGGTAAGAAAACCCCTTATTCGCCAATCCAGGAATATCGTCGTAACTCTCATTATTATAATATTATGCAATGATTTATAAACAGTCAAAATGGTGTCAAATAAATTCATAGCGGTAATTATGTTTAATGCGGTACTATAAAATAAATGGAAACATTAGCGCGTCGTAAAAAATTATAAGGGAAAAAATCTGACAATGTATTTGATTTGATGACCCCATAATATTTACTGCCTTTTAAGAGTTTTCGTTACTTAGGTATTATACGACTTAGTATTGTATTAATATCACCTTATTCATGAGCTGTACTACCATAGCTATCTTTCCATTATAAATCAGTTCTTTGCTTCTGAAAAACACAGGTAAACTTTAGATAATGAGTTATCGTAACACACGATATGCCATAAATAAAGTACACTAATACAAAAGAGAATCAGTTTCACTAACTTATAATTGTATATGAAAATCACTTCACATCACGAATTGAGACTTGCTAAATGTAGATATACACAGCTGCCATACCTCTCCGTGAAGAAGGCGTGACGATACGTTTTCAAACGCACGCATACTGCGATAATTCAACATTGTATGCTTACTTAAACATTAATATTAATGGAGCCACAGATGCATTTACAATAAACTCAAACTCAAAGTTATTTATTCATTTATATCAAAAACATGATACTTATGACCGTCAAAATAAACAGAAGTCAGCATTTTTTTTTCCTACATCCAATACGCTGACATGTGTAGGGCCTAGAAAAGAATTGGCAAGAAAGTCTGACCAGACTTTCTTGCTTTTTTCAATCACCAGAGTATAATATTTACAAATTGGTATGAGTTACAATTTGAAGTAGGTACAATTAACAAAAAGGTAACCAATACACCAAAGAAATATTGAAGTTATTAAAATAAACAAGGTATAGATACAATGCCTTAACGTTCCCAGAAGTACATACACGGGTAAAAAAGCTGTGTTGCTTTCGTGATTTCTGGAATGCGCAGGTTGTACTACAATAATCGTCAATATTCGACGTTGCCCGGAGCATGTCGCAAAATCTATTGATGAAAAAAGTTTGCGTTGAATTCAATAGGTAAGTGGGTCAGAGCACTTGGGAATGGCTATGAGCGTATGCTTCCGAACGAAAACTTTAAAATGAAAATAACTTTACGGGGATTTTTACTTATTGTTAAGAGAGTATCGGTGAAATAATGGTTGGAACAAGTATCATTGAACAGTTTTACATTTACTTTCTGTTATCTCCCAGTTTTTGATCGTAGATATTTTTACTAAAATTGACTCAATATTCTTCTTCTTTTCGTTCGTGTCGATGTTACGTCGAGTTTTTAAATCGTACAGGTTCAAAATTGACTATTGCATATTATTAAAGTAAAACATATAAAACATATACATGCAAATGCATGAAAATACACATACAAAAATGCGAGACTGTTTCCCGGATATTGTTCTACGGACCAGAACTTGATAACGGATTAGCATGACAGTGCACGAAGATAGCTGCAGTATTGTGAAAGTTACTGTTATCTTATTCCTTTTAGAATATTAAATTTCCTTTCTGCACGGATCTAAGCTTATATTTATCTTATAAAACACCTCATTACTGCTTTTGAAGCTAGTACATATTCACATTAATATTCTACGAAATGAGTGCTCAGAAATCATTAGTAGAATGTGTAAAATAATTGCAGTAACGAAACATTATTACTATTGCAACAGTTTATTATTATTATTACAATAGTTTCATTACAGGCGGTGTGGTTATTTTAATTCATAATAGTTATATAACGTTAATAAAACACGGTGACCGTTTTTACACGTGTAGTTAATATAAACTTATTTATTATCATTATTATAACATCGTGTAATAGACTAAACATTGCGCATTGGTTGCTTTGCTTTCATAAATAACAGTCCATTTATACTACACACTAGCTGTTAGCTCCGCCCGCGTAGATGTCGGTTATCGCTGCAAAAAGAAGCCTATGTGTTATTCCAGACCATAATCTGAATGCCAAATTTCATCCAGATCCGTTCAGTAGTTTTTACGTGAAAGAGTAACAAACATCCATCCATTCTTACAAACTATCACATTTATAATATTTACTACCTGTATTAGTTGTCTGGTGGAGAATGTCTTTGGCATTAAGTCCACTAAGGCGCTCATACCCAGGTGCACTCGTTGTTCGGTAAACGATCAGCGGGTTAAGCAACCGCATAGTGATAATTAATCTGAGCATCTCCGTGCTTTGAAAGGCACGTTAAAAGTCGGTCCCGACTGTTAACAGTCGGTTAGATCACGACAGAGGCCTAAGTATGGGCGATCTAAATAAATCTGTCACTAGGTTGGCCACTAACCAAACGATAAGAAGAAAAATATTGAGTCCGCCTATGTACTTTTGTATATAAAGTTATTAAATAAATGTAGCAATTGAAAACCAATTGGCTAAAAATGGCCGCATTTGGTCATAATATAATTAAATCTGCTAGGTCAATGTTTATATTGCTATAAGTTAAGTCGCCGTGTGGTGACGGATTAAGAATGCAAATGTACACCCCATTCCATCCCGTGGGTGTCGTAAGAGTCGACTCAGGGAGTAAGTTAAGGAGACAATATCGAATGCAAGAGAGGGAAAACTCGAAACAAATCCTTATACCAACTCGTCTGGCACTGGGTAATATCCCTCCAAATGTATGGAGGAGACCCGTGCCCAGCAGTGGGACGTTTATGGGTTGAGATGATGATAATTACCTCTGCTAGGTCACATGTGTTTATATTACTATAAGTTACACGAAATATCATGTTATTACGACTCCCTATTCACTTCATCTGTAAGTAATATCAAAGTCACGTAATCCAAAGGTAAATCATGCAATGTCGTGCTAATGACTACTTTATTATTATAATGGCACAGGAAAGATTAAAAGTTAGTAAAAGCACTTTGTAATATACGTTGACAGAATTATTTGTACCGTACACAAAATATTTACTATGATAATAAGCTGCAACTAAATATCTCATTATAATATGCACATAGTTTAAAACGCAGTGGATTCCTTCACGCAACTGCTATGATATAATTTCGTGAAGAATTCTTGGAACTTTTTCATAAAGCCGGACTGGCGCTGCATGAGCAAGACTTCACCCATAAAATATACGCTCTAGTTTACAAGAGGAATTTGTGTCACAAGATTGATGAGTTTTATTATGTGAGATCATCTAGGTTGAGAATATTATACCTAACTTCAACAGGATGAGTTTTTAACTGGTTTATGTGATAGGATTAAGAAGACACCAGTCTTCATGTTGTCATGGCAACGCATAATATATTATGGTAGATCGCATAAAACGCTTTTATTATTTTTAAAAGTAACTAGGTCACTCTGTATCGCTGGAGACTTTTGTTCTTTGTTAAAATACTC
The DNA here is from genome assembly GCA_947095525.1 of Trisateles emortualis. Classification (NCBI taxonomy): domain Eukaryota; kingdom Metazoa; phylum Arthropoda; class Insecta; order Lepidoptera; family Erebidae; genus Trisateles; species Trisateles emortualis. The sequence goes on from OX352736.1 coordinate 20,534,339, forward strand.
TCTGAAACCAAATTTTACTTTAGGCTTTGATAATATTGAAGTTATACAATACAATGTCTCTACTCTGAAGATATTCCTGAATTGTACGTTAAGTCAAGCTAATTCAGGTTCAATATAACTTACGATCTAGTTTGTACTTGTTGCTTGTTCTCTGCGGTAGACTAATTAGGTCAATATGATCAATAACATCAATTAGTGTTACTCCTGGCGGTTAGTAGTTAGCTCGTAGCTACAATATTATATGTACCTTTATTGCTTCACAATATACATGGAGCTATATTGACACGATCTTACTGCACAGATAGCAATCGATCACCAACCACAATTGTTACAAATGCATACCTACAGTCTAATAAATAATAATCAACATAATGGTCACCCAATTTATGGTATAAATTAATACGAAAGAGGTTAGCAACACTTAAATTACGTTATAATTTAATACGAAAGAGTTTGGCAACATACGGTTACTACCGTGTGGATATACACAAATAATATTGACTAGCTGTTGCCCGCGGGTCCGCCCGCGTGGATGTCGGTTATCGCTGTAAAAAGCCTGTCTGTTATTCCAGACCATAATCTATCTCTGTGCCAAATTTCATTCAGATCCGTTCAGAAGTTTTTACGTGAAAGAGTAACAAACATCCATCCATCCATCCATACTTACAAAGTTTCGCGTTTATAATATTGGTAGGATTAAAACGCTATGATGTTGCGCCAAGATTTGAAGAGTGAGATGAGTTAGTTTTTATCAAACTCACAAATGAAGTCGCAGACTAAAGCTATAGTAATAGTCACATTCTGTGCGGTTTCAGAGAAATATTCTCTTACGTACGAGGTTGAGAAATAAGTTCAATGCCGACGATTTTTTCAGGCTGTGGTAATTGCTTACGAATGTAAGCAATTATCACAGCCTGAAAAAATCGTCGGCGAAGACAGCACAGAATCGAAGGGGAACCGTATGCTTGGTTTGCCTCCTTAGTAATATAAAAAACCCTGTCCATCCAATTTCTAAGTAATTTTCCCAAAACACTTGTTTTCAAAATTCTTGTTAAGACCTTATCGTTAATTTTGTCAGGCAACGCTACTTTCAATTCAATTTATATTAAACTAATTATAACAAAGTTAATTAATCGAAATTGTAAGTCAAGCGGCAATAAATAAACTGGCACCATTTCCATAAATTACTAATGCCGTGGTTTAAATTTCTTTACTACTAACAAATCGACTAAAGACCTTTTGACACACGCCGTTGCGATGAATTCGGTGCCTAATACAGTACGTAACCACACAATACTGAATACTAGGTATATTATAGAGAAGTCTATCGTGTCTTGTGAACAATATTTATATTATAGCGTTGCGCTTGTGTTCGTTGTACTTATCCAATCAGGCGGACTACCTTTGTGTGATGAGCACGAATGTTTGTTCTGTGTCTGGGTGTAATTTATCTATAATATGTATGTATTTAGAAATATATAAGTATGTTTATCAGTTGTCTGGTTACCATAGAGTACAGGCTCTGCCTAGTTTGGGATCAGATAGTGATGTGTGAGTTGTCCCGAAAATATAATTATCACCTTAATAATTATGCTAAATTTAATGACAACTATTATAGTCTATTGGGTATGATCCGAAACTTGTACGAAGAGTCAAAATTGGTTTGAAGACAGTGGATAAGCGCTGTATATAGATTCTGCGTGGCGACTGGTACGAGTAGAGTGAATGCCAAGGTCGAAATAAGTCATTATTTGACCGTTTTGGTGCCGTATCTAGGGTAACCGTCTATAATTGTGTGAAAAGAACCTTAAGTATGTTAATTCGGTAAATTCTTAGAGGCCTATTTATTTTATTTTACGTGAAATAATGCGATGTATAGAAACTTTATAATTCAAACCAACATTTCATTATGAATAAACCTCCTTATATAACGTAATTTTAAAAGACCGGTACTATTTGACTTTACAGTCCTTTACCCTATAAGATTGCAAATATTAAGGTTAATAGTGTGTTTCTTAATTATAAAAGAATGCAACCATCATATTTTTTTAAAATTGTATTTAAACTTGGTTTTAAATCTTTAAGAAAGCGAAGTGTCGTTTTACTCACGTTTTAAAGAGCTCGTTAAATAATAAATGTATATTATTACGTACATGAGTGGAGACATTACGAGTACAATATTGTTGTCACTAGTTTATTTTGAATTTTGTTGTGATGAATTGGTTTTATGCTTTAATTATGAAGTGACGTAGTACATAGATAACATTTAATACAATATAATCAGTAAGAAATGTAAAGCTTAATCACGGCTACGGTAACTGCTTAACATCAGGTCGACCGTATGCTTGTTTGCCATCCAAGTTTCTATATTCTGGTTCAATGAGTCCATAGTTTATCGTACATGCTGGATTAATACCACCACATGCAATTAAAGTTTTTCGTGGTTACGCTAGTTAATATAGATTATTATTTTGACACTGTGACGTTTGACATTTGAAGATAAATGTCTAATGAAAATGATAAACGATTAAATTAAAACCTATCAATTGAATATTCTAGGCTCTTGATCATTCAATTAGCCAATTGATTAGAGATTAATTTTATCATTTTCTTTCATCTTCATCGTCGTTTTTACGTTTATAATTATTGGAATTTTTTACCATTATAATTATTGGAATAGTAAAACTCTCTAATAAAATTAATTTAGTAATATGAGAACTATATGAACATAAAACTATTAACTGATGAAGCATTAATTGGTCAGTCCTAGATATTAACGTAGCCAGTTCTAAAGAAATACGATTATTTTGCCCCAGTTGGGCTCCATTAAGGAGCACGCTAAAGTAAATCCAACACGATGGATGGTGTCGAGTAACGTACTCGTAGCTACTACATTATACAATTCTACTTTCCTTTTTTGAAAAGAAAAATAACTTCAGTAGTAAAAATAACGTTAAAAGAATGGCTGAAAATAAAAACCGCTTTTATTTTTCTTTTTAGGTGGCAAACGAGCATACGGCCCGCCAGATGGTAAGCAGTTATCGTAGCATATGGAGGCTTGCAAATTCACAGGTATCATTTGCGTGTTGAAAAAAATTAACACCAGTTTTTGTGATGGTATAATCCTGGGATAAGAAAACGTTTTGCAAAAACACAGTCCCAAATGAGCTCTGGAAACTCGTACTCACACACAGGAACACAACTATACCGCTTTGACTGTGTGGTATTTGGCTGTGGTCTTGTGTAGACAAAAAAAACCGCAAGTGAAGCAACGTGAGAAATGTAGTTAAGATGATAAAGAGTCGACTGTAGGGAAATATTCGGTGTTATTATATATTTTATGAAGGCATTACGTAATATTTCTAAATTTTGCCGCATTATTCTAAATTAGTAGTAAACAGTACAATTTGAAACAAGTACGATAAATCCTTTCACGTTGATCTATCGTCGGCTAAGAGTTGAAGGAGCGAGGAACGATTCATTACTTAAATTTATGCCAGAACCAGAGCTGATGAAATAAATTATTAACGACTTGGAAAATTCTAATCTTAAGAAAAATTGTAAGAAATCTGCCTCTGGAAGAGTTATTGCCAGACTATCTGAAGAATTTGAATACTTAATGAGCCTTAAAGTAACTTTTGTTCTCTGTAAGAAACTAAACAAAGTACTCAAATTAAAGTAAAATAATAATTATGGTAAAATTATAGCTGTACAGCTTTTTTTTCATAATATTCAGTAATATTACAACGACATCGAATAAATCAGTTACTTACTATAAGATACTTCAATATAAAAACATAACATTTTAAATTCGAGTTTCAAAAATAATTGATTAATTAAACACCAGTGCAAGCTGTAATTATAAATATCACATGAACGATGAATTAAATAGGTATGTATTAAGTTTACATGTATGATAATAAGTCATCAGAACTTCTGCTTTCATGAACCTGGCTCCAAGTGTTCCAAGTACAATCCAGATAAGTTTGAGTGTTTTGCCAAACCTTTCTTTAGACTCTGCCATTTAGTCAGCTAATTTGTGTGTAGGTAAATTAGCTGTTTATTTTAAAAAGACAGAAAAGATTTGTCTAGCTAGAAAGAGGCTGTCCCATACAACACAGGAGGTGGTCTAACGTGGATACTGCCTGAATACATTTTTTAATAAGTCTATCGAATAGAATAAAATAAAAAAGTACATAAAGTACACCAGTGACAATTCGGTTACAAATACTATAACTTACTTTATACCTACGTATAAAGTATTCAAATTAGTCTAAATAGAATGACACTTATTGCGTTATGATATAAATTCTGTGGAACAATCTTGTACAAATTATTTTAATGTTGCAGAATGGTACAGTTGCTAATGGAGTTGCGATTGCGATAGGTAAAATGAATAGCTTCGAGAATACTGCCACAGCTTCAATATAAAAGGTATAAATATAGAAAGAAAGCAGAGGAAATTTGCTTAATTAAAAGATTTTTTAAATCATTTAATGTAAAATATGTGAACATTTGGATTTAAGACAGGTCTCCAATAAGGGGGACGGACAACCGACGATGGGGCAGGCCTATGTTGACCAGACCATACCAGACCAGACATTTTTGGACTGAGATGATGATGACGATGATTATGAAGGTAATATGAAATTAATGTATGCAGACTTAGATAGTCAAACGTTATAATATGATAATTTGCAGTCCCATTATCAATATTATTAATTTCTAAACCTTCAGTACTTTCCAATAAGCTATTTCAGATCGTGTTTAAAACTGAAATGTATATCGCAACAAGTAATATAATTTCGGTTCTGACAACAATATTTGCATGTCGATCGAGTCTGGCGGCTTAACGTGCTCTTTGAAGCGAGCTCAGTTGCTTCCATTGATTTATTGAACCGCGACAAATTGTGAACGAGAAATCAAAATTTATTTCTGAATTAATAAATTAAAATGCTATTAACAAAAAATAGTATTAACACTCCTATTTAACAATCTCATAAAGATACATAAGCACATCAAGCCGTCTAAGATATTAGAATAGAAGGTACTCAAATGACGTCGAATGCCTTGATAAAATCAAAGACAATTTCAAGGTAATATGTTTGCCCTATCTTGTTGGAAGCATGCCCACGCTTCGTCTTCCAGTTCGTGGTCGCCACTCTAGAACCTTTCTGCCCCAACGGCCATCAGTTCTGCAAGCTATGTGCCCGGCCCATTGCCACTTAATGGAGGCAATTATTTAAGCTATGTTGGTTACTTTGGTTACCGACGAGACGACCTAGTAAAGGTTGCGGGCAACCGATGGACAAGGTCCTTAGGGGAGGCCTATGTCCAGCAGTGGACGTCTTTTGGCTGAGATGATGATGATGATGATGATGTTGCCCCAGGTATTGCAAGCGTCTGTAGGCTACGGTAACTACATAACAGGAGGCAGTCCGTTTGTGTGTTTGCCACCTAAGTGGTATAAAAATAGGTTCAAAAAACTTTCACATTTAGCTTATAACCTAGACCTAACGCTATGCTACTTGAATCACGGGGGGCGGCTGAAACCGCGGCCGGCATTCACCTAACTTATATAAATTAATTGAAACTTTCATACCCTCCAGGTTACAATAATAAACTGTAACTTTGTTTTTCAATTTATGATTACCTTCACTCAGTTCTTAATTAGTAGCGCCATATTTCTATAAAATCCGCAATAGCCAACAAATTTTAATTATAATTTCAGTTGAATATTATAAATAATTTTAATACTTAACAAAGCGGCAACGTTAACTCCTTAGAATATATTTTAAATTGATTAATTGGAATTAAAATACAAGTAGGTAGTTAAGTACTAACCATTGAAGGTCAACAATAATATTTTGTAAGAGCCTAGCCAAGCACTTAGCTGGGGATTTATTATTGACCAAATACCTTAACTGTTTCCAACCTTAACTTGACATTTATTTTCATTCCACCATATTTATTTTTCTAGGTTGGAGTCTAACTATCATTCTGTGTCTGCTGTACCTTAAAATCATGTCCACAGTTCTGAATACCGGTCTGTTAGCGGTGTTTGCTCTCCATGCTACATTATATACCAGCCTGTAATTTTTTAAGACAATGCTCGACAAAGCTGTTATATTGCTGGGTTATGATAAAGCCCTGGTGTAAGAATACGGGTCGGCAATATGCAAGTGTTACCTCAGGTATTGCAAGCGTCCATAGGCTACGGTAACTGCTTAACATCAGGCGGGCAGTATGCTTGTATATTTAAAAAAAACTGTTTATAAACATAAACTAATCTTATCTAAGAGAAGTAGGGCACCATAAACCCGTGCAAGCTCGAATGGGGAAGGACCTCCACCTTACAGAAGACCACACAGCGCATGCAGTTGTGTTCCTGTGTATGAGTACAGGACTTCAGCGCTCATTTAGGGGACGTGCTTTTTGTGAAAAACGTTTTCCTATCCCATGGATAGGTACACGCAAGTGAATTTTAAGGTATTGCAAGCGTTCATAGGTTACAGTAACCGCTTAACATCGGGCGGGTCGTATGCTTGTTTGTTACCCAAGTAATATAAAATTAAATAAGTAATAATAATAAAAATCTACAGAGTTGATAAAATAATAACAATAAAATCTTACCTTTGTCGCTATTGAAAAGATTTCATTATTCCAATTGAACGTGAAGATTGATGGTTATAATAAATACATATTATGTATGTATTATATGTGTGCACAGTGAAATACAGCCTTAATCTTTTTAGCGTTCGCTAAATTTCATTCCACGTGATAAAACGTTACAAAGTACCACCATATTTTTTCTTACACTCTCGTGATTTTCATTTCTTAACTCAGTTGACAGGAGCCACAACTTAAATATTCTTAGCATTATTGTACACTGCGATAACTACTTATATAATTTATTATTTTATAAGGTTTTAAGTCAACATGTAGCTTTCCCAAAAGCGACTATGTAAATAACTAAATAAATTATTAGGGCTTTGAATGAATGAATAAATTATTTGGACTTTGAACTTTTCGTTTTATTTTGGTGGCTAAGGTCAAAATCCTTTGAATGTTATATCAGCTGTATTTATAAAGCTCCATTTTAGAGTATATAAATAGTTTATCTCGCTAAGTGAACGTGAATTAATAAAATTCATAATAATCTCAGCATAAATTTATTTACTATTGCATGCAGCTTAAACTGGTGAGTCTGACGTCTGATCAGTCGGAATCAGCAGTCGGATCAAGTTATCAGAGGAGAAATTTCTTATACAATGTAGGTTAGCTTTTGAATGACTCATTAAAAAAATCATTATTAAAATAAGTTTCTTCACAGTTTCATATCATAGTATAGGATTTGATAAGTTATACACATGAACCAGCTGCAGCCGTCTAGGCTAAGTGCCGTGGACGGAGCATTCTGACTTGACAATTGACGCACTAAGCTGCAACAAATAAAGATACAAAAATTAATAATAATATAACAACATACAATAGCTATAATTATTTCTGTATTATAATAGTTCAGAATAACGAACGGTTGTCAAAAAAATAACTTTCAACTAATATCTTTCGTCTCTTTCTTACGATGGATCGCTTGACTTTCAACATCTTATCCGTCGTTATCACCAAAGAATAGCTATTCATGTCACCCTGCTCATTCATCGTTAGATTTACATATTTACAGTTACTATCCACTTTTATCCTCACGCCTGTTGTCATCCTGCTCTTATATGTAAACATCATGATGTCACACTAATTTTCATCTATTGTGCAATACATTTTAGTATATGGTAGGTACATCTCACTTGCTCTGTCCTTTGAAGTATGAGAGAGATGGCGATGTAAAAGCGATTATTGTTGTGCATATAGATCAGATATCGAACACGTGTATGGACTTAACGAATCCTTCATTGAGTCTTTCTCAATATTATCCAATAATCGGATTACTTTGAAATTTGAAATTGAGTTCGGCAAAGGAAATATTATTTAATATTATAAGTTTATTTATTGAACAAAAAAAATATTCTATTTAAATTTACGTAAATATATAATGTATGTAGTTAAATAAAGCTCAAGATTATTGTTTACATTACAGTTTAATAAGTTTAATTCCATGTGTACTGTGTCTGTGACGTGATTGAAACTATAATCATAAAAATGAGTTTTCTTAAGTTTCACTATATCAGAAAAACATACAAATACATTTCAATGGCTGAAAATTTGCAAGACATTATTATAGTGCGCATGTGTGTGTCCAGGCATAGTTACATTCTTTATTACTTCACTCTGATGGTCCGATTGGACAGAAAAAGTCGACGCGATTGACGAGAGCGTTGCGCATAACCGATGGTTTTATGTGCTTTTAAAGGTACAATGGAGTCTTGCGGTGGTTCTAGAAAAAGATCACCTATTCATAGACTGACCGCGGCAAATTTGCTTAACCTTACACCTCTATCATAGTGAAAGATTAGTTATCAGATGTTTGAAGTCAAGATTATTCAACTAGGCCTAAGTAAAAATTTTGTCTATGAAGAGCGAGACCTACTGCCACAGGCGTTTTATAAGCTTACTAGGAGGGTCTCAGAAATATGTATAATTAGTACCTACCCTAAGGCTTTTAAAAAATATTTTTTTAAGATACATCTTAAGAGATGTTTGTATATATGTAGCTACAACTCAATGACTTGTCGCCAACAACGTTTGTCAAAGCTAATTTGTATATAAAGTAAATTGGTACACAAGATGTGGGCGTTGATATTTTATTTAGAAATACGTGCTTTTAAAAATAAAACAATAAAATAAACCGTCATAAAATTAGTATAACTTTCAACAATGTTTGTTCCCAGTACCGCGACGAGAAAGTACCAATTCAAACAAACACTACACTACAGAATACTAAACCGACAAAATCCCGACCTTTTCCAAATTGCATTACCATTTTTAACGTTCAACTTTGACCCTTACAAATCTCATAATTGGTATCAAAGATAACCATATCTAATTAGGTCGTGACAAGGTTTTTACAGCGTCACTCTTTAATATTCGACACGTATCTGAGTCGCGTTTGTTTGACGGGACCTGAATGTTCCACGCTCAAGAATACAAAGAGGGTCGTGAGCTGTCGACTGTCGCGTTATTCAGATTTTGAAAGTAACATAAAGATGTATGAATTTCATTTAGAATGTTAGTAAAAACGAAAGAATCTGCAATTAGTTCTGCAATTATTACACAATACAAAGTAAAATTTATATGTTATTTGCACAGATTTAGATACATAAACATCTCATGATTATGATTATTCTATGTTTAGTGAAAAGCCTTATGTGAGAAAAATATTTATTTTTTGTTTAGGTACAATAGATACTTGGTAGGTAGGTAAAATTTTATAACACTTGATATAATCAAAAAATAAATGATCTTATTTGCTACCACAATGCATTAAGCATTGAAAAAGCGCTGGTTTTTAATGGGTGGTCCACATAATAAAAGATACAAGTATATATTTTGTTTATAATTAATTGACGCTACATACTCGTAGGACCTCTAAGTTTAGACCTCATCTACAAATATGACCCGTTGGACCTCCTTGTACTGATGCCAAATATGCTCTTGAGCTTGCACTGTTTGGGGTAATCAGTCACGAGTAGGGTGAAAAGTACGGTGCACGGACCACGAGAGAGAATGACGCCCTTTCTTCAAAGGGAAGGGATCGACCCTGCCGCCATACAGGTCTTCCTGATTTTCTCCCCATACCATATTTTTGGGTTGATTCTATTTGCTCAACTTCTTGCGTAAATCAAATCATAATACGGTTTAGTCGTGCGAGATATCAAATAGAATACATTACATTATACCCCTTCGTGCGGAGCATTAGAGAAGCTTTGATCATAGATACGAGTACATATATAAGAGTACACCAAGATGCCAATGACATTTCGTCTTAATTACAGCTGTGAAACAACTTCAATATTTGAAATTTGCATTACGTATATATTATAGTGCCGCATAGTATATTGGTTTCTGGTGTGGAGGTTATTTATTTTTAATCTACTCTGTGGTTTTGTGTAACTATCTCCAAAAATGGAATGCCTTTCTTTTTAGGTCGTCAGTTCCGACGACCTAAAAAAGGTCGCTGGAATAGACTGGATGCGGAAGGCGGAGGACCGTGTGCTATGGCGCGTGTTAGGAGAGACTATGTCCAGCAGTGGACTGCGATAGGCTGATTGATTGATTGATATTTCTTTCTTGACATACAGTTTATGTTGTCATAATTATCTTTTAGGCTTATTTATTTTGGCATAATTTTAATTCGCATAATGTTAAGGTACGGTGGGGGTGGTCCTTAGAGCACCCCTAAGCCACCAATATGTTTTCACACATATAATCAATTTAGAGTTTTTTGCATTAGAGTATTTAATTTTGCTTAAACATATTATGCTTAGGGTAGTTTTGCTAAAAAAAATATGCATAAGCTGTTATATTATAACCTACAAAATTATGCAAATATACTTTCGGAAATACGTCTTTCTGTAGCTTCGTTTAAACGTATAAAAAGATAAACGTATATATTAAAATTAGGTATTAACACGCACGAAATAAATATATTCAAACTAAAATAAATAGGTAGGTACTCAAACAAACAAAATCACAAATACCTATCCTTTTGTTTTTCCATCAATGGTTTTGTTATTTTGTATCTAAAGCCTTGTACGGATTTGCTAGCTAGTCTCTTAAGCCGTTCCGAAGTCTAGTGTTGTACAGAAATGTTATTTTACTTTGTGAAGGAGTTTGTTGACGAGCTTTAGTTGTTATGTCAATTATTCATGTATACAATAGTTTTACAAAGATTTAAATCTACAGCATCAAAACAATCTGACAGCCTTGGTGGTCCAGTGGTCGCAGTATGCGCTAGCTGTGCACGAGGTTGTAGGTGTGTGACCCACAAAGAGTTGTTCTGAGTCTGGGTGTAATTTGTGTCCGTTAATGGTATGTTTGTAAAGTCCCCCGCGACACAGAGCTTGGTCTCTAGTGCGGGAGTTCTTTAAAAAAAAACTTGTTTGCCTCCGACTTTTGATACCAATTTGTTTTATTGAAATGTTCACAAACACAGTTGTTCGTACAATTACTTGTAATATGAAATCTCATTCTTTTAAGTAACTTGTATAAATATACCTCATTCTATCTGTGTATCAAATGTTGCACTAGCGTGCCTGGTTTAACACGAGCGCCCATTAAAATTATTCCAAAATTTCCAATGTAAAAGCAGAAAATATCACGTATTCAAGTCACACGCAATAGCTGATTCACATCACTGCTATCAATTTTAGTCCAGGTACCTTTATATAATATGCGTTAAAAGCTAACATAAAGATGCTATCAACTTATTTGTTATCTAAAGATGGCTTCGGAAAGCTATAAAATACATCTAAGTCGATGAGTCCAATGGCCTGGAAAGACTCACGACTGGTTATTCTATTAGGCAATTTGCCAATAAAAGGGTTAACGGCAACTCATCCTTTCTTGGCAAATATATCCTTACCCTTATTTTATTCATAATATATTAAAAGTACTTATTCACGTCAGCAATAAAGCCTCACCAACGAAATGTGTTTCTTGTGATAATAATCACATGTAATGAAGTGTTGAAGTCCCCTAAGTTTCTTGCCACCACTTTTTATGGCTCAACCCTTGTCTGTCAACTGGCTGTAAGCAAAGTGACGGGCATCTTTTTCTTCTGTTTTTGTGGCACTCATGTATCATACCATGATTTAAATAAACTTTTATTACATATTGTTACAGCTACACACAGTAGTGTAGTTGAGTTCCTGTGTGTGAGTACAGGTCCCCAGCGCTCATTTAGGGATGCGTTTTAAAAGAAACGTTTTCCCATCCCAGGGATACTCCATATTAAAGTCGAAAAAAAATGTGTCGGCAATACGCAAGTGATGCCCTGTTGCAAGCGTACGAAGGCTACGGTAACTGCTTAACATCAGGCGGGCTATATGCTTATTTGCCACCCAAGTTGTATAAAAAAATACAGTTAATGGTATAAGTTCTGTGTTTTACATTACTTAGGTACTTAATATAATTTTATATGTAAAATTTTATAAAACAAAGGAAAAGTTAGCTATAATTATAAGCTAATTACAAAGGCTAACAAAGTTCAACAAGCAAACAAACAAACATAGTAACTATAGTGCTTGCTTGCTACAAAGGGTTAATTTGTCGAATGTTTGTGCTAACGGAACAAAGGCTTTCATTCGATTATCCAGTTTATTTGAGGCTATTGTTTAACTGATTGTAATCTGAAATAGGGAAAGTGTTAGATGTACCTATTTGACACTTTATAGCTACATTTTATAACAAAACAGCGTTCTCTAGAATATCGCTACCTTCAATATACGAGCGTTATGAACCCGCTCAGGTAGAGATTTATAGACGATTTCAACCTGGAGTGCAAATGTGGTGCTGAGCCACAAACCATGGGGCACTTGATATCATGTCCCGCGTGCCCTGATACCTGCACCTTAGAGGAGCTTATAATAATAATAATAATGTTTATTTCAGATGATTCCATAATATAATTTTTTGTTAGTATACAAAAGACCTTACTAGCTATGTTAGTACGTGTAATTTACATAAATAATTTACAATGGGACTGTCATATTTGGAGGCAATGACCCTCAGGTGGCTATTGGAGCTACCACGTATTCGCTGTAGTAGCGAAGCAGCGCGTTTACGTCCGTGTGTGCATCTGCGAACATGCCTGAGGCGCTGCACATCCATGGCAGGCATCCATGGCATTATGGATGCTACTGAAAATGCAGAACTTGGACCTAGGTTCTGGGCTGACACAATTTAGATTGCCTAAACACGCTAAGAAGAAGAAGATGATGAAAATGATAGTCGATCTCTTGGTAGCCATAATGTGACATTTTCTATTGTAAGTTTTGCCGAATATAATGGTTATCCCGAATCTGGGTGTACTTTGTGTCCGTAAATTGTATGCTTGTAAAGTCCCCGCGACACTGGCTTTGTTGCCTAGTGTCATCAAATTCATCATCAATCAATCATCTTTTTTTATTAAAAAGTAAGGAGTAGATTTAAATGTCGAGTTGTAGATAAATATAATAAAACCTTGACTATCCTAATTAAATGATTCCAAGAATAAAAAAAAAAGAGAAATAAGGTTTCTAATAGGTTGGCAACGCGCAAGTGATACCCCGGCCGGCTGATTCTCTAAGAAACAGCGATGGCAAACTGACTGTTGTGATCGCAAACTGACAGTTGTGATTGCTCGGTGACAGCACAATCTATTGACTGAACGTCAAAAAGGCTCGGCTTTTTTCTCTTACGGTATACCCCTGCCGGTGTTGCAAGCGTCCATAGGCTGGTGACTGCTTACCGTCAGGCGGGCCGTATGCTAGTTTACCTCCTTGGTAGTATAAAAACAGCTATAATTTTGTATTATTTAATGTACATATTATTAATGTTTAGGTAGATCTGCTTTCATATGGGGTCATATGACCTCTTGTCGTATTTTCATAACCCTTGACATTGGTCGAAGGTTATAAAAATGTGGGAGGTCATCGTGACGCAACGCGACGGCTATAATAAGTAACCTATTTTTTAGCAAAATATTTTTAAAAATAACGACAAAAGAAAGCAATAGTATAGCTACTCTAGTATTACATATTAGTACGTATAAATTATATCCAGTAGTGGACTGTAAAGGCTGATGCTGACTGTCTATCTACCAAAATGATAATGTTTTAATTATAGGAAGTCCTATAATTATTATATCTTTGGTCTTTTGGTCCTAATTCATATTATTATATACAAGTAAATATTGTAGATATGATATCCTTTCAACAGATAGGTACGTAAGAAATACATTTAACTACTACACAACTGCACTGCACATCAAGACAAGAGGCATAAACGGTGGTAGAAATAGAATAAAATAAATCAATGTATTCGATTGAAATAGGTTTACGACTTGTAATAATTCGTAAACTTATGTAAATCTGATACATAGTTTTTTAATTCTATTCTACTACCGTTTATGCCACATTTTGACAGGCGCTTTTTACTCAAAACCGTTTGTTCACAAACACAACTTTTTGTTTTGTTAATAAATATTAATAACAATGAATGAAATGCCTTGAAGGCTTTAATTGCACCCTGCTCTCCGCTCTGAAGTAATTTGCATAAAAAATAAACCACCCGTTGGCGAGATGAGTTTTGCAGCAGATATTCGTGTGCTTGCTTTGTGCCGCGACCTCGAGCGTGTCAATATTTTGACAACTGTTTGAGTTCGCCAGGAAATGTTAATCCCTTTTTCAGGAGTGGCTTTTTAAGGCTTTTTGCGTTCGTAACCGTGATATTCTTTTGTAAATGAAAATTTACAAAAGAATATCACGATACAATATTTATGAGATTTCTAAAAAAAGCTAGTTGAAATTATTTCTGATTTTCATGTATGATTGGCTTATTGGTCTAGTGGTTAATGACCCTGACTTCTGAGCTTGCCATCTACTAAAAATCTTTGTGAGATGAGCGTGATTGTTTTTTCTGTGTGTTGGATGTAAATTATTTATAATATCTATAAATAATTATATTCTATAGTTATTTATAGATATATTTCTATACATATAATAAAATCGTAACCAAGTCGCGTCTGTACATTGAATTTTTTTTCGAAAAAAAAATTTATATACGTTGTATTTATGTTACTGAGGCCAAAAATGTGGTTTTTAGAATTTTTGTCTGTGTGTCTGTTTGTCTGTTTGTGGCCGCGTTTGTGCGCGATAAACTCAGCAACCACGCAACCGATTTGAATGCGGTTTTCACTTATATATTGTGGCAACCTTCCCATAACATATAGGCTTTGTTTTATTCCAATCGGTTCACAAATAAAAAAGTTATGGTCACTTTAATAACACACGTACTATACAAGAAACACGCTTCGATTTATTTAGCTAAAACTTTTTAAATTGTAGTTTGTAAAACCACGTTTGAAGTTTATATGAAAATAAATTTAAAAAAAAATGCGAGGTTTCGGAGATATAGCAATCACTAATTTAAGTTGAACTCTCATCAATATCGGCGACCATATTAAATAGAGATCAGCTGACTGGTACATCACGTGTTAACGGTACTAGGTTTAAAGTGACCATTTTACAACGAAATGTAATAGAAGCAGACATTTTAACAGGATGCGGTGCAGGTGATAATCTTTTATGCCCCGGGTTCTTTTGATTCCAAACAATTTTCCGTTTAGCATCTCCAGGAAACTCTATGTTTTAATCCCTGAAGTCCACGCAAACGAAGTCATAAACACATATCAGCTATACATCTATACACACATTAATAAAATTGAAGTGTCTGTTTGTAATATCAAAATAACAGCTTTCTATTAAATTCATGTGGCTGTTTACATAGCACTTACAACAGAAATACAATTTTAACAGTTTTATCTCTCTGTCTATCTGTTTGTTGCAGCTAAAATCGTCTTTGATAAAACTAAAACTATATAAATATACTATAAGTACGAATAAAATGCGTTAATCATGCCAAGACCTAAGACAATCACTGACTAAATTAAACGCCTAATAAAACTTAAACACAAACTATAAAATATTACTATAAAATGAATGCTATTTCATTTTGTGTAGGCGCTAACATTTAACAATACCTTAATTTAGGTAATCAGGAAAGCAGCACAGAAAAGAAAACACTCCACCGAATCTGTCTATCTGGTCACGATAAACTCAATAACTACCAAACAAAATTTCATACGATTTTCACCAGTAGACGGCGTGATTCTTTCATTATAGTTTTGCGAGCGTGAACTGGCTGAAATATTACGATGATAATTGAGCGAGTCGAAAAAATCCTGCTGTTGGAGGCAATGTTATTAAAAATAGATCTAAAAAACTCCGCGATACTATGTGTCTATCTTCGACCAAAAAAATCACTCACAGCGAAACGCATGATCGGCCTCTGTCTCATCGGCATACTTAACTGATATATATTTTTAACAGATTTTTTAAAGCTGAGGTTCCATTGCATTGTTTTTTTTATTCCTGAACATCGTCATTTAAGAGCCGATTTGTAATATTTTCTTTTTAAGTGACCGACATAGCTCGAAAAATTGCCTCAATTAAGTGACAATGGGCAGGGCATATAGCTCACAGAACCGGCCGTTGGGGCAGAAAGGTTCTAGAGTGGCGACCACGAACTGGAAGACGCAGTGTGGGCAGGCCTCCAACAAGATGGACCGACGACCTGGTAAACGCGGGCAACCGATGGACAAGGTCAGCTCAGGACCGAATGATGTGGAAAACCTTGCGGGAGGCCTATGTCGAGCAGTGGACGTCTTATGGCTAAGATCGAACTACTTTTGTGGCAAACAAGCATATGGCCCACCTGATGTTAAGCAGTTACCGTAGCCTATAGACGCTTGCAATACCAAAGGTATCACTTGCGTGTTACCAACCCATTTTTTACACCAGGGCTTAGATGGGAGTATCCCTGGGATAGAAAAACGTTTCTTTCAAAACGAATCCCTAAGTCAGCGTTGGAGACCTATACTCACACACAGGAACACAACTACACCGCTGTGTGTAGTTATTTGGCTGTGGTCTTCTGTAAAGTGGAGGTCCTTCCCTCTCTTTAAAAATTATCTTAAAAATCTTTTTGTAATTGGATGGATAATCTTTCATATTGTTCTCAGTTTTTACCCGACTACGGCGAAGCAAAAAGGAGGGTTATGATTTTGACCTGTATGTATGTTTGTATGTATGTATGTATGTATGTATGTATGTATGTATGTATGTATGTATGTATGTTCATCTGTTCCCGCATAACTTCTAAACTATTTATCATAACTTGACAAATGAGGTATCGTTAGAAACGTCTTGATTGTCTGCTGGTTATAGGCTATGTGACGTCACAATAAAATCAGTATGGCGTCCTCTGTGGGACCTGAAACCTAAAAATAAAAACTGAATTTCTTTAAAAAGTGTCGTGATGGGTATTAAATGATAGGATTTAATTTGCAGGTTTCGAATATGTAAATATTACTAGCTTTCGCCCGCTGGTGTGCCTGCATTGTTTGTTTATTAGTTGGTTTAGGTCAAATCTTGCTTGCGAGATTTGAACCACTTTTCAATGTTTGATTGAGCTGAAATTTGGTATACCGACGGCACTTTGGTGACAATGTAATAATGTAATACCATGGAGCTGGTCTGATGATGCAGTCAGAAGGTGGGCAAATGACCTCGTTAAATAAACAAGATATCTGCGTCGTGTTTAGATGCAATGGATTTATCTTGACAAGTACTATATTCTTAGGTGGGTGTTCAGGATATAATGATGCAGTCGGAAGATGGCCATAGGAACTCAGCAACGAAACGAGATAACCACGTCGTGTTTGGGTTCGTTACATATATATTTACGAGTAATTTATACCTAGGTGGGTGACGTGGTGATGAAATTGGGAAGTGGCTATAGGAACTCTTCAACGAAGCAAGATAGCCGCGTCGTGTTTATTTTTTTTTTTTTATACTACCAAGTAGGCAAACAAGCATACGGCCCGCCTGATGGTAAGCAGTTACCGTAGCCTATGGACGCTTGCAACACCAGGGGTATCACTCGCGCGTTGCGTTTAAGTTAGGTGCAATAGATTTATCTTGACAAGTACTATATTCCTAGGTGGGTGCTCAGGATATAATGATGAAGACGGAAGATGGCCATAGGAACTCTTCAACGAAACAATGTAGCCACGTCGTGTTTGGGTTCGTTACATATATCTTTACGAGTACTTTATACGTAGGTGGGTGTTCAGGACGTGGTGATGAAGTTGGGAAGTGGCTATAGGAACTCTTTATTGAAACAAAATATCCGCGTCGTGTTTAGGTGCAATGGATTTATCTTGACAAGTACTATATTCCTGGAAGGGTGCTCAGATATAATGATGAAGTCGGAAGGTGCCCATGAGAACTCTTCAACGAAACAAGGTAGCCGCGTTGCGTTTTGGTGCGATGAATTTATCGTGACTAGTACTATACTCCTAGTTAGGTGTTCAGGTTGTGATGATGAAAGTCGGAAGGTTGCCATAGGTACTTTTTAACTAAACAAGATACTCGTAGAAGCATCGTATTTGGGCTCATTAGATTTAACTTGACGGGATTACCCATCAAACCAAAACGGGTAATATGCTTCTAAGTTGTGACCTAGAAGCATATTAATACTTCTAAGTGGTGTTTAGGGTGTGATAATGAAGTCGAAAACTGGCCATAGGAACTCCAACGAAACAAGGTAGCCGCGTCATGTTCGTTGGATTTATCTTGACGAGAACTATATTTCTAGGTGGTGCTTAGGATGTGGTGTTGAAGTTGGAAGATAGGAATATAAAAAATCTGTAAATAACAAAAATAAATAATAAAAATCATTAGGCATAAAACTCATGTGCCAATAGTTTAGACTATAAAAGTCTGATGACCTACAAAAAAGAATAAATATATAGTTATATATAGTTTTTAAATATGTTTTCATTTGCCATATTATACCTATTATGTTATTATTATGTAATGCAAATTTAATTTAATATTTAATGCCCCTCATATTTATGTTTTGTAATATGTAATGCAAATTGAATATATCCTAAAGCTGCATTGTATAATATTGTCTTAAAAATAAAACCCCAAATTAATTCAAATAAAATAAAGTTTAAAAACTAAAACCCGACTACTTAAAAATCGTCCTCTGAAAAGTATGAAATAAATAAATTTTATATAGGTACAGAGGGTAGCCGTGGTCGTATGCCACCTTTTACATAACAATATAGGAACTCTTCATCGAAACAAGATATCCGCAAGTCCGCCTGTATGCGATTGTGCATAAAGTGTTTAAATAAATAAATGTATCCTTAAGCAAGGTGGCATACGACCACGGGTACCCTTTGTACCTATATAAAATTTATTTATTTCATACTTTTCAGAGGACGATTTTTAAGTAGTCGGGTTTTAGTTTTTAAACTTTATTTTATTTAATGTAGATACCTACATAGGTACGACGAGTGCCTGAACAAAACAAAGAGTTACAATTGAAAACTGTAAATACAAATACTGTAAGGAACTAAATTAATAAGTTTACGCTGAAATGGATCACTTTTTCTTTGGACAAAGAAGCAGTAGGTGTTCTTTACACAAACAACACAACTAAAAAACAAATTAGGGAGAAGTTGAAATTATTAATAAAAACATTTAGATATCTAAATTAAATACTATATATACTTTTAACAGGCCATTTTATTAATCTCCGAGTAAATCATCTTCATCATCTCAGCCAAAAGACTAATAATTCCGAGAATATAATTTAATAATATTTTAGGACAACTCACACATCGCGATCTGATCCCTAACTAGGCAGAGCCTGTGCTATGGTAACTAGACAACTTATAAACATACTTATATATTTTCTAATAATGCATTCATATTTTACTTTTACAGAACAAACAGCCTTGCTCATCGCACAAAGATTAGTCCTGGGTGGAAATCGAACCCACGACCTCCGGATCAGCAGTCAGGCCACGGCACAGGCACGGCAGTTAAACCACGAGACCAACAGCATAGAAGATACTCGTATATCAAGTTAAAGTTGTTTCTACGCACGCATAAGGGTGCATCCACCAAAGTTTTATATATATCCGCGTTATGGACATTGTTCCTAACAGACATACAAATAAAAAGTAACAAAATATGATACGGTTATTTTTGTTTTGTTAAGTTTGAGGCAATAAAGGGGAGAATGAAACGTTCATCGTTTATGTTTGTTACGCTTACGACTCTAGCATCTCAAAATTATTTAAAAATATGTTCATGTGTTTTGTAAACTAGTTATGTAACAATTGTTTGAAAATATAGAAGGTATCCATACAATGTATAACGCCGATATTAGATAGGCGTAAATAATATGGGGTATAATATCGGGAGTAACAGCCGCAACCCCAGGGGCTGTACTAAAAGCAAAGTTGATCCGATATCGATACGGCATCGAGAGAAATACGATGTTACGTTACTGTAAGATACTTCGCAACTCCATAATGGATTGGTGGCCTCTTTTTCATAAATATCGATGCAGATGGGGATGAGAACTTGCGAGCCACGCTTATCTACTTTTAAAGAATACTTCACAACTTGTAAGCTGTATTATGTTTCTACGCAAATAACATAAATCATATTAAGTAGCTTGATGATATTAAAAAGTCCTTATTCGTGTCATCAGATTATAGAATAATTACCCGACTACGGCGAAGCAAAAAGGAGGGTTATGATTTTGACCTGTATGTATGTTTGTTGTATGTATGTATGTATGTATGTATGTATGTATGTATGTATGTATGTTCATCTGTTCCCGCATAACTTCTAAACTATTTATCATAACTTGACAAATGAGGTATCGTTAGAAACGTCTTGATTGTCTGCTGGTTATAGGCTATGTGACGTCACAATAAAATCAGTATGGCGTCCTCTGTGGGACCTGAAACCTAAAAATAAAAACTGAATTTCTTTAAAAAGTGTCGTGATGGGTATTAAATGATAGGATTTAATTTGCAGGTTTCGAATATGTAAATATTACTAGCTTTCGCCCGCTGGTGTGCCTGCATTGTTTGTTTATTAGTTGGTTTAGGTCAAATCTTGCTTGCGAGATTTGAACCACTTTTCAATGTTTGATTGAGCTGAAATTTGGTATACCGACGGCACTTTGGTGACAATGTAATAATGTAATACCATGGAGCTGGTCTGATGATGCAGTCAGAAGGTGGGCAAATGACCTCGTTAAATAAACAAGATATCTGCGTCGTGTTTAGATGCAATGGATTTATCTTGACAAGTACTATATTCTTAGGTGGGTGTTCAGGATATAATGATGCAGTCGGAAGATGGCCATAGGAACTCAGCAACGAAACGAGATAACCACGTCGTGTTTGGGTTCGTTACATATATATTTACGAGTAATTTATACCTAGGTGGGTGACGTGGTGATGAAATTGGGAAGTGGCTATAGGAACTCTTCAACGAAGCAAGATAGCCGCGTCGTGTTTATTTTTTTTTTTTTATACTACCAAGTAGGCAAACAAGCATACGGCCCGCCTGATGGTAAGCAGTTACCGTAGCCTATGGACGCTTGCAACACCAGGGGTATCACTCGCGCGTTGCGTTTAAGTTAGGTGCAATAGATTTATCTTGACAAGTACTATATTCCTAGGTGGGTGCTCAGGATATAATGATGAAGACGGAAGATGGCCATAGGAACTCTTCAACGAAACAATGTAGCCACGTCGTGTTTGGGTTCGTTACATATATCTTTACGAGTACTTTATACGTAGGTGGGTGTTCAGGACGTGGTGATGAAGTTGGGAAGTGGCTATAGGAACTCTTTATTGAAACAAAATATCCGCGTCGTGTTTAGGTGCAATGGATTTATCTTGACAAGTACTATATTCCTGGAAGGGTGCTCAGATATAATGATGAAGTCGGAAGGTGCCCATGAGAACTCTTCAACGAAACAAGGTAGCCGCGTTGCGTTTTGGTGCGATGAATTTATCGTGACTAGTACTATACTCCTAGTTAGGTGTTCAGGTTGTGATGATGAAAGTCGGAAGGTTGCCATAGGTACTTTTTAACTAAACAAGATACTCGTAGAAGCATCGTATTTGGGCTCATTAGATTTAACTTGACGGGATTACCCATCAAACCAAAACGGGTAATATGCTTCTAAGTTGTGACCTAGAAGCATATTAATACTTCTAAGTGGTGTTTAGGGTGTGATAATGAAGTCGAAAACTGGCCATAGGAACTCCAACGAAACAAGGTAGCCGCGTCATGTTCGTTGGATTTATCTTGACGAGAACTATATTTCTAGGTGGTGCTTAGGATGTGGTGTTGAAGTTGGAAGATAGGAATATAAAAAATCTGTAAATAACAAAAATAAATAATAAAAATCATTAGGCATAAAACTCATGTGCCAATAGTTTAGACTATAAAAGTCTGATGACCTACAAAAAAGAATAAATATATAGTTATATATAGTTTTTAAATATGTTTTCATTTGCCATATTATACCTATTATGTTATTATTATGTAATGCAAATTTAATTTAATATTTAATGCCCCTCATATTTATGTTTTGTAATATGTAATGCAAATTGAATATATCCTAAAGCTGCATTGTATAATATTGTCTTAAAAATAAAACCCCAAATTAATTCAAATAAAATAAAGTTTAAAAACTAAAACCCGACTACTTAAAAATCGTCCTCTGAAAAGTATGAAATAAATAAATTTTATATAGGTACAGAGGGTAGCCGTGGTCGTATGCCACCTTTTACATAACAATATAGGAACTCTTCATCGAAACAAGATATCCGCAAGTCCGCCTGTATGCGATTGTGCATAAAGTGTTTAAATAAATAAATGTATCCTTAAGCAAGGTGGCATACGACCACGGGTACCCTTTGTACCTATATAAAATTTATTTATTTCATACTTTTCAGAGGACGATTTTTAAGTAGTCGGGTTTTATTAAAAAATCCAGTTCTGATGATGGGTTCCGTAGGGAAGTGAGTAACCTCCTCAAATACTATAGGCATACTGCAATGAATCAAACAAATGCATTCAGGAAGCATCAATTCGTTATTGAAACTAATAAAGAATACTGCAGATGGCCAACTTCTCAATGATAAATATTTTTCCGATGGAGATCAGACATAATGTATCTCAATTATGGTAATTAAATGACAGTAACTAATCATATTCAATGAGCAAATTAAAATGTTACAATTGAACTAATATTATGATACAGGCGTATATAGGCACGGAAACTTCGTAATTAAACGATGTACAAAGTAAAAAATGCATAGTTTCAGAGATAAAGATAATAATTAACAGATACCTATATACCGAATTTACGTTGAACTCTCACTAATATGGTCGACTACATTAAATAGGGTTCAACTTACTGGTTTTTCATTCAGTTTTGATCCGAAAGCTTATGTAAAGTAGTATAACTGTATTATAAGAACAATGGATTAAAAGGAAAGTTTAATTTCTGAAATCCTTGAACACTACGACGGACCATTATGCCCTTTAAGAATTTAATAAATTTTTAGCCCACATAAACTGTGTAACAGTACCTATCAGGTTAGAAGTGACCAATTTAAAACGAAATGTAATAGATGTAGAAATTTCTACAGGGTATGGCACAGATAATACATAACAATACATAAATTCAAACTATTAGCTAGGTGATGGGCCAGTTAAGGTTATTCACGTTTGCGCAATTTGAAGAGCAGAACAATCATACAAACAAGGAATATTTCTTCATGAAGTTTTTAATTGAAGAATCCAAATGTTTAAAAGAAAAACGTGACTGACTAATCAACAAACGCACAGTTTAAATCATTAGACACTCAGATAGCTATTATGATATAGGCATCCGCAAAGAAAGGTTTTTTTAAAATGTAACCACTAAAGATGAAAATCAGCCGATGAAAGTTTGTATAGGGATATCAGCTGAGCTTTGAGATTTTCAGTAAAAGACTCAACACGCGAACGAAGTCGCGGGTACAGCTAGTATTGTATATATTTAGAAATATATATGTAGTTTAGGCATACTATGATACCAAACTAGGTCATAGTTTGGTATCATAGTATGCCGTGTATGAGTTATCCCTTTATTATTATTTCGATTAAAGTCACTGGGACATTTTAGATTACTGTGTTTTTTCCTATAATTTTACAATTCAGTAGTTTTTTTCTGTAACTTTGACACTACGAAACAAACTTTGTATTCCAAAAATACATATGCACAAATTAGAGACAGTTGTCTCTGATTTGTGTATCGTAATTATTATCCTGACTAAGAAATTATTGCCGAAACAGCTGCACTTGGCGCCTTGTTCCTCCTCACAAAGTGTTTTGGTTGCTTTGGAACCAAGCCATTTAATTTTGAATGTATTTTTCATTCATATTTTAATGTGTTTATATTCTTGTTATGTAATTAAGCATATAAATGTCAATGTGTCTTTCATTCGTTCATCATCTCAACCCATAAACGTCCCACTGCTGGGCACAGGTCTCCTCCATAAATTTGAAGGGATATTAGCCTACTATACCACGCTGGCCAGACGGGTTGATATAGGGTTTTGTTTCGAGTTTTCCCTGTCTAGCAGTGGATATTGTCTGCCGGACTTACTCCCTTAGTCGACTGTTACGACACCCTTGAGATGAAAGGGGGTGGTGACATTTATATTCTTAATCCGTCACCACACGGACTTCATTCGTTATTGTTGTACAAATACTTGTTAAATGGTTGCAGAAAGCCTTTGAATAGATCACATCACACAGTAACGTTCAAAAGGCCATTAACAATCCTATAGACTATAGCATCAATACTAGTTCTACTTATTACCTTTTTCTTTGAAGATAATGAATAACGTATACACACACAAACATGTACTTGTCACGAAAATAAAAATCTAAAAAAAGGCACAAATGTGTGTGGAATTCGAGAACCCAAATAAAAACACACATGAAGGCAAAAAGTTAATCCGCAAATGTAACCAATAAGTCGACTATCCGAAAGCCGAATAAAAATCAGACATTCACAGAAAAAT
The DNA here is from genome assembly GCA_947095525.1 of Trisateles emortualis. NCBI lineage: Eukaryota > Metazoa > Arthropoda > Insecta > Lepidoptera > Erebidae > Trisateles > Trisateles emortualis. The sequence goes on from OX352736.1 coordinate 20,559,024, forward strand.
GGCCACAATCCGATCATTGAATGTCCGGGACATTGAGTTTTGGGAATTCTACGCCATTGAGGATTGTTTATAGAACCGGATTGGCAGATCGTAATACAAATTAATTATCAACGTGGCTTCCAATCCTTTGAAATATCAGTGAATAAAGAATGGATCATTGTTTAAAGTAAAATGAAACGATAATTGCAAACGACGTACGTTTTGTGGTGCTCGGTTATTTGTTTACTTTGTGTGAATGGTGATGTGGTTGTTTATAATTGATATTTTTTTGTGTGTGGTAACAATTACTGTAATTTGAAAAACCAATTAAGTAGAACTTTTAACAAGTTAAGTAATTAACTTTTGGTTTTGTTCAATCGTCAAGGTTTGTCTATTACAATCAGTCATTGTTACAAAAGTAAGTGTACGCTATAAATATCGCCGGCATGAAAAATACACTAGCTATTGTATATTGTTAGTTTTGGCAAAATTTGATGGAAATTTTAAATATTGACAGTTAACAATATAATAAGTGACATTTTTTTAAAGCAAGCTCAGTGTCGTGGGAAACTTTACGGACACAAAATCGACCCTAACTGTGATCAAACATTTATAGAGCAGACAAAGTTATATTCTGTGAGGCAATCGAAGTCACAGCGAGGTGGTGAGGTGACCACCTCCCCTACCAAACCATTCGTGTAGTCAGCCTGTCAGTTCACCAGTACCAGTACACTTTGCCATCCAAAATCATTTTCAACTAACTTAGAAACAACTTAGAAACAACTAAGAGAGGTAGGGCACCATACTAGCGAGCAAGCCTGACTGGGGAAGGACCTCCACCTTACAGAAGACCACAGCCAAATGACTACACACAGCGGTGTAGTTGTGTTCCTGTGTGTGAGTACAGGTCTCCAGCGCTCATTTAAGAATGCGTTTTGAAAGATACGTATTCCTATTCCAGGGTTACTTCCATCTTAAAGCCCTGGTGTAAAAAAATGGGTTGGCAACACGCAAGTGATACCTCTGGTAATGCAAGCGTCTATAGGCTACAGATACTGCTTAACATCAGGTGGGCCGTATGCTTGTTTGCCACCCAAGTAGTATAAAAAAAAAAAAAAACTTTAATCACCATTTATACTGAACCTTACCTAACTTTAGTGTATAATGCAGCCTTAGTCCTATTGCTAGCAGTAACAGTTACTTGTGAACACATGTAATTTAGTTACCGCACACGTTATAGATAGGTATAGGTAATAATAATGCCTTTGAACATAACAAGCGGTCACTGATTGAATCAACAGGCAGCCACGTTGTGTCTTGAGGCTACTCGATTATAATACAGACTGTATTTGGTCGGTGGTCTTGTTACTTAGTCTTGGACTATTGATATTGAACTGAAGCTGAAGTTGTTATTAAGATAAAGTTACTTTGATAATTGTTAATAAAGAAGTCCAGTTATAGGCTCAGGTCTATCCTAGCGTATCGATCTAGAAAATTAAAGGAATGAATGCATAACAATGCATCATCATCACCATCATCCTTTCATCCTTATAGCCTTTTTGAAACCCGGCTTGTTCTGGAGGCTGGAACTCGTCAAGTTTTCTGGCGAGGCGGTTTGAGAGTACTCTCGAGAACAACTTGTAAACGTGGCTCAGGAGTGAGATGGGTCTGTAGTTCTTCAGCAAGGCTTTGTCACCTTTTTTAAGGAACAGAACCACCGCACTCCCGCTCCTGTATATACAGTCTCGTTATCAGTTACACGTGTTGCAAAACAAGACAAATATCACAAAACGCTCAACCAACACGTTTCATAATATTTATTTTAAAATGATGTGCAACTTAAATCCGGCAACAGCATTACTAAGGTTTATTCGACACAGCTATCCCAATATAGTCTCTAAAACATGGCCCATAGGCATTATTATCGCAGGCGCCATATTTAAATAATAACACAAGAAAGATAAATGGAACCATTCAACCATCGTTATAAGGGTCTACTTTTACGAAAGGAAAAAAAACAGCTTTATTCCAATGTAAATAGAGTTATAATTCTAATTTGTAAGTAGCTCAGGTGTTCGTAGTGACCGTCGCGACGTAGAGGTCTACGGCGTAGCGCCGTTGCTACGCCACGGTGAAGGCAAACAATTATTTAAGTCACAATGGCTCGAGTGAAATAATATTCATCTTCCGTCCCTTGTCTCATTGTATGACCGTTTCACGAGCGACATGATGAAAATTACATTTATTAATTTGAAACTTAATGTTTTCATTTTATTATTATTTTAAAAAGAAATAATGTTGTAATTTACAACCATTAAAATATTTAGTAGTGTAGTTGTAAATAACAGCGTTCCAAATGATTTTCTATGATGGTTTATAGCTTTTTTATGATATACATTGGACTGATTTAATATCTTAGCTGTGGCAAGTTGTTTTATGAATTGAAATGGGCATTAAAGAGGAGAAGGTTTTACGTTGTCTGTACGTATATTTTTACGTATTTCTTTCTATACTTATTGGTGGTTGGTTTAGCTTCATTTTATTAAATTTTATTTGAGTTGGACTCACTATAACACAAATCCTCAAAATGACGAACAAAATCTGCTTCTGTGGTCCAGTGGCCGCAGTATGCGCCTGCTGTGCACGAGGTTGTGGGTTCGATTCCCACACAGGGCAAAACTTTGTGTGACCCACAAAGAGTTGTTCTGAGTTTGGGTCTAATTTGTGTCCGTGAATTGTATGTTTGTAAAGTCCCCCACGACACAGAGCTTGTTCTCTAGTGCGGGAGTTTTTTTTTTTTAGCACAAACAAAAAAAAAAATTTGTTTAAATATTTTTAAAATAACTAAGCTCCAGTAACAAGTGACAAGACTGATAAATTGGCAATTAAATTTAAAACTTAAGATAACCTTATTACAACATTCCGTGAAATACAAATCTGTGTTAATAACAAAGCCTTCGAGATTTATCTCTTGAAGCCTTTAATTGATGTGCCAAAATAAAAGTTTAGGCAGAAAAGCCTCCTGTCAGAGTCACAATAAATCTAGGCGATAAGAACAACCGAGGGAAAGAGATAAAAAATATAAATCCTTCAACTGATTTATTGTTTGAGATATTTTAATGTTTTGTTCAGTTTTAGGGATGTGACTGACTTTATTGTTGAATCTCTTTTAACTATGTTCGGATTTGTATTAGCCTTGTAAACTAGACTTGTACAACCAATCCTAGTCGACAATTCAGAGGTGTGCCAGACTCTTATCATCAACCTGGATATTACTGCTCCCATAAAGAAAAAATAATAATTCATGTAATACGCGTAAAAAAAAAAATCACGTATTTTGGAAACAAATCCTGTGTCGTGGTTAACTTTACAAACACAACAAATAACGAACATAAATATAATACAGTCGTAAATTGACACGAAAATACCATTTGTGGATCTCACTTTATCCCACGTGGGAATCAAAACCCACAATACGCCTCACTGTCGCTAAACCATGCAGTCAAAGCAACATTCATATATTAATTACTGCTTGCGTACATACCGCATAATAACATTAACCATGAACGCAATAAACGTGTTATGCATGAAGCAAATGTAAATCTTGCGAGGATGACATGCCACTGTTTGCTTAATTAAACGTAGCAATAACCTGTCATGAACGCTTGATTCATAAACCACCAGAGATGTACTGTTACTCATCTTGTTTATAATTACTACATGAACAATTTTACACTATTTTTCGCCATACATTTAGTTATATTTAGTCTGAGGTCATAAACTAACACAAACATTCTTAGATTGACAGTTTTAACGTGTTGCAATGCAGTTTCTTTACTATATTAATTCAAAATATATGCACTAAGTGCACATTGATCAATTACCCAAAAATGTAATTGTAAAACATCATCTTCGAGGGTATCCACTGCCGGTAGATGTAACCTGCCTAAAAAGTTGTTAACTTTGGGATTACTTTTACTGAAAATCTTATTCATATTTCTATTTAAGCAGGCTGTTATGTACAATAATTCTATGATGGCTACTGATTTGATATACTCCTGTGTCAAATTTTAACTAATAAAATAAACATTTAATTGTGTATAAAGTTTAGTCGGACATATTTCTTATAACAATATGATATTGACGTGCGAACTAATCCCATTTATTATAAAAGTTAAGGTCGCACTGAACATCTTGATAAGAATATCATTATAGACTTTTGTAATACTAAGGACATTTTAAAGTTGTTACAACTTGGAACTCTCAAAGATATATACAAAGTTACAAAGTAAATTATGATAATCATAACTTCAGCCAAAATCGGTTTTAAGTTAGCCGCTGAGAATATTTGAGTTACAAGTGTTTTGTAAGTACTTTAACCATTTAAAACAATAACAATGTTTGATATTTGGCAACAAATATTACCTAAAAGTACAAAATTATCAAGTAGCCAACAACTAATTCTAACCGTATTTACGCTACAGTGGATGCAAAAAGAAACTCTCAAACGTTAACCAGTATAATTTTGACGTTTAGAGATATAGAAATTAATTAGGACCAAATTAATAAGTTGTTACTCTGACCTAAAACAAAAAATATACGGGTCGACTTGAGAACCTCCTTTTTTTCATCGGTAAATAAAATTGCTTAACTTATCTTACTTCACTAAGATTAGAAAGTATCAAAAACATTTTTTTCTTTTGTAACAAAATCCTTTGATTTCGGAATATATTTCGATAAAATTCCCCTGCATCTAAATCAACACACACTTTCCATAATATCTCTAATAACAGTTATAATGAGGCAACCATTATTCACCGCCATCCGTTGTGACGTCGACTCGGGCAATTAGAACATTATCGACGCGTTCATGTTAAGTATGAAAATGGAACATTTTTCTTTACGTCAATATTGGAAAATTATTTTTGATTTTTTGATTTTGTTGGGACCTAATAAACATGAGAAACATCACATTGTCATGGACTAGAGGCCATTACCACATCAAACCACTAAAACGATCTAAAACTAAAAGTTCTGCAAGACAACAAAGCCCTCGCACTACTAACTTTGAGAATACAATTATAAAAAATCTTGCTGTCAAAAATGGTGTAGCAAATACTAATATACAAGAAAAACAAAACTAATGTAACATAATGCTACAAACTTTAAAAATGCTGTCATAAAAAGCCTTTTTTGTTGATAAATACTTTTACAGCAGCCTTAACTGTTCAGTTTATGAATCAAAAAACAAAACAAGTTAAATTCATAAACAAGCTTTTAAATTTTGCTACATTCATTTCTCAATGTTAACTAAAACTCTATTCATAAACTTACATAGGTAATATTAAAGCAAAATACACTTCGCCTAAAATAACTTCTGGTTTTTATACAGTGGATACTTAGTAGATTTTTACAACATTTTGTACCTTTGTCTCACAGGACAATACTTTTTTAAAAACAGCGATAAAATTAAAATTACTACATGTCACAACATACATGCACCGCATTGTATTAATTTCATCTGATTTGGTGTTATGATGTGACAGGTGTTCGTATTTTTGTCAAACTAGTCTTCTAACTCGTATTTTTTACATTTTATATCGCCTAAACAACGACTTAAACGTGAAGCATGTACAAATAAGAATAACATCTAGACAAAGTAATTTCAATCAACGACAACCTTCAAACATCGGAATGCAAGGATGGCCGTAAAATTAAAGTTTTAACTAGAGCTGATTCTCTGTGCACCCAACTGTGTCACAATGTAATTGCAATAGCGCATGTCACAGAGTAAGAAGATACAGTGGGTACGTCGCTCGCCTACAAAAATAAATACGTCTGAGAATGTAAAATAAGACAGCTTAGCAATTGTATAATGCATTCCTTATCTTGTCTTTGACTTACAAAGTCGATATAAAATACCCTTTCTCAATGGAATTTTATTCATGTTTTTAATTTTCTTTTTAAAGTCAACTCCTTCACTAGAGAACAAGCTTTGTATCGCGGGGGACTTTACAAACATACAATTAACGGACACAAATTACATCCAGACTCAGAACTCTTTGCGGGTCATACAAAGTTTTGTCCTGTGTGGGAATCGAACCCACAACATCATGCAGAGCAAGCGCATACTGCGGCCACTTGCCCACCAAGGCAGTCAAATTAATCAAAGTAATTCTTAAATAAATTCGCTTTCAGTGATCTTCTCAGTTTATAATCAACAATTTAGGTTATTAGTAGAGGTGCAATAAACTGTTCCTATTACCAGACATTTATTGGCATGCGATATGTTATAAACGTGGGCATTAGTGGGGCACTCAATGTTCCAAGCTTTTGTGTGATATCATGTGACCGACACCCTATATCTGATATGACCTCATATCTGACATTCATTAGGATATTATGTAGCTCTCTATCACTCTTATAATTATGTTCTAATAGATATTGTTAATTTATAAGCCTATTTAAAAACTATACTAAAACAACACAGATGTCGAGGTATACACGTATTTTTTATTGAACGGTACGCTTTATTTACTACCAAAAAACGAAAACCATCAACTTATGTTTTATAACTTAGTCGAATACTGAGGTAGTTCTGTGTATACTGCAAACAAATTTATAAATTGGTAGCTGATTGACACCGACTTCAAAAATATATAAGTATATCTACTGCTAAATCAATATGAATTGCAAAATAATCCGTTTTAAAAATGTCATTCAACTTATGGTTATATATTTTTTTATGTTTCTATAGTTTAAATTGTGCATGAGACCAGCCATGGAACAGTTTAACGTCAAATAATATTTGTAATATCAAATTGTAAATTAATAGACAATGTTTAGGGAATTTCTGTTTTTTTCCTATAAAATGGCTCTAGGTATCTATCATTTTACTATACAATTATAGACTGTTATTGTAGTAAGTTTTATAATATATACAAAGTATAACATAACATCGCATATTTATGGCAGATTTAACTAACTCAGCGTAAGCCTCAACCCGGGATTATATTTAATTTAATCTAGGTAGCAATTTACAAAATAATTCCAGTTTGAGGCTTATACTGAGTTTGGTTAAGTCTGCTCTAAATTAGTTAAATATTTTTTCAATTTTCTAATAAATCTAAAAAATATATAGGTAAAAGTGTTACGAGTTTGAACTTTCACAATTATAATGGACTATGAATACCTTAATTGTGAAACAAATGGTATGAATACATTAAAAGTACAATCTAATCCTGGTTATTATCATTATTATTTTATTACTGGTTATTATTGTTATTATAAAAATAGAGTGTTTCTTAATATTAAATTATAGTTAGCAGTGTAACATAAATTAATTTAGATATTTCCGTACACTTAATAAATTATGAATACCATTATTTTAATAATAATGTGTTACAAATCTTAGCTGCTGTCATTTTATAATATTTATGAATAAATGTAGGTGTTTTCATAAATTATGTGGAAAAAGAACCATTCAAAATATCTGCCTTGTCTCAAGTAGCTCTCAAGTCTCTTTCTACTCCGTGACTACGTCTGCATCTTTGTTTAGTTAACAATGCACTCGTCGGTAATCCTCTGAAAGTCGCCCGGTAATGAAAATGTCGCGTCTTACCGCCGCCCTCCCCCCGTGACGTCACAACGGGGGAAGCAATCTGCGTATTATGTGATGAACAAATGAACCGGATGCTTGTTTTACTTACGAAAAAAAGAATCACAAGAATTAGAAAATGTACACCAAGAAAAAATATTTGCGATTTATAATTAAGGTAATTTTAAATATATCACATGTTTTTCTTTGAAAGGGTTTAATAGAGCTAAACTTCAGGTTGCTATTATTATTATTTTAGATCATACGTGACAGTTATCGAGTCAAAATTGTATTATAACTATAATGGACAACCGCACGGAATATTTTAAAGGTTTTCCTACCTTTTTCAGTCAACCCGTGACCACGGGTCAGTGCAATTCGACCAAAACGTCGGGAAACAAAAAGGTATGAAAACCTTTAAAATATTACGCGATTTAGACTTGTTGTCCATTAAAGTTATAATATGTGTACAAATCGTGAAAGTTTAAAAGAATTTAAATTTTATTGGTTGCAAAATCTAGAACTTTGCATAAGCGGCTGTTAAATCTCAATTTGCTTTTACCTCCCACAACGGATACTATCGCTATTTTAATATACCCACAACATGCTTCCAACCAACTAACATAATGACATACAGCCACACATGCCATTACCATTGCCGACATAATCCTGTGCGACTCCACACAACATAAATTACCCAGTAGTTACTATATCCGTAGCTAGTATATCCAACACAGACTAATACTAGACCGCACAATATTACCTTGACACATTGCTGAAGACTTGTCTAACCCGTCTCGTGAGATTTCGATTAAGATTAGCCTCATTTCATTACAAATACAATAAAAAGGAAATGATAAAGCTATTATGAAATTCTCGTAGTGTCGTTTGGTATTGGTGTTATTTATTTTTATCATGAGAGCCGGAGTGAATGGTAATCCCTGCGGATGGGACGGTATTAAAAGGTCTGTATTTGTATTCGTTGTGTAACCGAAATGAATTTTCTTGGATATTTCGGTGTTTTTCTTTGGATTAAATATATTGGCAAATATTCTTTTCAATATTACACTAAGTTATATTAGTTCAATATAATATATTATTATTAGTTATTTTTATTAACTTATTATAGAGCAATAAATCGCAAGTACGAGTAAGCATAAAATGTTTTATAGCATTTTAAATTAAAGCTTTTATTTTCAGCGCTTCGAGGAATCTTTAATAGTATCAAGATACAGCAAATCCAAATAAGAATTACCTAAATTAGACTCTGCTTCATTGTTAAAAGTCGGTAATAAATTTAATTTCATAATTTAGGTTAATGTTATATATTTTCAACAATAATAATATTGTCTAGTCTAAAAACGTTTGGGAAATTGCCGTTTATGTGCTGAATGGTGTTATATAAAATGTCTCTTATTTATTTTATGGCAATCGTAAATATGAGTAATAAAAGTAACGCTTTCGAGAGGGATCAACGTTCCGACGCTGCGACGTGTACATCTTTAGGTTTCTCTTACATGAAAACCAGATACGTTAACATTCAGAGAATATAATAATATACCAACAATAGCTTTACCTATTATTTTACGTTCTACGTTAGTATACATTAGTTAGTATACGTTTCTAGGAACTGTTTTAGACACTGTTAAGAAAATGAAAGGCAGGCATTAGCCTAACGTAGTCAAGAAAAATTTTGATTACAATGTAGTGAAGGGTTTTAGTCGTATTTTGAATAACAAATAAAAAGTTTTCGATTATTTAGTTTTAGTTTACTTATGTTTACTGCATGTGTAGTGGTGTAAGTGCTAATTAAGAAAGAAAAAGAGAGGTAGGGCACCATACCAGCGAGCAAGCCCGATTGGGAAAGGACCTCCACCTTACTGAAGACCACAGCCAAATAACTGCACAAACACAAAATTAGGTGTTCCAGGTCGTACTATGCTCAGAACTGTAGTATGAATATCTTGACATTGTTTTATTCGTATTGTCAGTTATTATTCACATACGTGATTCTAGTGCCTTTTAGGTTTTAAGAATTATGCTGTTTGTTAAATTGTCGTTTGGGTAACTAATATTTCATGTATACATGTCTCTCTTTATGTAGCTACTACTTTAGGCAGAGAAAGTATTGCCTGTAAGTACATTACATACTAAGGTGGCGCGGTCATTTGACCCTGAGTGTTGAGTTGAGTGGTGTATGTGTGTATGTATAGTTGATGAACTCGGTCGATCAGACGAGGAGAAGAATGGCTAGCTTCTTGTAAATGTGTGAATTATGTAAAGCTTATGTGTGTTGTATACATTAATATCTAAGTGATAAATATTTAAGAGCAGTGGTTCTGGTGGGACACCGGTCTCAAGAGAAATAAAGTTTCAGTTCATAGAAGGTAATTCTGTCTGATCTTTATGTGTGTGAACTTTTTACGCACATTATTAAATATTTTTGTTATGTAATTAAACTAAATATTTAAAGCACATCATAGCATCAAGCAGTCACCTCATGACATAGAAAGCGGTGGAAAATTTGAACTCAGGAGTAGTTGTTAGTGCGCTGGCTCGGAACCTCAGAGACGCAGGTTTGAATGCTGCTCCGGGTTTGAACGTTTAGATACACTTTAAATATTCGTACAAATATAATCTGCATATTATATTTGAACCCTACCTTTAGTCCTTTCGAAGCTGTGCGAATTCGGCCTGACTACAATACTGACACCCTCTTACTAATATAGCAAACTCAAGTTCAGTAATAGCTTACGAATGCAGTTAAAACAATTGATATTAAAATATGAACACCTCTAAACTTCCTCACTAGAAAAGAATATCCCTTTTTTGTGTAAGAGAACAAGACATTAATATTACGCTCTTCACATCACCAAGTAAAAAGTCGAGTGTTCGTCTAGACAGGGGCGACGAGTAAATACAGGAGGGATATTATTCAACCCTGAGCCCAGAGTAGAAACAAACTCATTGAATTTGACGTGAATTTGCTTATCAAGTGATCCGTAATACATACATATATGCTTGGTACAACACATAATAACATTGTTAAGTTAAAATATTTTAGATTGAGGTTTATATGATCCGATTCTTCGAATATTAGGAGCACATTTGAACCATTTATTTTGTAATGTATATTCACGCTTCTATCGGGCTCACGTAAAGCTCAAACTATTAGTTTCTGCTCGAAACTGTTACAGTGGCAATAAGCATAATAATATACTACAAAATTTTCAAAAAATGAGTTATTTCAATGTTGTCATAAGTTTATTCATTCTGTATTTAAAAATGTATTATTATTCACAAATAAATTTTAACATGTAAACGAATGGAAATAAACATATTATATTAATTCTTTTTATGGTTCCGTGTTTACCCGCAATCAGTAGTACTACTATAAATCAGATGTGATGGCGGTAGTTGGAGTACGAGTTTGGTCTTCATTGAGACCACAACTCCTGGGAGAAAGAAGTCATAAAAGTATCTTCTTTAGCTGAAGAATTTTTGACCAGCTCCAAGATAATATATATTACTAGCTGTTGCCCGCGGCTGCGCTCGCGTGGATGTCAAAGTAGCATAAAAGTAGCTGTAAAAATAGCATATTATTTGTTATTCCAGACCATAATCTATTAGTAGTTTGTACGTGAAAGAGTAACAAACTTCCATCCACCCATCCATCCATCCATCCATCCTTACTTACAAACTTTCGCGTTTATAATATTAGTAGGTTTTTTTTTTTTTTTTTATACTACCAAGTAGGCAAACAAGCATACGGCCCGCCTGATGGTAAGCAGTTACCGTAGCCTATGGACGCTTGCAACACCAGGGGTAACACTCGCGCGTTGCCGACTCTTTAGAAACCTTATAACTCCTTTCTTGAAGATTATATTAAAATAATGATAAATTTGACACTAGTTACAAATATTTACAAGAATTGCTATTAGTTTGTTTCTAAGTCTATAATATCTGTAAAAATATTTCCTTCACCACCGTACATTAGTTATACGCGGGTGGGGTAAGATATTGATTTTTTAACTGAGTGACATTAGCCTTGAACTTGGTTTCTATTTATATGTAGCTAAATAAATGAACAAAAGTAACAGTATTAGGTGTTCACAAGAGCTCTCTCACAAGGGACAGCGTTGGTGACATAATGTGGGCAAGACCCTCAATCTTAGTAGACATATTGAATAGGACATGGTAGCGAGACACCCGACAAGTATAAGATAAGTAGAAACCTTTATTATGTATTAAATGCCCACAACACTTACAGTTTCTCAATACGGGTAGCCATTGAGAAATTGTGAATTAAAAATTATTGATAACATAAAAAAACATGACCAATTTGGTACAAAATATATCAATTAGAGGAATTATTAAATATATAATACCGCTAAATTTTCTTTAAAAATCATTGGAAAACGTACGAGTCAACAGGTGAAAAGTAATACATACAACAAAAGGAATGCAAGGGTGGCAAACAAGCACACGGCCCACCTGATTTTAAGCAGTTACCGCAGCCTATGGACGCTTGTAATACCAGACGTATCACTTGCGTGTTACCGACCCATTTTTTACGCCAGGGTTTTAAGATGGAAAATCCCCTAGATAAGAAAACGTTTCTTTCAAAACGCATCCGTAAATGAGCGCTGGAGACCTGTACTCACACACAGGCACACAGCTACAATTGACTGATGACTGATAGTTTGACAATACATTTATATGTACTAGTATACCTAAGAATATACCTCTGTTATTTCCTAGTAACAACAATGACAGTAACCTTTAGGAAGAATCAATTTATTGACTATGTGATATGTTTGGACGTTTCCTGACCTTTACAAAACATACAGGTGTAAGTACATATATCTACAACCAAGTAACACTATATACATATATAGTAACAATATCATTGATAGTGTACTATGTACTATAAATAGAGCATCTTCGCGCTGGGTGTGTGTCCTGAGTGGGTTTAACGCGCGCTCGTCGTATCAAAAGGACACATATGGTGCAACTTTATACGTTTATCTGTCACAGCAGCTATTCCTTAAAGAAATTACTACCTTCAAATACTTTTATAAGTATTAGGTGTAAATTGGGTCGGAATATCAAACTAAAAGAGTTCATAAATCAAATACCCTATTATATAAAAGAGCTTAATTAAGAGATTACTTTTTTTGAATGAGATTCAATGTACTTTTTTTCATTCGAATATCGGACACACCTTTAGGTTTATTTTGAAACATGTGGGTTTCTTCAAAATGTTTTTCTCAACATTTGGCGGACAAATAGTGTCATTAATGTAAATTCAGCAAATTTCGCTAGGCGAGCCGGGATCGAACTTGCTGCTTAGTCAGTTAGTTAGCTGTTAGTTAGTCAGTTCCTTTCCAACTGGGCCACCACGACCTCTGGCAACTGCCGGCGGGTAACTACCCGCCAATGATATCGTAAAACAGGAACTAAAGATACCGATAAGGTGTGACCTTTCTAAAAAAAGATAAATTACAGCCTCAAAATTATTTAGAGCCCTCCGTTTAATTCATTTCTCCCCAAATCTCGGTTATCTATGGCACTCTTTTGACGTCTCGTATTGTCGGACATCTCTCGCCTAATCAGGTTCTACTATCGGCGCTTTGTTGGCTGACCTTTTGTATGTATATTTGAAGGTTCTTTGTGAAGGTATCTGTCTAAATAATTCAATGTCGAGTTGTCTGGTGGGCTGGGACGCGCGCGATATCTTTGTTGCGTTCAATCGCGTCATATTGCTGAGGGAAGTTTAACTAACATTGATATACTTACTAAGGATTTGCGCTGCTGTGTTTTGGAAATACAAATTTCCTAACTAAGTTATTCTGTCTTAAGATAATAGTCAACAAACTTCAAACAGTATTGTAACAAGGTCTCTTAATACTGCTGTGTGCTGTGTCCTAGTTCCTCAATTTATTTACAACAAGTATTGCTTTAGTGCTAACAACCAATGTTTGTAGAGAAATAAGGTACCTACAAAGTAAAAGATATTTATATACTTCAACCCAGTCAACCATTTTTATGATAACTTTTGTTTAGTGTTCTTATTTACAGTAAAAGTAAATAGGAATATCAAGTTAAAAATAATAGAGTTTAGCAGATTCGACAGAGACTTAATTTAGTAAAAAAAACCAAAAGAAAAGCGGCCACTTGCCGGGTCTACAGGTAGGACAGTAAAAGTCAGTCAGTATAATTTACAGTCTAACTATAAGTATGAACTATTCAAGTGATCACATAAGTACAAAATAAAACACAATCGATTAAGTTTAGTTGTCGAGAAATTGTTTGATTATGATTTTTTATCAACGCACCTCCTGCCATCGGCTGGGAGTTCATCCTCACATCTTAGAACCTCTATCGTGACGTACTGTACGGTTCCAGATATTTTTTTACCACGTTCGATTAGTTTATGGAATGAGCTCCAAGGTGACGTTTTCCCAAGAGACTATAGCATGAGATTCTTTAGGAAGTTTTTAAAGGGTCGGCAACGCGCGAATGATACCTCTGGTATTGCAAGCGTCCATAGGCTACGGTAATTGCTTTCCATTGGCCGGACCATATGCTTGTTTGATTCCTTGGTAGTATAATAAAAAAGCTTAATAGGAGGAAAATTAAGAACGTATGCAACCCGGAATTGTGTATCTATACAGTGACCTCCTAACTGAATTTCGGTCATGGCGGCTAATCTTGACGGAGACTAGCCATCACAAGCACAAGTGTGTGCACGATAATATCTCACGTGATATCTCCCACTATAATATCTTGTTAACAACTCAGCAATAACGTAAACAGGCCACCCAAGTGTGACCACAACTAAAACACCACACACCGACGACTACAAGAAAAGAACAAGCTAATTAGAGAGAACCTATCCCTTTATTTGGGCAACAATAAAACACTTCCCTAACCCGTAAAACCTTCAGTATCACCTGACAGTTGTATCGACGCAAACATCAAACGGTTATAGCTGAGGGCCAGCCACAAATTTTTACGAGACCCTCCGACTTCCTCCCACAAAAGATACAATTAACATTTTATCACTCCCGGGGTGGCTCGTAAAACTCCGTTTTTATAAGTTCCTCTTGGTGGTATATAGGTGATTTAAATTGCTTCTTTTGTGGTTGAAATGAACGGGTGCGTGATGACCACGGCTTCCGTTGCGTGTGCTTACTGTGTGTGTGTGTGTGTGTGTGTGTGTGTGCGTGCGTGTGGTATGTGTGTTGTGGTTTCGTGTTTACGTTGTGAAGTAGCAAGGAGGGGTGTAACAAACTTATATTTTTGAGGGGATATTATTGACTTAAGTTATGTTTTATATTGATTTATTGTGAGTGATACTCAAAAGCAAGTTTGTAAGGTTGTAAGAAATTAATAAAATGAAAAAAGCACAAGAAATAGTTTAATTAAGAAATCTTTTAAGGTATGCTTTTTACAAGATGGTTAATAGTTATCTTGAGGATATGTGCAATATTATTCATATCAATTTAAATTTGTTGTACGCATACGTAATTTGTTTGTAGAATCACAAAGTCAACAATCATCATGATTGCAAAAAACAGCTTTGCCATGTTGACTTCAAGACATCGATCCTTTTTCCCTCAGACATCTGGCAAATAACTCTTTTGTGCTATTTTACTTTAAAAAAAATAAAGTTCAAAAACTAAAACCCGACTACTTTAAAATCGTTCTCTGAAAAGTATGAAATAAGTAAATTTTATATAGGTACAGAGGGTAGCCGTGGTCGTATGCCACCTTTTACATAGCTATATAGCGATCCTTAGGGCAAGGTGGCATACGACCACGGCTACCCTCTGTACCTATATAAAATTTACTTATTTCATACTTTTCAGAGAACGATTTTAAAGTAGTCGGGTTTTAGTTTTTGAACTTTATTTTATTTTAATTATTTTGGGGTTTTATTTTTATGACAATATTATACAATGCAGCTTGAGGATATATTCAATTTGCATTACATAATACATAACATAAATATGAGGGGCATTAAATATTAAATTGAATATGCATTACATATTACATAATAATAACATAATATAATATGGCAAATGAAAACATATTTTAAAACTATATTATTTATTATTTTTTGTAGGTCATCAGACTTTTATAGTCTAAACTATTGGGACATGAGTTTTATGCCTAATGAATCATTTTTATTATTTATTTTTGTAATTTAAAGGTTTTTTATATTCCTATCTTCCAACTTCAACACCACATCCTAAGCACCACCTAAAAATATAGTTCTCGTCAAGATAAATCCAACAAACATGACGCGGCTATCTTGTTTCGTTAGAGTTCCTATGGCCAGTTTTCGACTTCATTATCACACCCTAAACACCACTTAGAAGTATTAATATGCTTCTAGGTCACAACTTAGAAGCATATTACCCGTTTTGGTTTGATGGGTAATCCCGTCAAGTTAAATCTAATGAGCCCAAATACGATGCTTCTACGAGTATCTTGTTTAATTAAAAAGTACCTATGGCAACCTTCCTACTTTCATCATCACAACATGAACACCTAACTTATAGGAGTATAGTACTAGTCAAGATAAATTCATCGCACCAAACGCAACGCGGCTACCTTGTTCCGTTGAAGAGTTCTCATGGGCACCTTCCAACTTCATCATCACCTCCTGAATACCCATCTAAGAATATAGTACTTGTCACGATAAATTAATCGCACCGAAACACAACGCGGCTATCTTGTTTCGTTTAAGAGTTCCTATGGCCATCTTTCGACATCATCATTATATCTTGAGCACCCACCTAGGAATATAGTAGTTGTCAAGATAAATCCATTGCACCTAAACACGACGCGGATATCTTGTTTCGTTGAAGAGTTCCTATAGCCACTTCCCAAATTCATCACCACGTCCTGAACAACCACCTAGGTATAAAGTACTCGTAAAGATATATGTAACGAACCCAAACACGACGTGGCTTTATTATTTCGTTGAAGAGTTCCTATAGCCACTTCCCAACTTAATCACCACGTCCTGAACACCCACCTAGGTATAAAGTACTCGTAAAGATATATGTAACGAACCCAAACACGACGTGGATATCTTGTTTCGTTGAAGAGTTCCTATAGCCACTTCTCAACTTCATCACCACGTCCTGAGCACCCACCTAGGTATAAAGTACTCGTAAAGATATATGTAACGAACCCAAACACAACGTGGCTATCTTGTTTCGTTGAAGAGTTCCTATAGCCACTTCTCAACTTCATCACCACGTCCTGAACACCCACCTAGGTATAAAGTACTCGTAAATATATATGTAATGAACCCAAACACGACGCGGTTATCTCGTTTCGTTGCTGAGTTCCTATGGCCATCTTCCGACTTCATCATTATATCCTGAACACCCACCTTAGAATATAGTACTTGTCAAGATAAATCCATTGCACCTAAATACGACGCGGATATCTTGTTTATTTGACGAGGTCATTTGCCCACCTTCTGATTGCATCATCAGACCAGCTCCATGGTATTACATTATTACATTGTCATCAAAGTGCCGTCGGTGTACCAAATTTCAGCTCAATCAAACATTGAAAAGTGGTTCAAATCTTGTAAGCAAGATTTGACCTAAACCATCTAACAAACAAACAATGCAGGCACACCAGCGGGCAAAAGCTAGTAATATTCACATATTCGAAACCTGTTCATTATCGTTATTCTCCATATTGATTTTATTGTGACGTCACATAGCCTATAACCAGCAGACAATCAAGACGTTTCTAACGATACCTCATTTGTCAAGTTACAATAAATAGTTCAGAAGTTATGCGGGAACAGATGAACATACATACATACATACATACTTACATACATACATACATACATACATACATACATACAAACATACATACAGGTCAAAATCATAACCCTCCTTTTTGCTTCGCCGTAGTCGGGTAATAAACCATTTTACAAGTCACGTGGGTGATTATTTGACAACGACAGTTCGTTCGGAGATAAAACGCGATCCCCAGGTCCCCACGATCTCGCTTCAAGACTTGATATACAAGAACCGAGACGTTTCTCTTCCAAATTCAATCAAAAGCAAAGCTGTTTCATTCCCTAAAGACTTTATAAAGGGAAACTCTTATTCTTAAAATTCAAAAGGATTATTTGGCGCCATCCCTCAGCTTCATTTGTGTTTTCTTCTATTTTTTATTTTTTCCCATTAACGTAATTCTATGCACTTTAATCTCATTTTGTACGTGTTCAGATGAAGGGATTAAATCCCGTATGAGTGATGTAATTTTGGGAAAAAAACCCTTTTGATTTATTTGTTCAGCGTTGGGGTAAATTAATTTTAGGTATGAGTAAGTATATAAATGTTTATGTTTAAAGAAAGGATACGTTTAGTTGGTGTATTGCAAACATACCTCTGCATAATGATCGGTCTATTACACAGAGTAAAAACTGTCTTTCGTCTGCTCTATCTAGACAAAACTTAAACATTTGTAAAACGAATATAGATTTTGTATGGGAACAATAAAACAGATATACTTAGTCTTGTTGTTAATTTTGTACTCTTTAAACCTAGAGTTTCAACAAAACCTTAAAAAAATGATTTTTTTATACAACTTGGGTTAAACAAGCATGCGGCCCGCCTGATGTTAAGCAGTTACCGTAGCCTATCGAGACGCTTGCTATACCAGAGGTATTACTTGCGTGTTGCCAACCAATTTTTTTACACCAGGGCTTAAAGATGGGAGTGTCCCTGGGATAGGAATACGTTTCTTTCAAAACGCATCCCAATTTTTTTTCTTTTTTTTTTCTAAAAGACAACTCCCGCACAATGCGAGAACAAGCTCTGTGTCACGGGGGACTTTACAAACATACAATTAACGGACACAAATTACACCCAGACTCACAACAATTCGTCGTGGGTCACACAAAGTTTTGTCCTGTGTGGGAATCGAACCACAACTTCGTGCACAGCAGGCGCACACTGGACCACTGAGGCAGTCAGAAATGAGTGCTGGAGACCTGTATGCTCGTATTACTATTCTCATTACATACTATAATGCTTTTCGTAACTTTCCTGGTTTTAATGGGCTACAAAGTACTCGAACTCATAATAATAAGCACTAAAAAGGTATATAGTGAGACTTTTGTAGCCTATTCTTTGCGGAGTATAACGAGTACATAGTTGTACCGTCACTAAACATGACGGTAACGATAATGTGTCTGGTGAAATATCCTTAACTGCAGGGTGTAACCGCGGAGCTTGGACTGTCCGAAACAACAACATTACTGACCTATTGTTATGATAGCAAATGTCGAATGAAGGAATGGGTGTACTCGGAGCTATGCTATAGCGTCGCTCAGTCGCTTGTGTTTATAACACAAATGTTATCTAATCAATTGCTATATAGAAATAGTAATGGTATAGTAAAAGCGAGTGCTAATATAATTTGCGCATATAAGTATTTTTGTTTTTATCTCTAGGTATTCGTATTTACTAAGCATGTATGTACATGCATATCGACTTAAATTGTACTGTTTTCTTTGGTTAGACCTTAGACTAGACCTCAATTAAAATATATTGTTTTTTCTAGAAACAGTACCAGTTTCTACTTTGCAAATTTACTAATTAACTCCGAAGTGAAATAAAAAAATAGAAATACGTAAAAGGATTTGTTGTTTTGTACTTTGTGTCCTGAACTGTAAAGTCCCTTGCGACACAGGGCTTGATCCCTAGCGCGAAAGTTGTCTTTTTTAAAGGGATAAAAATGTCTAATGATTACATAGTACTAATTCTTGACCGTGGATTAAAATAATAGAATCACTATTTCACCATTACATCATCTACAAAACAAATTTTGCTTTGCTATAAAGTGAACTCGAGGATAGCTCGGCTATATGTGTACTATAATCCTGTCGAGGACAATAATCGTGGGTTGTGGTCCTAACGATGCGAGTAGTTGACCCTTCCTGGTGTCTAATTGCCCACTTTTATACCGCTCTCGTGAAGTACGGGCGCGGGCGGCGTGCATTATTGTTACGTTACATTGCCGTGAGCATTATTGGTAAGGATTTTATTGTTTATTGTTTTATAAACAAAGTCAACTAACATAACAACTTCTCAATCCATAAACGTCCCACTGCTGGACACGGCAGGGGTGTTCCGTAAGAGCGAAAATCGGAGCAAAATCTGGCTGTCAGATTAAAAATTGGTATTCCGTAAGAGCGAAAATCTTTTTGACGTTTAGCAATCGTGTGTGCCGTCACCGAGCAATCACAACTGTCAGTTTGCGATTGCTGTTTTTTAGAGAATCAGCCAGGCGGTCTCCTCCATACATATGGAGGGATATTAGCCTACTACACCACGCTGGCCAGACGGGTTTTGTTTCGAGTTTTCCCTCTCTTACTCGTGAATATTGTCTGCCTGACTTAGTTTCTTAGTCGACTCTTACGACACCCGCGGGATGAAACGGGGTGGTGACATTTGTATTCTTAATCAATCACCATATGGACAGTGGAAACTAACATACCTTACTACATTAATACCGTAATTAGGACATTGCATTGACAGTGTTCTAATTGTTTATTAATATTAAAAAGAAGATAAAATGCACGGAGACGGTCAGGATGAAATACCACTATGCGGTCACCCATCTATATGATTACCGCGACATTGGTAGCCTAACCCGCTAATCGTTTATTGAACAGCGAGTGCTTTTCTGTATTTTTTATGTAGCTATTACCCAAACCAGGCATGGAAACTGATATACGGCAGTAGTATGTTACGTAGATAAGTGGCTTGATTTGATAATTTTAAGAAAGGTGATACTAGCGAGCAACCTCAACTGGGGAAGGACCTCCACCTTACAGAAGACGACAGCCAAATAACTACAGACAGCGGTGTTGCTGTGTTCCTGTGTGTGATTACAGGTATCCAGCGCTCATTTAGGGACTGTGATTTGAAAGAAACATATTCCTATCCCAGGGACACTCTCATCTTTAAGCCCTGATGTGCAACCCGCAAGTGATACCTTTGGTATTGCAAGCGTCCATAGCCTACGGTAACTGCTTAACATCAGGCGGCCCGTATGCTTGTTTGCCACCCAAGAAGAATAAAAAAATAAATAATAATAATGTGGTAGACAATAAATAACTAGAGAATAAATGTCTTTTACTTTGTAAAAGATCCAGACAGATGCTCCTCAGTAGATGTACGTTTCTTGTTCAAGCTAAGACATGATTTGGGCGTGGCTTGCCCACTAGTACCAAACAGTTATTTATTTTCCGAACAATCATATATTACTTGCCTATTTTCTAGTGACACGTATTATATCTATCAGTATAAGGAAAGTAAAGATATTGTTTTTAAGTAATTGATGATGACTATTCGACAATTTGGATTAATTTTTCTAGGACCTACGTCCTTTAAATGTTACCCTTGTACTTCCAGTTTGAAATTCACTTTACGCAGGTATTTATTCGTAGCTTTTTTGTTTCTAAAGTATGCAAAAGTTCAATATAATATACATAGTGTAACACAAGCCGTTATGACCCTATGCGGTAACAAAGCCACATATTAATTATATCAAGCCATACCTAGCTTTGGTTTAACAAATGTACTACTTAAACAGAGTTATCAAGCCTATTAATGTTAGGCGGGTTACACATTAAACAGTCAGTAATTCATTTTACTGCATAGTTCCAAAATAGTTTGTAAGCTGCGGCAGATTACGTGCGATAAATGTACCACTGTAGGTAACGGTGTCATTTACGAAAGCGGAGCGATTTACGAAACTTTTGTTTAATGTTGTTCCTTGCTTGTTGTGTTTGGGACAAATAATAATTGGTCAAAAATATTTAAAGCTGTTGGCTGGGTAAACCCAGACACAATGCAATTTGAAATAATAATGTATTATTTTAATATGCTGGATATAAACTTTCATACCTACTTCACGCTACATGCTTTTTAAATTGTATATTATTTTTCGTATATGTAATTTAAATTATATTTCGAAACACAATTTATAAGTGTCAGTTACTCTCCGTGACACTACCTTCTAATACTAATATATACTATACTAATCTTCAAAAGTATTCGTAAATGTAAAATTATCAATTAAAATATTTCCGAAAATGTAATTAAGTAACATGCAAAAAGAGCAATTTGAAGCAACGCAAAGGCGACGCTACTTCAGTTCCCACTACTTCACACTGGATGGCACTTATTATCAAGTTATTTAAAATGGCTCTGTGCCCTCGTTCTTACTCACCGGGGCTTTTTTTAACAAAATCATAAAACTTTAAACAGATCCCTGAAACTGTTCAATTAATTTTCATTATAAATAAATGACAATATTTGTGATTAAGTGCCAATATTGACATATTAAATTTGTTAAGGAACCACAACAATGTGGTGTTGTTTTGCATTGGAAGTTAAAATTGAATACAACGCTAACAATCTTCAGTCATACTTCGCCCTACCAGCTGCTCAATAGTTTCGTGCGAAGCTCTAATAAAATCAATCTGATTACTATATTCGTATAGGATAACAAAGCCTACTGTGCCCAGATTGTTGAGCGCGATTGTGGCCAAATTATGAACTAACTCGTATTGCTTTAGGGAAAGACCATGTTTTTGTGTATCGGTATACCACGTTAACGTATCTTGATTTAAAACAAACTAGTAAACTTTATTATCTAAAGGGGCGCTGGCTCGTAATCTGATTTGTGATAGTCTTAGGCATAAGTACCAGGGAAAACTTACTAAGAGAACTTACACAAAACCATAGTATAGTTCTTATAATATAAAAAGCTGCCATATTATTTCTACAGTATAATATTACTACTACTAGTATCTGCCTCGTCTAGTAAGTAATCCTTTTTTGTAAAGCCGTTTCCGAGATACACGAAATATAATTTAAATACGTACATGTTATGTAACATTAGATATACAATACCGAAATAACTCCTCTATTTCAGTTTTTGTTTCATACAGAAATATCACCAACAAATCCATTGCAATTACTTCGATCTGACGTAATAACGTAATCCTGAAATGAAATACCTACAACCAGCCACAACTAGGAACGTACCTACATAAGACACGATCATTTTGCGCAGAAAGCTAAAAGTATGAAGTTTTAATTGATATTTATTCAGAATACGAATGCAAATACTTGAGAAACAGTCGGTTGGCAATTTTATAAATGTTTAAATTGTAATTAAACTTTGCGAGACTGTTGTTAAGTAGATGTTTTTACGCGACTAGAGGACGATACTGTTTTAAAGTCCCGTACCCAGACAGTATAACGGAGCCCTAGCTGATGTCCTTAAATTTTGATATTTCGTGTAGAATCTTGACTTACGTATCTCTCCTTAAAAATTTTTATTTTCATTCTAGTTGTTCTATAAAGCTCATTTAGTGGATTTATAATATTGTGTATGTTCTGTTATTTGAGATCATGACGAATAAGTCAAAACCTAAACTACTTATTAATTTAGATTTTTGATATGATAATGTATATATTTTTTACTGATGCCTAGGTACTATATTTAGATTTAAAGAACCAATGTTTGTTCACGTTTCTGTAACACCCAGCATATCTTAGCAGTACAATGACATGGTAACACCAACTATTCAAATATATTTACACCAACACAGTCACAATACAACACAAACTGATAATTGCAATCAACCTTGCAACCGCGTGGTAACGTGGATAGTACCTACCTACTGAACTCAAATAAGATAACATTAGATAACAAAACATTATGCAAATATAAAGTGAATATTTGTGATGTATGTAATATTAAGTAATAATATCAATATTTGATTGTTTGACTACTATTTTTGAACGTGTGGCTGTTGGCTGGCAGGTCTGCTTGAATTGCCATAATGAACCAAGAATTCATAGATTCTTAATTTAAATTTATTATATTCTTTAGCTTTTATCAATAAATCTTAATGCTCCCCTTTCCTAAACCTATATTTTGGCTTTTAAACCATTTGACGAGTCAAAAGAGAGACATAGTTCTTTAGTTTTTTTCGAGTCAATAGACATAATAACCACTGAAATTAAAAAATATTTTTAAGTAGAATATGAATGTTTTAAGTAAGAGCAAATATCAATATGTTCTGAGCAAAAAGGTGACAATAATTTAACTGTTCAAAGATATTCTTAAAATAATATTATATAAGAACAACTTTCAACAACCATTTGATTAAGAATTAAATGGTTGTGTATACGCACAGCCTGTACTACAATCAGACGACATTGGTTAATATGCATACATTGCTAAATTCATACATATTATATATGTATATGTATATTCCACTCAGATTCAGAAGAACGAGTCGTGCTCATCACACAAAGTTTTGTTCTGGGTAGCAGTCGAGCCCACGACCTGCTACATATACGACATGACCTCCCTCCCACCTTTGCTTACATTATTTTCACATAGTTTGTTCTATAGAAGTTTATAAGTTTGTGAATTAGTGAATATTACCATCAGGTAAACATTGAACATAAATGTTTTAATAGAGCTGTAGATAATTTACAAAATTATTGCTTTTTATAAAATTATAATAATTTTGTCGTAACTACCTTTCTCAATAATCATCATTCGATAAGGTGAGTACGTGCAAATAACTCTTACTCAAACATTATTTGTTTATTTTAACAAACATGTTATTCAAAGTATGTAAAGCTATCTAAGCTCAGTGTTACGTTTGTTCTGACAAAATCGCGCATCGCAATGAATCTAAAAATACACTACAAAAGTAAACTATAACAAAATTTATAACTATAAAAGACTGTATAGATAAATTATCGCCACTATTTTAGGTAAACAAAGGCAAAATGATATGCCGAAGAGTTTAAAAGTAAAAAATAATTGAAAGTGTTAAAATAAATAATAAACAAAATGAAAAATGAAAGTGTGGTTTCAAGATCTAAAGGACATACGCGAGTACAGTGGGCTGTAGCCATTTTAGGTGATGATAAAATATATATAAAAATGAGGTCGTTTTCAAATATTGAATTGACGTTGTCTTATATTCAAATAAAATTCGTAACTAACTTTCAGCATGTACTGCCCCTTTGACATACGGCCTTCAATGCGGCTGGGTATCACCTATGACAAAACAATTGCAGTCACCAGAATCTCCTTTGGGTAGATCGTTAACAGACACTGAAATATCATTGATAGCCGGCGTACCATCACTAGCAGCTATATTTGGTATCCTCATTCTAGTATACGTAGTGGATACGTTTGGTAGAAAACCTGCCATCTTTCTTATGTCTGGACTTCAATTGGTAAGTACATACAAAAATGTTAATTGTTTGTTCTCGGGAAAACTTTTTTATTATTTACTTTAAAACCGTTAATCAAAAAATGTGCATCTATACTTATGTTTTACGTAGCTAGTAGGTACCTACTAACTAAAAACATAATATCATATTTGATCATCATCATTTCAGCTGAAACACGTTCACTGCAGGACAAAAGGTTCTCCCAAAGATTTTCACAATATTCGGTCTTAGGCTAACTTTGTCCATCGGTTGCCAGCAATCTTCACTAGGTCACCTTGTTGTCATAGGATGATATTTAAAGAAAAACATTATTATTATTTATTTTTCAGACAGGCTGGATTATTAAACTTTGTCCATCGAATCCTACTAGCCTCATTATTGCAAGATTATTCTGTGGTCTGGGTGCTGGAGGCTGCTTCCATGTTGTCCCAATGTATGTCAAAGAGATCAGCCAAGATAATATCAGAGGAACCTTAGGATCAATGGCAACACTGTTTCAGAACTTAGGAATCCTTACAATGTATGCTTTAGGAGGATATCTTGATTACTACATTGTTCTATATCTCGTTGTTGGACTACCTATTGTAACAATGGCGTTCTTGTTTATGGCTCCTGAATCACCATCTTTCCTCGTCAAAATTGAAAAATTTGAGGTAGGTACATACATATTTTAATTATATTACCACCTTCCAAATTAATAATTTTTTTAATTTCCAGTTCACTTGGATCAGCAAACCATATGTAACGATAAATTAAGGGAATACTTCATTTTAGCGTTGTTACTCACTTCATGTTATACCAAATTAAATATTCGATATTTAGTAATTTATAAGTAAACCATATTAAATTACAGGCAGCTGCTGCTAATGTTGCATTCCTTCGAGGCTTAGATGTAACAGATACAAGAGTAGTGACTGAAATCGATGCTATAAAGAAAGAGGATGACTATTTTAAATCCATACCTAATATTTCTTTTCTAAAAATTTGTAAGTATATATAACATATTCTCACATATTGTAAAATTCTATTTTAAGCGATAAAAATAACTCAAAGAAAAGAAATATAGTTACAAAATAATCTACTTTTTTTTAGTCAAAGACAAAGCATGGCGACGTGGCTTCTTAATAATGACGATAATTATCATCACCCATGCTTTAAGCGGCGTGTTTGCTATTATTAACTACGCTTCCATCATACTTGCTGACTCCGAAGTGAGGATCAGCCCGGAGCTGCAGACGCTAGGAATACCAGTGTGCTTAAGTATTGGCACTTTGGTCACGATGAGCACAGTCGATAAGTTGGGTAGAAAGGTAAATATGAAGGTAAATAGGTTGATTATGAAACATGCTAAATGCAGTAAAGCAATGATGATAAAGGTGATAATGAACATTTAACTTTATACGAGTTTGGGCCTTCAAATATAATAATGTTGTAAACAGTAACGCAGATATAATAGATTCTCGACAGTTGATTTTAGGAACTACATTCGTGTTCTCGATGTTGGCTCACTGGGGGCTCGCGTCCTGCATGCTACTCCGTGCCCATGGGTGGGCTACTCCAGAATGGTTACCTATTGTAGCCATATTATTCGCCGTGTTCTGCTATGGATCGGGAGTATCTCCCATACCTTTCATTATTATGTCTGAGCTGTTCAATTTCCAAGTACGTATGAGTAACATATTTAAAAATATATGTATATTTCACATGACTTAATTTCAATAAACATTTGGAATGTTGTAAATTAATAATAATAAAGAGAGATATAATAATAATAAACTTTATTGACAAGAAAATAATAATTGTAGTAGGTAGGTACATAGTCAAATGTTACATTATGTTCTTATACTAGTTCTACAATCTGGTGTGTGTAGTTCTGTACTCCTATCTAGGTTATGAAATAACCTGTGTTAAGGAGTAACAGTTCCGAACCCTTGGCAGTTAGTTGATTAAAATAACGTACAAGAATATTCTGCCTTTAGTGTTATTCCTACTTTATCTTCTAAATTTATAAAAGCTAAGTATAGTAATTAAGCATTTAAAGCAACAAAAAAGTAAAAATATAAATAATAAATAAGTAATAATCTAGTACTAGTGCGTGCGTGCGTGTGTGTGTGTGTGTTAGTGTGTGTGTGTGTGTGCGTGTGTGCGTGTGTGCGTGTGTGTGTGTGTGTGTGTGTGTTTGCGTGTGTGTGTTTAGGTGTTTAGTGAGAGAAAATTTTCTGTCTCATCGTAAGTGAGGTTTTGTAAATAAGAGGAAGCGGTTTTCTTACAGTTGTAAAGGGTCATACCGTAAACTGGACAAAGTTTATTTATTTTGTTATATAACGAAGGGCCGAGGTAGAAGAAACATTTTTTGATAAAGGTTGTGCGTGCGTGAGGAACTGTGCAGATTTTATCTTTTCGTCGTTTTTCTATTAGTCTGTGTGGTGTATGTCGGTGTTGGAGAAGTATAACTTGCAGAATAAATTCTTGGCGTACATTTAAAACGTTCCATGAGCTATATAACTCATATGTTGGGAAAATTATGGGTCGGAAGGTAGCCACTTTTAGAACAGCTCTGTGAGCTATTTCTAAGGGTTTGAGTATGATCTTAGCGGCTCCACCCCAACATGAGATACAGTACGTTAAGATTGATCGGCACAGGGCGAAATAGACAGTACGTATCACGGTTAGATTAGTGACGTATCGTAATGTTTTAAAAATGAATATAAGCTTGCGAATTCTACCTGTTAACGCTGCAATGTGTACTTTAAAGCTTAGAGTATTATCAATTAAAATACCTAAGTACTTGATATGGTCAACTGAGGCCAATGACAGGCAGTTACAAGAAGCTTGTGTTCCCATGGGACAGGAGTGAGCTTTGATTGTTATTGGGAGGAGTGGTTGAGAAGCTGCTCTAATAGAATATACAAGGATCTTTGTTTTAGTTGTGTTAAGTGTAAGAGTGTGTCTATTAAGCCAGTCCAAGATAGAATTAAAGCCATGTTGGGAGATAGTCTCCAGTTTGGACCAGGAATCAGCGACGACTGTGAGAGCAGTATTGTCTGCAAAGTGATCTTGCCATTCGGAATGTTTAGGTTACATAACTCATTGATAAATGCGAGGAACATCGTAGGTCCTAAAATACTGCCTTGGGGCACACCGTAGTTTATAGGTAGTTCATCGCTATATGCATTTTCAATCCTAACAACTTGCGTACGGCTTGTGAGGTAACTGCGAAACAGGTCTAGCTGAGTCCCTCTGACACCCATTCCTTCAAGCTTAAGTAAGAGGATAGAAGCTGGAATGGTGTCAAATGCCTTCGCGAGGTCCAGAAATATCGTTAGGACTTTTTTGTTGTTATTGATATTTTGCACAACGTGAGTAATTAACTTTATCCATATATCTATCTTGTTGTAATTAATCAATAAACAATATTCTTATTAAATATATTAAGTAAAATAGATTCTTTGATAGTCATCATCATTATCATCATCTCAGCCGAAAGACGTCCACTGCTGGACATAGGCTTCCCCCAAGGTTTTCCACAACTCTCGATCCTGAGCCGACCTTGTCCATTGGTTGCCCTTCTTTGATACCTTCTCATATTTTTGATAGAAGAGAGAAGACACGTACCCAGCTTAATTATTTGAAGTAATGTATGCTTGAACGATTAAAATTTGGATTTATTTAATACAGATATTTGTAAAAAGGTAAAACATTAGATCACTTTAAAGATGTTTTTCAATTTTTTTATTTGTTGTTTCTAGATTCGAGCAAAACTAATGGCCTGCCTCTGCATCCAGGCTTGGTTCTGGTCTTTTATCCAGTTAACTGGCTTCACTGCTATAACCAACACTTTTGGTGCTTATACCTCCTTCTTTATATTTGGTGTTATCAACCTGTTGGGAGCTATTACAGTGATAGTATTGTTACCAGAAACTGCAGGAAAAAGTGTGGAGCAAATAGAGACAGAACTAAGGAGAGAAAAGAAGATTAAAGATAAGAGAGGCAATAGTTGAGAATATGTATAACTATAGATGAAGTTATTTATTATAGAAATAAAGATTATTTTATTTCAAGCTTTTTATTTCTAATTTTCTTAAAATGAAACTTTTTTTATGTTACTTGGGTGGCAAATAAGGATAGATGTAGCCTATAGATGCATGCAATACCACAGGTATCACTTGCGTATTGCCGACCCATTTTTTACAATCCCTGGGATAGGAAAACGTTTCATTCAAAACACATACCTAAATGAGCGCTAGAGACCTGTGACTCACCTTCAAGACACAACTACACCGTTGTGTTTAGTCATTTGGCTGTGGTTTCTGTAAGGTGGATGTGCTTTCCCAGTCAGACTTCCTCAAAATTGTATGGTGCTCTACCTTTCTTAAATTTCTATTTAAAGGAATGGTAAATATTAACGAGTTTGAGCAAGTCGAGAGGTGAACGGACTTTAATTCAAATGCTCATGTGCTAAATGGAGTGCTAAATACAAAAACGATGAACGATATTTCAGTATAATAATAGCAGTATTAATTGACACTGCACATGACGTCGTGTTGTGTGGTGAAGGTGGTCACCTCGGTACCAACACTGCGCCAAGACTTGTGGGTTCGATTCCCACACGGAATAAAATTTTGTGTGATTCATTAATGTTTATTACAAGTCTGGGTATACACCACAGAAATAGATCGAGATAGAATGGTGATAAACACATTTCGGCATATATTTCGTGCGTGCCACTATTTCAACAAGCCACACCCACTTTGCGGGTCAACCAGTTTAAGCGAGCCCGAAGTAGTGAGGAGACACATTTACCCAATTATCGACAGCCATCTATGCAACGTGGGGTGTTGAAGTACCTATTTATTTTTACGTAATAAATTGTATTTTTTGTCATACATAAATGAAAACAATTAATTACGTGTTATTACTTAAATTTTATTAAGGTATAATGATAGAAAAGTAAAACTCATTACTTTAATTAAAACGTAAATATAACTGAATGTTTTAGATAAGTAACAAATATAACTACATATTTTAGATAAGTTACATTACCAATTCATTTTTTTAAATAACAATTTTTAAAAGTTCCTTAATATGATGACTATGCCAAAAAAGTATGGGCGCTTTTACGTTATGTTTCTATGGCAAACAGGTTTATATAATAGGTATATATACCTACTTTAATTTACGTTGTCAAAATTAAAAGGATTTTAATTTTTAACTAAAGTTGTCTAACATTTACTTTATAGTTTTTCGTCATAAAATAACTTTATTATTGAAAATCGATGTAATGCATGCTTAAAACCAATTTCATTTAAAATGAAAGAGAATATAATAAATAAACAGATGAGCTAAGATCATGTGTTCTTTGTATAAATAATTTGTTTATCGATAAATACAACGACTGTGACGACACGTTGCGTCAATCTCTAGCGCATTCGATGTGACGACCAACCAAACGACCAACCAATCACAGCAAAGGACTGCCGTCTCATTACCGATTTAGAAATATTGTAAATCTCATTTGTTTCGATGTTCGTTGCGCGCTCAATTAATGGTTATGAGTAAGAACATTGTACAGCGAAAGTAATGGATATTAAGCTTAACGAAAAGTAAATAATTTATGATCGTCCTTGTCAAACATGGTAAAGGTGAAATAATAATTTTGATTCTCGTAAAACTTAGTTTTTAGTTATATTTAAACACTTACCGATGAAATGAAATGCCTCCTTTCTTCGTGTTTACTTTACTACTTCGATTTTTACAATTTGCGACGGAGCAATACGGCATATTTTTGTAGATTTTAATAATTTTGTACGTCCCGAACGCAGCTATAAGAGTCGCACGGCGTAATGAGGATGCTCGATGTGAAATATATGTGAAATGTGCACATTAGTACTAGGTAGTGGCACGCGTTCCACGCCTACTTCGCCGTTCTATCTCGATCTATTTCTGTGGTATACACTTATACGCGATAAAGGACTTTCCCTTGAGCAATATATGAAATTGTAGTGCCGTATAGTTGGTCCGTGTGGTGACAGATTAAGAATACAAATGTCATCACCCCATTCTATCCCGAGGGTGTCGTAAGAGTCGACTAAGGGAGTAAGATGTAGACAATATCCAATATCCACTGCAAGAGAGGAAAAACTCGAAGTAAAACCCTATACCAACCCGTCTGGCCAGCGTGGTATAGTAGGCTAATATCCCTCCAAGTATAAGGAGACCTGTACCCAGCAGTGGGACGTTTATGGGTTGTGATGTTAGTTAACACAAATCAGTTTATCTTACTATCAAATGAAATGTAAACTCACAAAAAATACTTAGTTTTCCAGCCTCAAGTACAAATTTGGTATGTTTAGATGTCTGCCAACACTGTCGCACTGCAGTAACCGTGGCTATCGGCGCTACCGTTCACATTAATCGTTATTAAATTTGTGAACTTCCAAACTACTTATTATGTTAACTCGGTGCATTGTAAGGAAACACGAAACTGAGTTTGAATTTAACAAATATTTCTTGTTAATTGGTTCAAATTTAGTTAGGGGAAAGGAAACTAGGTTAATAATAAAATTGAATTAATGGAAAATATTTGCATGTAATTGTAGGTTTCGATACAGGCTATTTATGTACCTTTGATGTAATAATATTTATACAAGTAAGAATAACATTATATAGGTATTTATTTATGAATTTATTTATGAAATGATAAATAAATAAATGATTATACTATACTAGTATATATTATGTTGTTTTATGTTTATATGTATTTTTATAGGATCTTAGTATTAATAATCATAATCTTTTTGTGTCTCTCCAATTCAAAATTTATAAATATGCACCTACTTTGACTTAACACCACCTTGGGTTGACTGGTAGAGAATGCCTTTGGCATTAAGTCCGCCTTTATACATCATATTTTTGTGTATAATAAAGTTTAAATAAATAAATAACATTATAATTCTATACATTTGTGTTTAGTTCATTATTATTGATGGCACTTACATGCTTAAGTTATTGTTAAATATTATTGGAAAAATCTTTAAGCCGCTAGGCGTTGCACTAATGATCTGCGTAACACTTTGAAAGGCTTTTAATAAATAGGACACCCACGCGAGCGACACACTTAAGTGTAAATTTTGCCAAAATTTATACGTGGCATGTGTCAGGTAGTCAGGTGACAAATTTCTTCACTAGCTCCTAGCTCTAGAAAATAATAAAATTCTACACATAAATTGTTATACATAGCACCTTTTCCGGTCGATAATGTCAACGTTTAACGTTCGAGTGTGATTGAGTTTTGACTTATTGTAGAGCAGGTACAATTACTAATGAGCCTAACACGGCGGTCTCGTTTCGTTAAGAAGATTCTATGGCTACAATTTGACTTTATCATGATACCTTGAACACCTGTCAAGAAAAATCCAACTAGCCAAAACACGGCGAATCTATCTTCTTTCATCTTTTGTATCCTATGCCCATTTGGAGACTACATCATCAGCGCAGCTCCATGGTACCATATTATTGCATTGCTACCGAAGTTTATTTTTATGGGTATACCAAATTACAAGTCAACTGGATACCGG
The DNA here is from genome assembly GCA_947095525.1 of Trisateles emortualis. NCBI lineage: Eukaryota > Metazoa > Arthropoda > Insecta > Lepidoptera > Erebidae > Trisateles > Trisateles emortualis. The sequence continues at coordinate 20,591,507 of OX352736.1, forward strand.
AAAGTGACGAAGTAATAAGATCGAAAAATCCTCAAATCTTTATATATAATAAAATAAATCCCTATTTTCCTTGGTCACGGCATCACGCGTAAACGGTGGGACCGATTTTAGCTATTCTTTTTTTTTGTGTTTGTTATTGTCAGGAGAAGATTCTTATGAAAAAAAAGAAAGTTGCGCTGAAAATAGTTTAACCCGGACGAAGTCAGGGCGGGCCGCTAGTCATAAAACCTATAACATCTCAACACAGAGAAATAAATAGTGGAATTGACTTAGGAGTAGTTTACCACATCGTCAATAGCCATGCTCCCATGTGATATCAAAAGTGGCTCGATCCTAGCAAACGTTACATCCATCATTTCCGGAACACGTCTACGGTATGTGCCTCCAGGCCAACGGAAATTACGTAGGAAATTTGTGGCAAGTAGGATATTGGCGGTAACGCACTAGCATGAACGGAAGCGATGCATTTGCAACGAGCTATGGATGACGAAATTATTGTTAGAGTCGAACGAAGTATTGAATACTAACTGGAATATTCAAGAATATAATTTCAGCAATGGTGCCAGTATCTGCTAGTGGGTATATTTGTATTGCGTCTTTGGTATAAGTTGCAAATTTATTTCTTTCTTTCTTTCAAATAAATCTATTAAGACTAGCGACATATATGTAAGTTTGTCAGGTTGTTTTTTAATTTATATCTACGAGTATAACCCGTGCCCTAACTCTTTAGCAACAAGCGAGCCACCGCAAAAACCGAGCAAAATCTGGCTGTCAGATTGAAAATCGGTATTCCGTAAGAGCAAAAACCGAGCCTTTTTGACGTTTAGTCAATAGATTGTGCCGTCACCAAGCAATCTCAACTGTCAGTTTGCGATCACAACTGTCAGTTTGCCATTGCTGTTTCTTGGAAAATCAGCCGGCCGGACGCTGCTGTGGACGTCTTTAGCTGAGGTGGTCAAAATTATGAATACGTAGTACCTATCAAAGTGTAGTTCGTAAATGTCACTCGTAAAATCTCTGATCTGCAAAAGAAGTATCAGAATTGCATAATATTATAAGTAGAAGATTTCGTTTTTTTTATACGACTCAGGTGGCAAATAAGCATATGACCCAGCTATTGTTAAGCAGTTACCGCCTATGGACGCTTGTAATACCAGAAGTATCACTTGCGTGTTGCTGACCATTTTTTTTTTACCCAGGTGTAAAGGTTGCTTTAAGTTGACAAATAATTATTGGGTGGTTTATGCATAAAATCCTATGACTGCAGTTTACTGAGTGTCATAGGATGAGATTATACTTACAAATCATGAAGACAGAAAGATGATATGAGCGTAGCATTGTTCCTAGATATCTTAGTGGTTCATTTTCCAAAAAAGCTAAGAATAAATCCAGTACCTTCATGATAAAAACTCTGTTTTATTATTCCGACATAGTATAGTATTTTGTAAACTGCATAAATAAAACTTTATTATAAATTGTCCAACATCCATAATATAATGTAATTTAAAATAAGAAACAAAAGAAAGCGCCCAGGGGATACAAATACAAAAATAAATAATTGTTTCGTATTTCTTTACACTCCACATAATTACCACTGAATAATTTATAACTTTCGGTAAAATAATACGCTATTCAGATCAGCTTAACAATACGCAGCTATTATATCATTTCATCATCATCATCACAACCCATAAATGTCCCACTGCTGGGTACAGGTCTTCTCCATATATGTACTTGGAGGGATATTAGCCTACTATACCACGCTGGCCAGACGGGTTGGTATAGGGTTTTATTACGAGATTTCCCTCTCTTGCAGTGGATATTGTCTTCATAACTTACTCCCTTAGTCGATTCTTACGACACCCTCGGGATGGAATGGGGTGGTGACATTTGTATTCTTAATCCGTCACCACACGGACATATACCTATCATTTACAAGGTCGTAATAGTATGTGTCACAGCAGTGGGTACCAACACAAATTGTTTATCAACCTTTACGTATACTGTTATATCTATTACCAACACACAGCACACAGTCACCCGGCGCCGACACCGCGTCGAAGCACGGCACACGATACAAACTAACGGCTCAACATAAAATAACGTGATGTTATATTTGATAAACACAAATAAAATAGATAACATCCGACAAACGAATGTGTAAAACAAATAAGTATGCAAATATTAGACGAATATTTCCGATGACTTTGTTTAGAGATGCTACTGACGTAATACCAATATTTATCTTGTTTACTTGATTATTATTATACCTACATCTGTAACACATCTAGTATGTAGGGCTGCTACTGCTACCTATCTGTTTATTAAAAAAAATACAGTATTAATAACTTGAACAGAAAACACAAACTATGTTAGCCAGCTAGTATACCTATAATTTATTAAGTGTTTTTATTATTGTCATTCAATTTGTATAAATGGTACATCAATTTGGTGTTTTTGTTGTTTTTTTATGTAACACAATATATAAATAATATGATGTACAGGCCGTATACCACGTTACAACTATTTTTTTTAAGACGAATTACGATTAAGCCATAAAATATGTTTTATTACCTATCATGTGTTTTAATTGCATCAGTTTGCATGCAACCATAATTATAACTTACAAAATATTATAAGTATCGTATGATTTAAAATAAAATAGATATATAATCATGAACTTTTTAATATAAGTGTAATATTTCCATTAAAAATACGTGCAGCACGATGGAATAAGTACATACATCAAATCAAACTTCTATCATTTGTATAGGTATATTAATACGATCTAACAAAAATCTACTAAACTACAGGAATAATTTGTTTATCTTAGACAAACATTTGTCATAATATCAGATGCGTAAAAAACTCAGGTTAAACGTTAACACACCCCTACATTATTTATAGATACAATAAAAGACCCATTAGTTAATTTATCAACGCTATTTTCAATCACAGAGTCATAATGGTGCGCCGAAGAATCTAAATTAAAATATATTACCATTTTTTTAAATAGTTTTATATTTGTTTTTTCTTAAGTCTTACGAAATAAAAAATAACCAAAATGAAGAATCAAAATAAAGTTTCAAAGCCCGAGGGGCATACGCGAGTGCAGTGGGCTGTAGCCAGTTTAGGTAAATGCAATGAATGTGTTGATATATATTAATTTTATTAGATAAACGTGACAAAAAAGCATAATTACAGCATCAGAGGGTGATAATTAGTACATTTTAAATTTTATTAAAGTCGAAAGTTTCTATAGTTTTACATCGGGGTTTTATATCATGGGTACCTAACCTAACCCTAGGATAAAAAAAATATGATTTAAAAAAGACGTTTCCCTGAAAACTCAATAACAATTTCGTATTACAGTTTGCATGTCAGTTTTTACATATGGCCTTCAATGCGGTTGGGTATCACCGATGACAAAAATACTGCAATCACCTGAATCTCCTGCGGGTAGGCCCCTGACTGATACTGAAATATCTTTGATAGCTGGCGTTCCTTCTTTATCAGCTATTTTTGGTATACTCATATTTGTGTACGTTGTCGATACATTTGGAAGAAAATGTACCATATTTTTAATGGCTGGATTTCAACTAGTAAGTTTCCAACAAAATGAATTTGTTTAGATTTAATATTTAGCATGAAAACTAGTTTCGTTTAGAATATATATTATTTTTTGTTTAGATGTGTTGGATCATAAAACTGTGTCCGGCGAATCCTACAAGTCTCATTGCAGCTAGGATTATATCTGGTTTTGGTGCTGGAGGCTGTTTCCATGTGGTTCCCATGTACATCAAAGAGATCAGTCACGACGATATCAGAGGAACCCTAGGATCAATGATGATATTAGCCCAAAATTTGGGAATTCTTACAATGTATACTCTGGGAGGATATCTTAATTACCACACGGTGTTGTACCTCGTAGTTGGATTACCAGTTATTACTATAGTGATGTTACTCAAAGCTCCTGAATCACCTTCATTTTTAGTTAAAATCGGAAAATTAGAGGTACGTAATATACTTTAATGTTTATTTAGTTGATCTAAAGACTTTCCTGTTATACATAATTATCCTTTATTATTTTGTACTATGTTATTAGTAACAAGTAAAGTGTTTTTGAGATAATTTAAAATATTCTTTATTCGTAGGAAGCTGCTGCAAATATAGCACTACTACGAGGTTTAGAAGTAAATCACAAACAGGTACAAGCTGAGATATATTTGATCAAGAATGAAGACGACTACTTTAACTCAATACCCAATATATCATTTTTTAACATTTGTGAGTATATTTGACAATAACTAGGAGTATAAATTGACCAAAACATCAATTTATATTAGGACAGACATGCTACTTTGAGATCTGCGTTTTAGTCGCTTTTTAGAAGCTAAATGGTGCGACCAAAACATTCCACACTGCATACTAAAAACGTCAAATAAGGCGATTGAGTGGTTTTTCGGAAGTTAGACACAGCGATGAATGCTACACTCCGCACATCCGGATGTCGATAGCATCGATTTGGTTCATTGTTTCATATATTACGAAGAAATTTGCGACCGAACGAAGAAAAATGCCAAAACGCGATACAGCACCGATACAGTCGTAAGATTGCTGATCGCCAATGCAAAACAGCATGTCTGCTTGAAGCCTGAGAGTCAAAGAAAATTAAGGTGTTGTTCAAAATAAATGGTTGTTTTCAGTCAAAGACAGAGCATGGCGTCGCGGCTTTCTGATCATGTTGGTGATCATTATCATTCATGGGTTGAACGGTGCTTTCTGCATCGTCAATTACGCTTCGATTCTACTGGCTGACTCCGAAATAAAGATCAGTCCAGAACTTCAGACTCTTGGTATACCGGTATTCCTGACTATTGGCTCATCAATTACTATGATCTCCGTTGATAGATTAGGAAGAAAGGTAAATAGACAATAATTCAAATAACAGATCTAGAAATCAAAGATAATAAAATGTAAATAAGATGTAAAGGTATTAAAGCTAAGTAGTTTGTAATAACAATTTTTAACGAAATGAAATTCTTTTCAACTTTAACAGTCAGTGTGCAGAAGACACAAAAAATTTGGCCTTACATTCTTCATGAATAAAATTATATTAAAGAATATTCGTTGCATGATTATATACCTAATCTTGGATTATTAGGACACGTGAAACTATTTGATAGTAGCTAAAATAATGTGTTTTTCACAGTTTCTTCTAGGAATCACTTTTGCCATATCATCGATGACATTCTTTGGACTCGCATCTTCCATGATGCTGCGTGATCATGGCTGGGCTACACCTGGATGGCTACCTATTATAGTTATATTATTAACTGTATGCTGCTATGGAGCTGGAATATCTCCCATACCATTCATAATTATGTCTGAACTGTTTAATTTCCAAGTAAGTATGTGCATAGCATTTTATCTATACTATTTGTTTGTTTTAGTGAGATTTGACCAGGAAATAGATTATATTTCGGACAAGGGTATAGGGTACTAATTATTGCAATTACCGACTTCGACGCAGGCTAAGCCACGTGCTTCAGCTAGTTCAATAGACTTGTAATTTTTTAAACGATAATAATATTATGTTAAATTTGCAAACATATTAAACCTTTGAAACGTTTTGATGTAGAAAGTGTCGTCATAATATTGACATGCTATGTTTTAACAGTACATTAGAGTGTTATTAGTAAATACTGATAACAGTTCAAATATAACATAACTGTGGTAGTTTCGGTATATTTTTCTCTCAATTACAATCATCTCTTACAAAAATTGTTGTAGACTACAACATCATTTATAACACTGTTTAAAAATTAAATTAAAATAACAATAAATTACAAATCGATTCAATTTTTTTTACACAGAAAGTGCTAAAGTTATATTGACTGCAATACAAATAAATTTCTCGCTAAGTGTTTCTGTCTAGTGTTTTCTCGTTACAGATGGTTTATACGTCCTTTGACTTTGTTTACTTGCATTGGCTTTTTAATTCAACGTTGTTTTAGTAGGTAATAAAAAATATGTATTGTTACAATTATTTTTTGGATGTGCTTCAGATAAATTTGATGTATAAAGAAACCTACTGTTGAATTAAGCAGTTTTATTATATTTGTCTACCAGTACCTACAAAGATAGAAAAGGCTAATAATTCGAAAGTGGAAATACCTGTTTATTACTATTGAAGCTACGGTTTTATGTAGGTTCACTTATATATCACGAGCGCCGAGAAAATTAAATTATTGACGTCATATATTTGATATGTTTGTTTTTTCAGATTCGAGCTAAACTTATGGCCTGCTTATGTATATTAGCTTGGTTTATGAGTTTCATTCAGTTGACCTCTTTCACCGCTATTACGAATTCACTCGGTGCCCACGTGTCGTTTTTTATATTTGCTGGTCTTAACCTTATGGGTGCAATATTAGTTACGATACTGCTACCTGAAACCAGAGGGAAAACTGTGGAGCAGATAGAGAGAGAATTAAGAAAAGAAGAGAAGATTGCAGAAAAGAATGCAGTATGTTGACTAATATTAAAATTATATGAGAGAAATTGTTTTGGACTGTTATACAAAAAATATTTATTTTTAGTAAAAATATATTAAAAATGTTGTTCTTTTATCTGTTACGTATAAGTCGTTCATAAAATCATCCATTCCCTGCCTGCAGCTGTCTTTATCAATTTGACTATAATATTTACTTTTTTAAATCATATCACCTTTACTTATTTTTATTTCTTTTGCAATATACATAATTCATGTTTTATACATAATGATAAAATAGAAAATTAAGTTAAAACATGACATCACAGACTTTCTGGAATCCAGACATAACGTAGGTATATAATTAGGACTAATCTATTTGATCATCTATAAAATTAAACCTATCTTCATACTTTTAAACAGAATCATAAATTTCAAACTTAGTAGCTTTAATCATATAACAATGCGTTTTAAATACTTATATTTAGGCTGAAAATTGTTATTAAGTTGTTAGGCCTGACACATTTGTGAAGGTACTTACACAATCAACGCCTGGTCTTTTCCAAGTGCCCTTATTTGCCAAACTAGTTTATAAGCTAAAAAATATACTGTAATATATTACGGTATATATTTTGTAATGCTAGTCGTAAGGTAAAAGAAAATTTTACATCAAATAATTAGGTGCAATAATATGAACATGGCCCATCAAGAGTGAAGATAAATGAAGGGCTATTTCTTTTACTCTTGTGCAGAATTGATTTGAAGGTCTATTTAAATTTTATATGATGGTCGCGTTCCATGGTCAAGTTAAGATAAAGGACCAACCAACAAAATGAATGTATAAGAATCTTAACAGGGTCATCATTCGCACAGTAGTTCAACCCTCGACGCTCGTTAAACTGTCCAACTTGTGAGCGCTTTATCTTTCATTTTGATGGATGGATATTTTTACCTTACTCTTTTATGGACTTAAAAAGGGAGCACAGAAACCGTCAGATGTGTAAGTAGCTCATGCAGAAAATAACACTATTGTGCATACTTAAACATATCGCATAAAAATAAGTTTTACATTTCAATTTCACAAACAAAACTATGAATAAAAAGTTGGTGATGGGGTAACGGCATAGTTTTAGCAAAAAACTAGGGGTCGCCCTCGACTTCGTCCGCGTGGTAATTTGGAACGAACGTTTCCCCGATTTTGCAACATATCTCACTACTGCTCCGCTCCTATTGATTATAGTATGATGTTATATATGCCTATAGCCTTCCTGATAAATGCTCTATTCGACAAAAAAATATTTTTTCTAATCGAACCAGTACTTTCTGAGATTAGCGCGTTCAACCAACCAAACAAACTCTTCAGCTTTATAATATTACTAGCTGTTGCCCGCGGCTCCACCCGCGTGGATGTCGGTTATCGCTGTAAAAAGTAAAGCCTATGTGTTTTTCCAGACCATAATCTTTCTCTGTGCCAAATTTCATCCAGATCCGTTCAGTAGTTTTAAAGTGAAAGAGTAATAAATACCCATCCATCCATACTTACAAACTTTCGCGTTTATAATATTAAAAGGATAGTAATATATAGATTTAAAAATCATTATTAAAAATGATAAATTATATATAAAGCTATTTACCTACTTACTTACTTTTGTTAAGTACCTACTTATGTCACCTCAGAAACAACCGTAACAGAAATGTTATCGAATAAGTTCGGTACGGTGGAGGAGACAACTGTAAGACTTCTTGATCCCAAGTAATGTTGTGGGTGCGTGTATATAGCAAAAACTCTTACAACGTAAGTAACGCTAAGCTTTCTCAATATGTTTACTTTGGAGTCTATTATCTCGATATTATTCGTTAGTACGGAGCTTTTTCTAACTTTTAGCCTTTGCTTTATATATTACCTACTGTGGGTAATGTTGAGGGTAGCTGACATCATAAAGAGACAAAAGTCACATACAGATCAATTTAAAAATTGTTTAACAGAAAGATTCTTAACTGCGCTACTCTGATTATCATACTTATCATCATCATCTTCATCTCAGCCAAAAGACGTCCACTGCTGGACATAGGCCTCCCCCAAGGTTTTCCACAACTCTCGATCCTGAGCCGACTTCGCCCATCGGTTGCCCGCAACCTTAACCAGGTCGTCGGTCCACCTTGTTGGAGGCCTGCCCACGCTTCGTCTTCCAGTTCGTGGTCGCCACTCTAGAACCTTTCTGCCCCATTAAACTTATTATAATCTAAAATAATACTTGTAGTTATATAACTCACCTTTTCATGACAATTTCTATTAGTAAACTGGCACAACTTCAAAACAATTATTTGAATAGTTAGAGGTACAATGAACTAATAAATATTGTTAGCATTTTGGCTATGCAATCAGCTCAAATATACTTAAACCCGGAGCAGGATTCGAACCTGTGCCTCTCGAGTTCCGGCCCAGCGCACTACCAACTGTGCCATCCGAGAGGCGCAGGTTCGAATCCTGCTCCGGGCTCGTCTTTTTCCACATTGCTTTAATATTTATGTATATAATGACTACATCTCTCATTCAACAGAGAACTATTAAAAACACATAAAAAGTGTAACAGATCTTTCGTGATCATATTTTATTACATAGCCAGTCTGTTTGTAATAACGCAAAGAATAAAGTGTTTGCGAGCAGCGATAAATTTGGGTCGGGCGGGTCCGAGCATAAATCAGAAGCCAGAAACGAGGCCTCACAGGCTAAAAATAAGGCCTTGCAATCTCACCCTATAGTGCGTATTGTCAAATATGCTATTTATTATAGCGTTACATGACCACTTTGTTAGGTATATTGTCATGAATATAGAACATTTTGTTTTACGATGTCGACTTTTTAGATTCCTCTATTTGTATAGTCGTTATATAATTATTGGTGGTTAGATAACAAAATAATGGATGCAATACCTACATAATTTGTTAAATATACAATGTTTAAAAACTAGTATTACCATACCATACAAGTGTTTGTAATCCCAATTTTTGCACCAAGGCTTTTTGATAGGATATCCTTGGGATAGGAATACGTTTATTTCAAAACGCATCCCTAAATGAGCGCTGGAGACCTGTACCCACACACAGGAACACAACTACATCGCTGTGTGTAGTTATTTGGTGTGGTCTTCTGTAAGATGGAGGTCCTCCCCCAGTCAGGCTTGCTCGCTAGAATGGTGCCCTACCTTTCTTAGTATTAATTTCTAAGTAGTAAGATGCTTTATTTCACCACATAATATCCTTATTCAGAAATACCACGATATTAAGTAAGCACACGCGCGTAAAATCAGCTCAAACATTATATGTAACGTATCGTATCCGCGCATCAGATCCACATCATCGAATCCGGATAGCAAAAAGATGAGGGAGATAATAGCGAAGTTTGTTCAAGGTATTTATTTCTCAGATGGATTTTGTGATATTGGATTATGGAAAGAATTGAGTGATAAGATAAGACCAATAAATGTTCAATAATAAATAGAAAATTGATTGTTTCATGTTGTATATTAATGGGAAATTTACAACACGTTTATATTTTATGCATATAAAAAGAAAGGATCCCTCATTGCCATACAGTGGAAAGCTAAATTAATTCTTTTTTTTCCTAATTGTTTTCTCATTTATCAAATATTTTACCTAAATTTAATTTTGTATGGTATATTGGTTTCCGTCCCTTTTTGTTAACACTAATATTGTAACTTATATTAAATTGTAAATGTTATACTCTGGCGATTAAAAAGAGTGGTTCATAAGTATCATGTTTTTGATCTAAATTAATGAGTTTGACTTTGACTTTAAAAATTATTTTATGCAAAGCTCATGCCTCTTAAGTTTTTTTTAATAAAAATGCATCAGAATCAGTCCATCCGTTATGGCACTCTTATGCCACATAGAGACAGAGTCATCCTACTTATATGTCTTTTCAAGGTTGAGTTGTGCTTTGTTCTTGTGTATAGATTTTATTTATTTATTTATTTATTTTTCCACTCTTACGTCTATTTTTACAGGTGTTAACCCAATACAATAGAGTAAGAGTAAGATATATTGCTTCCGCCTGATTATCTTATGTATATAATAAATCCCCCATCCTCATGTAGGTGTCGTTAAATTTAATATCAATATTGCTAATTTGGAAGGTTCCAGATGTGAACAGTTATCAGTCATCATCATCATCACCGCTTGCTGCCAACGAGTAAATCTTTATAATTTTGTTCTCTTTGTAAATAACTCACCGTTTAATTTTTAATGGTTACCTTAACTAAATGTGTTCTTGTCAAATTATCTGCTTACTCCAAAAAGTATCCGTTAATCAAATTTCACTCAAATAGAAATTAAATTATCTTTGACGAGATAAAATGGCTAAGGATAACTTGTTTATCTACGAAAATGGAATGTTATAATAATGGTGTAATTTTTAAAACTGCTTTTAGGAAAGAATAATTTCTTCTACCGTTATTAATTAATTGAATTAACCTACGTTACTGAACAGCGGCAAGTCTGCTCGTGTACATTTATGTATAACTAGCTGTTGCCCGCGGCTCCGCCCGCGTGGATGTCGGTTTTTGCTGTAAAAAGTCGCCTATGTGTTATTCCAGACAATAATCTGGATCTCTGTGCCAAATTTCATCCAGATCCGTTTATTAGTTTTTACGTGAAAAAGTAACAAACATTCATCCATCCATCCATACTTACAAACTTTCACATTTATAATATTAGTAAGGATTATATCGCAGCGGTATAATACAAACGGACTTTTGTTCAAATATCTAAAATAATGTATCGATTCACAGGCGATGTTAAAATTATTTAGTGAAAAGACCATACTTACTATAATGTTAAAGAAGCATTTAGCATTAGCATTCTATTGTCACAGTCTATAAGTTATATTCGGTATAATATCAACCCGTTAAATACTTATATCTATTAGTTATTATTATGAACAAATTCAGCCCGAATGATAATTCAGCCTACCTGTATTTGTAATTTTACTAGATCAGTTAAGGGATTTAAACAAATTACTGAATTTCTTCAGGGTAATGGTTATTGGGTTCTCGTTGTAATATATCCAGTGAATGAATCATTTCCCTTAGAGATTTGATCAAATCTTCAAAACCCCGTTTTAATCAGAATTCTGGGGTATACGTACCTATATGTTATAGTCAAGGATAGATAAGTAGCCTCTTCGCGGAAAGACTGGGTTGTTCTACGTTTTCGCGAACAAATACTTTTCCGCGAACCCCAAAACAAATTACAATTTTTGCCTTTGATTAATTTATTTGTTGGCATCAAACTCTTCATATTAATATTTTAGTATAATAGCATAGTTACCTATTTATTTTTGAAAAACGGATTTTTGTATTAATCTACCTTTTTTATCTTTAGACACTGCAGTCGATGTATCGCACTCCATGGCTGGACATTAGACTCCTTAGACATAAGAATATTTGATATTTTTCAATTTAAAATATATAAGAAACAAGTGATGTTGCGGAATATTTTGACGCCTAAACGACAGTTTTATTGTTTTTTTTTTCCTATTTTTTATTTTTTTATTTTATGAACATATTTCTTTACTTGCAAGTTTAAAATTTAGTTTTATGTATAAAGTGTAAAAAATGCAATGTTTATCGTCTTCTGACAAAGACGAAAAGTGTATGTTATTTTAATTGGAATATGATAGATGTGACTAACTTGTGCTTTCAACGGAGATGTCAATCATGTTTTTTGAAATTTAACTGTAAGAATTGATTTGCTAATCTTTTCCCGTACTTAATATTCAAGTATCTTGACGCCATGAGCACACTTACCCGAAGACAAAAGGTATTTGTTAAGTACGTCACTGGTAATTGCCTCTCGCTTCTCGCCAGTTTCAGTTCCAATATCTTCGTATATTATTTATCACAGTAGAATTGTTTCAGTATATTTTTAGATACGTTACACATCTCAAATTGCTTTCCGATGTGTAATTGGAGTTTCCCGTGATGAACAGTTAATTATCGTGGAATAATATGAAGCTGTTAATAAGGATTAAGACATTGGTTTTTGTTCGTAGTGACGTCGGCGTGTCGTAATTCATTTTGGGTTTGCTCTAAATATATGTACATTTGCAACACTGTGTTTCTTACTTTTAAAATGACAGATTTTCTTACAACCGTTCATCCCAACCTTTAGGGTTGAAATATCCATTTTACTAAGTACAGGTAATATTTGTAGATTTATTATTTTGCAAGACTTACCTATATGTATTTTGTACCAATTTCAATTAATAAATGATTATTATTATCCAAAAGTCGCGCTTCTGCCGTATATAGGTAATGCTAAAAATATGCAGCCACCTACCCTTTTTTTGTACTTTGTTGAATATTCAAAGACCAAGATGAGGCTTGTTTTCCACGTGACATATCCAACATTATGATGATAGCTACGACGTCCAACAACTTTATCATCCCAACTTTGAGCGTTCCAATTTCCTAACAATTTACGAGGCTTTCCACTTCAGTACATCGATACCTCATATTTTGAAACTTTCTTCATAATAGTAGATTACGCAATATGTCACGTATTATCGATAACCTTTGCGAACAGAGTGCGTGGGAGTTGAATACAGCTTCATTTGTATGCAGAGGTCTATAATGTTGGTAAAATAATGTTAGCCTGTAATCATTCCAATTTTGAACGGTAATAGAAGATAAATTATTTTGGCTTCACTTACGGCTACAATAAAACAATTATCTTGTTAAGTTTTTTTGGCTTATTCCCGTGCGCTCCAAATCTATTGTTCTCTAAAATTCATATTTTCATACATTGATTACCAGGAGCTCCAAGGATGTTTGTATTAAAATAATAAACAAAGCCACATTTACCACTTTTATTCCCTAGAGCTCCAAAACATTGTCTAGTCTTGGAGCGCTTGGGAACAAAATCGTGGAGCGGGCGGGAATTAGCCGTTTTTTTACATACAGCCAACTTTATTGGTGGAGTGGAATTGATGGACGGTTCAAGAAGCCGAGATCGCGTACTGGTGAGCCCAAAACTTGTAACAATGAAACGTCCTTAAAACGTCATTATTCCTTATTAGATACAACATCTTGTAGTTTAAGAAGTAGATTAATTATTTATTGAATTAGATAGCACAAAAGAAATGCGTATACAAAAACTTACAGTGCCAAGAATATTTTTCTTATCTTTTAGGTTTTTATTGCATTAAATTTACTGCATTAAAATGCAGAATCTAATTAAACCTTTAAAAGATAAAATTCAAATACAAAATGCAATCAATTAACTTATTAATTAATCGTGCTCAGAGCTGAATTCAAACTTGGATAATTAATTTAGTAGACATAACTATTTACAACTCCGAGCAAACAGTTGACGAAATAATTTGACAAAAGGCTGGAGTGCTAGAATGGGACGAACTACATTGGGTACCAATTTAATGGTCTGACTAACACAGGGAGATTTTTGTTACGATTTAACGAAGCTTTTATTGAGAGTCCGGTAGAATTAACACGAGGTAAAACCTAGCAAACCGATGATTTCGAAATACTCACACGAGAGGCGAATTAAATCCGAATGGTCGAAACGAATGTGAACATTACAGCAGGTACGTACTATTAATAAAACAGTTTCAAAATCACAAAAAAAGTATTTGTATTTCAAGAGAGGTAGGGCACCATACTAGAGAGCAAGCCCGACTGGGGAAGAACCTCCAACTTACAGAAGACCACAGCCAAATGACTACACACAGCGGTGTAGTTGTGTTCCTGTGTGTGAGTACAGGTCTCCAGCGCTCATTTAGGAATGCGTTTTGAAAGAAACGTATTCCTATCCCAGGGTTACTTCCATCTTAAAGCCCTGGTGTAAAAAAATGGGTTGGCAACACGCAAGTGATACCTCTGGTAATGCAAGCGTCTATAGGCTACGGATACTGCTTAACATCAGGCGGGCCGTATGCTTGTTTGTCACCCAAGTAGTATAAAAAAAACTTTGTTTATACTGAAAAATCATTTTACATGTGGAGCGACTAGGCTCCCGCTTCTCATTTTTTACTAAGATTAAGAAAGCTCCAGCAGTGCTTTAAAAGCGATTTAATTATTAGGTTCAGTTGATAATACATTTAAAAAGTGAATATTCCTATAAACTCTCTCATATTTTGCAAGGCCATGCGACAAAAATGCTACGTTTTATTCCGCAACACGTAGTATGTAAATTTTTGAAGTAAAGCCAAGGGTTTGGTTAGTTCAGTCATTTGATGCTTCGATTAAATATTAATCAGGAGCCTATCGAAAAATTTATTAAATTTATTGGCATTTCTGTGCAAATTTTATATTTAGGTAATTATTATTTAAGTAACATTGGTGTGATTGCTTTAGCTTTGTACTTTGTTGTCGAACGTGTAGTGTAACTTTTAACTCATAGTATGTTCGTCAAGTTTTAATTAGCAACCTTATTTCTAAAGAAAAACATAAGTCTAACACGAGATACATAATTTAGTTCAACAAAAAGATGTCAGAGTTATACAGAATGACACAATTATTATACTACCAAGGAAGCAAACCAGTATACGGCCCGCCTGATGTTAAGCAGATACTGTAGCCTATGGAGCTTGCAACACCGGAGGTATCACTCGCGCGTTGCCGACTCTGAAAAACCTTATAACTCATTTCTTGAAGAACCACATGCTATAAGTCTTTCGGGAAAACCTCGGCAGGGAGCTCATTCCACAATCTAATCGTACGTGGTAGGGAATTCCTCTCATACCGTACGTAGTATGGCACGTTTTAGGTGCTAAAGTGTGAGCATGAACTCATATTGTTGGTGGCGAGATGGCCGTGGGCATTATATCAAACAATTCTTCGAAACACATCCCATTGTTTAGGTGGTAGAACACATACAAGGAGGCGAAGTCTCTCTTCAGACTTTTTTGATCATGTGTACTCCATTTATTATATTTTGTATAGTCGATATGCACACTGCATGTTTTGTTTAAAAGCAGTGCAATACCAATACTGAAGAGATCAATAGTAGATAATATATTATTATATCTTGTTAAAACAATCGATCGTCAGGTCAAAACCACAATTTGAATACTAACTACATGGAATTAATAAGGCCTATTGATGGATAATGCAATTATGATCAAACGTGTTATATAATATGTATATTCAGATGAAACTAGATAATACAATCCCATGATACGATGTTACTGATGTGTGTCCGACATAACTGCCTTGCTTCCCCAGGCGGGGCGGTTTGAGTAAAGAATTTCCCCCTACTACAAAAAAAAGGGTTTTGTTTCGAGTTTTTCCTCTCTTGCGGTGGAAAATGTCGGCCCGACTTACTCCTTACTTACAGATTCTATATATTTTTTGTATATTTCTATTTTTATTTATTTTAAGTTCATGATACCAAAGACATTTTCTTAGAATATCTTTGCATGGCATTATACCACAGTATTATAAACACAATAACATCGGCAAAATGTGGTTATGGATAAGAACGTGCTTATCTACTAAAGTACTAGTATACTATGAAGGAAAAACTTGCAAGTCATTTTATATCCGATGTTCACTTAAGCTGAATATTTATTAAGTAAAAAAACGTTGCAGCATGTGTAAATTCAAAATGACCAAATATATCAAAATACATACATATAATACATACACAAAATACATATAATAAGGGAATTACACTTAAAATCAAGTATTCAAAAATGAAAATTCGTAGAGCTTAGTATTTATTTGTATTTTTTAATTTTAAAAAGAGAAATCCCCTGATAAAAGCCTTGTGAAAACTGTCCGAATCGTGTTAAATAAATACCCTACTTTTTATTTGCAAAGGATCACGCGACAAAGATAAAAATACTTTTATTTATATTCTTTAACGATACCAAAACCAATATTTGCAATTGTATAATCAACTTAACAAATAGTAAATTGTAGGTATATTTATATTGTGAGCTGTCTTATGTTTTGATATACAGTTGTATCTGGTATTTACAAGTTTACAATTTTATCTTAAACAATTATGTTTAAACGTCGAGATATGTGAAGGTATCTCGACGAGCTTTACAAACGAGTGGAAATACACGGATATTACGCAGTTTTTGTTCAATCTTTTTCTAATTATAGAACTTTTCCGTTGGATGTTTGTTCTCAAATAAGTGAAATAATTTTCAACACTTATATTGATATACACAAATATTCCAACCTGGCATTATAGCGGGTTTGACTTACAATTCTGAGTTTGTAGAGAAATTTGCTAACATTACTACTGTAATAGTACCTAAGGGTAAA
This sequence comes from Trisateles emortualis, assembly GCA_947095525.1. Classification (NCBI taxonomy): domain Eukaryota; kingdom Metazoa; phylum Arthropoda; class Insecta; order Lepidoptera; family Erebidae; genus Trisateles; species Trisateles emortualis. The sequence continues at coordinate 20,608,316 of OX352736.1, forward strand.
TCCTATGCCCATGTTTTTATTTGATAATGATATATTGTTAAATATCGTAAGAACACTAAAATAAAATTTAAGAGATTTTTGTGTAACTCTTAATTTATTTTTCAATTATCCACGTGTCATGCGTCACTGGGCACTCAGTTTATCTACACAAATGTCCATCCATCCATTTATTGTAACAGTTCTCATTAACGTCTAGTGATAGACTGAAAAACGTTTTCTCCAAATCAGTTTGAACAATTTTCTTTAATATTTTTTCCTTCTGCAACCCTAATTTTCCATTAAAAGCAGCCTTAATGTGAATTTTAAGCTTCCCTAAAGAATGTCCCTAAATTTCTTCCCCATCGGTGAGTAAGCAAAAAAAAATGCTTTCTTATTCCCTCCGTATTTTGATCGGGGGCTGATTGTCGACGTTCTCTATAGGTACCCTAAAATATGTTGAGATTCAAATCTACAAAGAAATGCTTTTCTTTAGTCCATAAAATTGATGATTCATGTGAACGATGTAAACGCGAACGTTCGTTGTAACCCAACGGCAGCAATTCATGTCTTTCACCGAATAAGCATTTCATAACCTAAATACTCGTAGCTAAGAGATAGCCAAGAGGATTAATATTCCTCACCCATGTGTCTAATCTATCTAAACCTGAATATGAAATATATTACGAAAACGAGATATACCTATATTATTCAGAAAAGGCATCACGAGGTAAATGGCAGATACAAGAGCAATTCGTGAGAAAATATTCATTGGTTTTCATCAACGAATGCTCTGCCGTTGACAAATGAATGATTTAGGCAGAGGGTTTTCATATTTCACAACGCAGGGGTTGACTGACGGTGATTGCATTTTATATGCAAAGGAAAGAAAAATAAATTTGATGCCTCGACGAAAAATATGTTAGTTTCTAAGCTATTATTTAGATGTGCGTGTAGATTTTCTGGAGAGTGCTGCGCTGGATTAATTATTAAGATCCCTGAGAATAATACAAGATCAAAATTGAGAAAGTAGTAATAGTAGTAGTACACTTAGTGCGGCGTTGAACACCCGTAAGTACCTATGTAAATAATGACAATTTGTCATTTTAAATTATATATAAAGATGAGTGTTTACAATGCAATATAAGTAAACTAATAAATATTATTTAGGAGCGAACGAAGTGATGTTTAGTATGTTTTAGTGAAGCAATAATGTTCAACATAGTTGTGTGTACGACGAGTTGCACATAAAGTTTTACAACTGGCACAGTTTATGAACACGCCACTTTAATAACATATTATCGTTATTAAAACCGTTACTCTTACTCCAACGCAACAAATACTAAAAGTTTTATATACTTATTCAGTTTTACTACTTCTACATTGTCAATTTTGTGATGACGGTAAACTAATTGTATCTTTTGTGATCCCTTAAAAACATCTATCTATACATATAATAAAATCGTAACCAAGTCGCGTCTGTACATTGATTTTTTTTTCAAAACAACAATTTATATACGTTGTATTTATGTTACTAAGGCCAAAAATGTGGTTTTTAGAATTTTTGTCTGTTTGTCTGTGTGTCTGTTTGTCTGTTTGTCGGTTTGTCTGTTTGTCTGTTTGTGGCCGCGTTTGTACGCGATAAACTCAGCAACCACGCAACCGATTTGAATGCGGTTTTCACTTATATATTGTGGCAACCTTCCCATAACATATAGGCTTTATTTTATTCCAATCGGTTCACAAATAAAAAAGTTATGGCCACTTTAATAACACACGTGCTATACAAGAAACACGCTTCGATTTATTTTGGCTAAAACTTTTTAAAATGTAGTTTGTAAAACCACGTTTGAAGTTTTTATGCAAATAAATTTAAAAAATAATGCGAGGTTTCGGAGATATAGCAATCACCAATTTAAGTTGAACTCTCATCAATATCAGCGACCATATTAAATAGAGATCAGCTGGCTGGTACATCACGTGTTCACGGTACTAGGTTAAAAGTGACCATTTTACAACGAAATGTAATAGAAGCAGACATTTTAACAGGATGCGGTGCAGGTGATAATCTTTTATGCCCCGGGTTCTTTTGCTTCCAAACAATTTTCCGTTTAGCATTTCCAGGAAACTCTATGTTTTAATCCCTGAAGTCCACGCAAACGAAGTCATAAACACATATCAGCTATACATCTATACACACATTAATAAAATTGAAGTGTCTGTTTGTAATATCAAAATAACAGCTTTCTATTTAATTCATGTGGCTGTTTACATAGCACTTACAACAGAAATACAATTTTAACAGTTTTATCTCTCTGGCTATCTGTTTGTTGCAGCTAAAATCGTCTTTGATAAAACTAAAGCTATATAAATATACTATAATAAGTACGAATAAAATGCGTTAATCATGCCAAGACCTAAGACAATCACTGACTAAATTAAACGCCTAATAAAACTTAAACACAAACTATAAAATATTACTATAAAATGAATGCTATTTCATTTTGTGTAGGCGCTAACATTTAACAATACCTTAATTTAGGTAATCAGGAAAGCAGCACAGAAAAGAAAACAATCCACCGAATCTGTCTATCTGGTCACGATAAACTCAATAACTACCAAACAAAATATTACGATGATAGTTGAGCGAGTCGGAAAAATCCTGCCGTTGGAGGCAATGTTATTTGCAAATAGATCTAAAAAAACTCCGTGATACTATGTGTCTATCTTTGACCAAAAAAATCACTCACAGCGAAACGCATGATCGGCCTCTGTCTCATCGGCATACTTAACTTATATATATTTTTAACTGAATTTTTAAAGATGAGGTTTCATTGCATTGTTTTTTTTTATTCCTGAACATCGTCATTTAAGAGCCGATTTGTAATATTTTCTTTTTAAGTAAAGTTTAAACATAGCTCGAAAAATTGCTTCAATTAAGTGACAATGGGCAGGGCATATAGCTCACAGAACCGAAGGCCGTTGGGGCAGAAAGGTTCTAGAGTGGCGACCACGAACTGGAAGACGCAGCGTGGGCAGGCCTCCAACAAGATGGACCGACGACCTGGTAAACGCGGGCAACCGATGGACAAGGTCAGCTCAGGACCGACTGACGTGGAAAATCGGGAAGCAATGTCGAGCAGTGGACGTCTTATCGCTAAGATGGAACTACTTTTGTGGCAAACAAGCATATGGCCCACCTGATGTTAAACAGTTACCGTAGCCTATAGACGCTTGCAATACCAAAGGTATCACTTGCGTGTTACCAACCCATTTTTTACACCAGGGCTTAGATGGGAGTATCCCTGGGATAGAAATACGTTTCTTTCAAAACGAATCCCTAAGTGAGCGTTGGAGACCTATACTCACACACAGGGACACAACTACACCGCTGTGTGTAGTTATTTGGCTGTGGTCTTCTGTAAAGTGGAGGTCCTTCCCTCTCTTTAAAAATTATCTTAAAAATCTTTTTGTAATTGGATGGATAATCTTTCATATTGTTCTCAGTTTTTAAAAAATCGTAACCGTAGGGAAGTGAGTAACCTCCTCAAATACTATAGGCATACTGCAATGAATCAAACAAATGCATTCAGGATGCATCAATTCGTTAATGAAACTAATAAAGAATACTGCAGATGGCCAACTTCTCAATGATATTTTTTTTTCCGATGGAGATCAGACATAATGTATCTTAATTATGGTAATTAAATGACAGTCACTAATCACATTCAATGAGCAAATTAAAATGTTACAATTGAACTAATATTATGATACAGCCGGATATAGGCACGGAAACTTCGTAATTAAATAATGTACAAAGTAAAAAATGTATAGTTTCAGAGATAAAGATAATAATTAACAGATACCTATATACCGAATTTACGTTGAACTCTCACTAATATGGTCGACAATATTGAATAGGGTTCAACTTACTGGTTTTTCATTCAGTTTTGTTCCGAAAGCTTATGTAAAGTAGTATAACTGTATTATAAGAACAATGGATTAAAAGGAAAGTTCAATTTCTGAAATCCTTGAGCACTACGACGGACCATTATGCCCTTTAAGAATTTAATAAATTTTTGGCCCACATAAACTGTGTAACAGTACCTATCAGGTTAGAAGTGACCAATTTAAAACGAAATGTAATAGATGTAGAGATTTCTACAGGGTATGGCACAGATAATACATAACAATACATAAATTCAAACTATTAGCTAGGCGATGGGCCAATTAAGGTTATTCACGTTTGCGCTAAGACAATTCGAAGAGCAGAACAATCATACAAACAAGGAATATTTCTTCATGAAGTTTATTAATTGCAGAATCCAAATATTTAAAAGAAAAACGTGACTGACTAATCAACAAACGCACAGTTTAAATCATTAGACACTCAGATAGCTATTATGGCATCCGCAAAGAAAGGTTTTTTTAAATGTGTCTGAAATCAGCAGCACTCTGTCCAGAGTCTCTGATTGGGGTCGACTAAATTTAGTCTATTTCAACCCCACTAAGACACAAGTTTGCGCGTTCACCGCTAAAAAAGCCCCATTTGTTATGGCTCCACAGTTCCTGGACACAGCCCTTAAGATATCCGAGAGCATTGGGATTCTTGGCGTTGACATATCCTGCGAGGTCCAGTTTCGTCACCACTTGGAGGACAAGGCCAAGCTGGCATCTAGGAAGCTCGGTGTGCTCAACAGAGCAAAGCGGTACTTCACTGCGGGCCAAAGATCGCTGCTTTACAAAGCGCAAATTCGGCCCCACATGGAGTACTGCTGCCAAGCAGTACTCCATGTGGGGCCGAATTTGCCCTGCCGAAATAACCTGTGGGCCTTTGGGCGGGAGCACCTGGATACCAGCTTGGACCTTTTGACTCGATCCAAAGGCGTGCTGTGAGGATTGTTGACGATCCCAAGTTCACAGGCGGTATTGATCCACTTAGTTTAAGGAGAGACTTTGCCTCGTTGTGTGTGTTCTACCGCCTGTACAACGGGCTGTGTTCCGAGGAATTGTTTGATATGATGCCCACGGCCACATTTTATCAACGCACCTCCCGCCACCGACAGGGAGTTCATCCACACATTTTAGAACCTTTATCGTGCCGCACTGTGCGGTTTCAGAGGAATTTCCTCCCACGTACGATTAAGTTGTGGAATGAGCTTCCTGCCGAGGTTTTCCCAAGAGACTATAGCATGGGGTTCTTCAAGAAAGGAGTTATAAGGTTTCTAAAGGGTCGGCAACGCGCGAGTGATACCCCTGGTGTTGCAAGCGTCCATAGGCTACGGTAACTGCTTACCATCAGGCGGGCCGTATGCTTGTTTGCCTACTTGGTAGTATAAAAAAAAAAAAAAAAAAAAAAAAATGTAACCACTGAAGATGAAAATCAGCCGATGAAAGTTTGCATAGGGATAACAGCTGTAGCTTTGAGATTTTCAGTAAAAGACTGAACACGCGAACGAAGTCGCGGGTACAGCTAGTATACAATATAAATAATATAATAGCAACCCATATATGTCCCACTGCTGGGCTCGGGTCTCCTCTCCTCTGTCAAGAGAGAGAAAGGGTTAAGGCCTTAATTCACACACGCTGGCCTAATGCGGGTTAGTGAATCAGACATGTTTTTAGAATTACTTCTAAGACAAGAGGGTTTCCTCACGATGTATTCCTTCACCGTTAGCAGATGGCGAATCATTTGATTAGTACATATAAACTCCACAAAGTGAAATTCACATTGGCACTGGATAAAACTCGCACCTCTTGCGTGCTAGTCGGTTATTTTCCCACTCGGCCTCCACCGCTTATAAAAAAGAAAAGAAATCATATAAATAAAAATAATAACCAAAACTGAGAGCTAAATTACTCTCTAAGGCGTTCTCTTCTCACGTTGCGAGATTGTTCGCTCAACGTGAGCAACCCGAATAGGAACGTGCTTCAGTAGACCGCAGCTTAATAAAACTTCCTGCTCTGCAGTTTTCCTACTGTGACCGTGGTTGCTCAGAATATTATTATTTAAAAAATAAACCTAAAAACACCTCACAGAAATAAAGCAATCATAATATAACTTAGTAAATTCTTTGTTTACATCGTACTGTCTGAAATTGTCTATGCATATGTACATAATTATTAGCTTTTGACTTCAAAGCTTGTTCTATTAAAAAACATATTATTGTAAACCGATATTTATTTGTTCTACCAACGATCGTATCAAGCCGTTTTTATTTCCGGCGCTAGACCGGAGCGCGCTTGACCACAATCCGATTTCCTGCACTTTTACGTTCTCTCTTCTGTATTCTAAAAGCAAAATACGCCATGACACTTTTATAGCTCCCCATCTTTTATTAAAAACGAGCGTTCTAAACTTTACACGTTTTTCATATTGGAGTTGTCGGTTTTAGATCCAATTTAGATATCTTTCAAGCGATAACCAAAACAGTAATTGTTTGAAAATATGTCTCTAAATATTATTATTTTTGGAAATGTTTTTTTGTTTGTCCTTTAGCCGCATCGAAAGGGATTGACTTAATTTCTTGAGCTGAGATACTTAGCTAAAACAGACTTCGCGCTTTATAACTTAATGAATCATTCTTTACTTAATTATAATTATACTAGCTGTTGCCCGCGGCTCCTCCCGCGTGGATGTCGTTTATCGCTGTAAAAGGTAGCCTATGTGTTATTCCAGACCATAGTCTATCTCTGTGCCAAATTTCATCCAGATCCGTTCAGTAGTTTTTACGTAAAAGAGTAACAAACATCCATCCATCCATCCATTCTTACAAACTTTCGCATTTATAATATTAGTAGGAAGTAGGATATTCAGATGTTTTATAAATAAATACTTTTGTTGTTTGTGTATTATTTAACTGCTGCTGAGATGGAACTTTGATGGGTTACAAAGTTTTGCAATTATGAACTCTTAAGGAATAAAAAGACGACAGGCACTAACATGATACAGTCGCGACATAATACGGTTACAATGAAAAAGACGCCTGAAAAACATAACATTGGAGCAATAATTTGTTATCCATTTGGAATTATCACTGAAAAAAGATCTTTTTATTTTATTTATTGAGAATATGATCTAAATAATCCAAATGTCAGCCTAACAGAAGTATTGGCAATCTATATCTTATTCATATGAATTTGCACTTGATATGTTCCTGATAATACTCGTAAATTGATTTACATCTGATCTCTATTCTGAAGTGTTATCGCACTGAAAGTTAATTCAACATATTTCTGACATTATGAAATCTCCATTATGCACTGAACTTCTTCGGTATATTATTATCTAACATGATTTTGATACCAGTCTTGCAATATTTGATATTACAAGAGCAAATAAACTTTTTCATTAAATTTATTTATTGATTGTTCATAATATTAAATAATAAATTTTATATGCTGTACGTTGGTAATATATCACTTGACAAAAGCTGGGCGATATGGTTTTTTTAATGTTCGTAAGAGTCCGAGTAATGTTTTTAGGAAAAGATTAATTTAAAAGGATCCCCGGATTATCCCCGGAAAAAGAAAAAAATAAACAATTCCTAGTTTTAAAAAAGAGCATTCATTTTCGGCCAGCATTTGTCGGACTACCTAGTAGGTAGTAATAAACATTATGTCCCACATTTGAGCCTTTATTAAGTCGTTCACAATATTGTCATTATATTGTGCACTTAAGTAATTTAATAAATGAGTTAATTGTACTACAAAAACTAATATTGTTAAATTGTAAATTTTAAAAGGCTACTAAATATTCAAATGAATGCAATGTGTATGGATTTGTGTGTGACATACAAATACAATCTACCTAAAACGATAATCTCACTAAAACGTTTCGTAATCTTACACAGAACTCGTGTGGTTAAGAGACCATGTGCCAACTGTTTTGCGAACATCTATTACAGTCGTTAACAGAGATTTTTATTGAACAAAAATGCAATTAACGATAGCCAGGATTACGAAGGTAAGTTAGGATAGGAATCATAAGAAATACTTAATCGTGTTATTTTACAAATGGAATGAAGAAATGAACTGCAGTCTTAATAAATTCCACCGTCTACGGAATTAAAAAAGTTGCTAATCTTCGGCTAATTCATAAACTCAGAGTCTATGGAAAGACTTTGTGATTGTTTTAAGTTTTCTGTTTTATCTTCTGAGTTATAATGTAGAGTTTCATTTATCTTCGCTGCACTTTGTGAAGAGTTGGCCTTAAGTCTTAAGGGTGGAGGTAGGTACTTCCATAGCCGAGCTGCGAGAAATTCCGCTGTGCCTTACCTCTGTAACAGTAACACAATAAACTAACTTAGCACACGTTACACACGAAACGTAAGTTTAGACGGAGCAAGTTCAATTTACAATCGTATTAATTAGCTTGTTCGCAGTCACTAAACGATGTTAGTTGTATGTGAAGTTGTTACTGTAGTGACGTCACCTCCGACTTCCACCTAGTTCAACAATCACGACGTGTCTCAAAGTTAGTAAATCAGAGCGTGTATTGGATGACTCAATTTTCACGAATTTCACGATTTGAACAGTAAGGAAAATTATCAACACGTCTCTGCCGGTACCCATGCATATTATAAACACAACAATGTATTTAAATTAATCTTGAAGTATAAATATTATTCCGAATTATTAAATAAATTAAAATCAATTTACGGTGAAGTATTAAAACTAATCTAGGAAGCGAAAAGCAACTTTTCCCGCGGCTCGTAGATTTAATCTTAAGTTTATTTGAAACAAGATACATCAAAATTGGGTAACTCGGACAGCACACAGCATACACACACCTTGCTCACGATATAAATACGCATGATTGTAAAATAAATTATATTAGTTAACTAGCTGTACCCGCGACTTCGTTCGCGTGTTCAGTCTTTTACTGTAAATCTGAAAACTACAAACTTTCATTGGCTGATTTTCATCTTTAACGGTTACATTTTAAAAAACCTTTCTTAGCGGATGCCTATATCATAATAGCTATCTGAGTGTCTAGTGATTTAAACTGTGCGTTTGTTGATTAGTCAGTTACGTTTTTCTTTTAAACATTTAGGTTCTGCAATTAATAAACTTCATAAAGAAATATTCCTTGTTAGTTAACAAAACACGCACGCACACATTCTCAAATCAGTACCAATATAGGTAACAAACAAGCTTCCATGTAACTTACAAGACACGACTCTTGAGTTCTCGTTTCGTAAAGAGAAAACTTTTTAATTATTCACGGAATTGATCAATCAATTACAATAAAGACAAATTAGTCTAATATCCAAGTCGTTAGCAGTGCTGCAGACTACATTAAATATTAACAAGTGCCTTCCAAACTACTTGAAACTTTCACACCAACTTGTTTATCTACTCGAATTATTAAACAAGACAATGAAGCTGCTTAGGGGAAGGCTTCACAAGCAAATATTTTGTTACTATCGGTTGGCTGGCTGGCAAATAATTTGTGTCTGACTAATAGCCAAAGTTGTTGTGTGAGTAGTAAACTTTTAGGAAGACAGTGTGAAATGTCAGTCAAAATAGTAAGGGATCGACCTAATGCTTATACCTGCAAGGAATCTCGTCATGGCATGTGGATTTAATTAATTTTGTTTTGACAAAAACAATATCTTATTATTTCTAGTTTATGAAAAGAACAATATTATCGCGAAAAGATTATTACAGTAAACATTTTTTGTAATGATGGTTGCGCAAACTATTTGCCTTGGGCAAATGCATCTTTAGACGAACCAAAGTCGAACTTCGGTATGTCACTTCCGAGAAACTCGAGTAATAAAATATCAAGTGCTTGTCTAATAAAGAAACTATCATCTAACAATTCTTCAGTATTTTTTGCACTCGTGTTGATTTGGGGATGTAAGAAAAGCAGCATGTCAGCTGTTTGTTCCCACAGAACGAACTAGGTCACACAGATCGTAAAACTTGGATATATTCCGACTTTGCATAGCAGCAATGTTTAAATAATATTGTTATATATTTATATATAATATTATATATACGCCTCTCATATAACATGAAAAACACCAAGATCGAGCCTTTCCTTGCGCGATAAGAAAATCTCTATTTGTGTCATGTATATTTTATTTTTGTCGAAATCTTGAATTGCAATAGGATCTGATCTGAATAAAAACCGGCGTTGACTAAACATAAATCAAAATAAAAAATAAATGTAACATAGAAATTAGTAAGACTTCTTTATTTTTAATTGAAACACTTCTAATAAATTAAATTCACCTATTGTACAGTTTCCAACAATTCGAAGAACAAATTAAAAGGTGATTGCTTTAGAATTTAAAGAAAAATCGTCTTTGTGCAGATTGAATTAGGGTTTGTTATTGAACTAGCTGTAAGTTTCTTTGTCGTGACCTTAATGGTGAAGTTTTTGTTAAGGGTTCGATAGTAAACCAGTATGATGACGGAGTACCACCTAACCTGTATTGAGACACACCTTTTTCATGTTATATTAAGAGCCTTGTTTAGAAACTGATTACACCTACGCGTATAACACTGCTGCTGTAAACCCTGATTAAGGGTATTTGCTGCTGAAGATATACTACTTGGGTGGCAAACAAGCATACGGACCGCTTGATGTTAAGCAGTTACCGTAGCCTGTGAACGCTTGCAATTGCAGAGGTATCTGCTTGTAGCCGACCCATTTTTTACACCAGGGCTCTAAGATTACAAAATGCATCCCTAAATGAGCGCTGGAGACTTGTAACTCAAATAAATGTAACCTTTACCCTTCTAAGTGTACGTGCTGCCTAAACATAGTAATCTGCTACATCCTAACATCCGCATTAAGACAATAAGCTACATAAAACTGGCCCAAACAACACAATCTTTTTTGGTGTTACCCTGAATTATTCACAGCCAGAGGAATTAAATAATCTGTCGGTATTAAACATTCAGTCGTTGATGAGGAGCTGCGTTAACTCAAGTTTAGATATGCATGAGATATTGCAAGATTTTTGTTACTGGCTGGGGCTTCATTATGATTGTATTTGCTGAGAAGATATTTATCGAGAATATCAAGATTATATTACTATAGTGGACAGTGTTTTTTTTTTCTTTTTTAAAAGTCAACTTCAGCACTAGAGAATTTTGTGTGTCTTGTATGTTAATCGTGTAATTCTTCGTACCCGAAGTTTTGGCGAATTGTGGCTACCGAGGTCAGAAAGAAGAGTTATTTTAGTCGTGAAGCTCGGGGGTTGCCATATAGGTGTTACACATCTCTGCTTACCCCATTCGGGGCAACAAGCGTGATGCTTTATAGTGTTGTGTCTTAAAAAATAGTTGTTTTGCGTTGGCGCAGATAGTGCATGTTATGTATTAGATATAATTTTTTTTTTTTTTTTTTATGTTATGATATACCTAAGTGGTACATCATTATAATTACAATCTAGTCTAGAACAGCCTAATAAGTAATTTTAATTTAACCTAAATTAATAATGTGAATTAAACTAAGATAGTGTCCATTAACACTTCTCTTATTGTCTCTATAAATATGAAGACACTTTGCTCTTGTGTTCTTTTACACTACACTTTTATGTGTCACTCACTTGGCACTTTCACATTAACTTAACTCAAAAGGTTTTGTCCTTTTGAGTCTCCTTACTAAGTCTGTATGATCAAGGAGCTGGATGGCCTCGACGTTTACATGATGATGAAGTCGGTGTTCATGAGCTTCGGCGAATTTCCTTATGATGTCCGCGACGGTATCTACTTTAAGGTCTCGATGAAGGTCGCTCATTCTGATGTACCAGGGCGCATTTACAATACCCCTGAGGACTTTGTTTTGGAAACGTTGTATCATCTCTGTGTTGCTTTGTTTGGTACATCCCCATAACTGAATACCATAAGTCCATATGGGCATGAGGACTTGTTTGTATAGGATTATTTTGTTATGTATTGACAGTTCTGAGTGTTTACCCAGTAGCCAATACATGTTCCTGTAGCGAAGTTCTAACTCATCGCGTTTCTTTTTGACATGAGCTTTCCAGCGAAGCTTTGTATCAAGAGTCATTCCCAGGTATTTGGCAGTATTTTCGTAGGGTATTGTATGGCCGTTTATGTATACTGGATGGTAGTTTGGTATTTTATTTGTAAAGTTTATATGAACCGACTTCGATTCGTTAAGTTTTATTTTCCATTTGTTGGTCCAATTGTAAATGGTATTTACGGCTATTTGGACTTTTTTTACTGCTTCTTTGTGCGTAGACCCCACGGCCATTATTGCCGTATCGTCTGCAAAGGTTGCTATGGTACTATTTTCTAATTCTGGAATATCACTGGTGTATAATAAGTACAGGATCGGACCTAAAACACTCCCCTGTGGTACTCCAGCTTTAATTGGTTTTAGATCAGAGTATGCATCTTCTTGTCTTACTCTAAACATTCTGTTTGATATGTAAGATTGTAAGATATCTGAAAACTGTTTTGGTAGCATTGTATTTAGTTTGTGTATAAGTCCCTTATGCCACACCTTGTCGAACGCTTGGGCTACATCCAGTAAAACTGTGGTACACACTTTTCTATCTTCCAAGGATTTTTCTATAATATTAATTATTCTGTGAACTTGGTCAATAGTCGAATGTCTTTCTCTAAAGCCGAATTGGTAGTCAGGAATTAAATTTTTGGATTGTATGATGGGTTTTAATCGTTTTAATAAAAGTCTTTCTAATAGTTTGGACATGATTGGCAGAAGAGAGATCGGTCTATATGAGGATGCATCATGAGGTGGTTTACCAGGTTTTGGTATCATTATCACTTCAGCAACTTTCCACATATCGGGTATATATTGTAATCTGAATGTAGCGTTTATGAGAGTGGTAAGCTTTACCACCGCTTTACGCGAGAGATTCTGCAAGACTTCCCCAGTTATAAGATCATACCCTGGGGATTTTCTGTGTTGAAGGAGTTTAATTTCCCTGTGCATTTCTTTGGGAGTTACTAATTTTATGTCGGACAGATCATTTTGCATTGTTTCAAACGATATGTCTTCGGTGTCAAGTCCATTTGGATGAAATATTTGCTCTAGGTGGAGTGCAAATCTAGTAGCTTTTTGTTCATTATTAACGGCCCATTGTCCAGTTTCATCTCTAATTGGTGGAATTTGCGTAATAGGTCTTTTCAAGCTTTTTGTGGCTTTCCATAAAGAGTAATCAGTAGTCCGATCACACGTTAATTGGCTTAGATATGTACACATCGATTCATCTTGGAACTGCTGTATTTGCCTAGTAAGTTTTTTTGTCAGGTTATTTAAAAGTGTTTTGTCGGCAGGAAACCTCGTTCGCTGCCACTTTTGTCTCTGTTTCCTTTTTTCAGCGATGAGATTCCGAATTTCAATAGGGTAGATGGTACTTACAACTCTTCGTTTTAATTCGGGTGTATTTTTCCAGGCACATTGTTGGATGTTTGTCACAAGAGTTTTTACTTCTGTTTCTAATTGTTGCGGGTACTTTAGGGGGACTTTTAAATTTATAATGGAGTCCAAGTCGTACTTAAAACTTTCCCAGTCGGTTCTTTTATTAACCAAAGATGGGCGCTTCTCTCTTTGCAATATGTTCTCACATACTGTTAATAATATAGGCGAATGGTCGGAGTTCATGTCATAACCGCCTTCGATGTGAAGGAAGTTTGTTGGAACGTTTTTATAAATAAAGAAGTCTATTAAGTCAGGGATTTTCTGTGAGTCAGTAGGCCAATATGTCGGCTTCCCTGTTGATATGACGTCACATTTCATATTTCTGATTGCACATAATAGTTCTTTACCTTTTGTTGTTGTAAGCCTGGACCCCCAATGGGTGTTTTTGGCGTTAAAGTCACCTCCAAGAATAAATCTGTTACCAATTTGTTTAAATAGATTTTCGTATTGGTTAGACTTTAATGAGTATCTTGGCGGGCTATATATAGAAGACACGGTAATGGGGTAACGTTTGGTTGTTACACACACCGCTACAGCTTGTATTTCATGCTCTTCATGTTTAAATTGTTCATAATGACAGATGTTTTCTTTTATTATAACTGCGCTGCCTCCTCTGGCTTTGTTATCTGGGTGTAAAGCATGGTATATGTTGTATCCTTTAATTTTTATGAAAGATTCCCTAGTGAAATGCGTTTCAGATATAAGACATATATCAATACTTTCTATATTTAGGACAACTTGTAGCTCATTCTGATGGCGAAGGAGTCCATTAGCATTCCATGCCATAACTTTTAGTGACTTAATCATTGTGTTTATTTGTATATAGCAGCATTGGTGCTATGTTCCAATTTGTATAATCTTTCATCAAATGATGTTATAATGCTTAAAATTTTGCTAATCTTAGCGTCTAAAGCGGATGTTGGCTGTGTCTGTGAATGCGACTGTGGTTGTGCCTGAACACTTTTTGTGATTTGGGCAAAAGACTGACTATGGGTAACGAATTTAGAAGTAATACCTTTTTTACCCGGATTTGCCTTTGCACCCAATTTTGTAGGGGCTGACTGTGCTTTCGTAGCTTTATTTCTAAGGGTTTGTAGCTCTTTAGCTACCATACAGCCTCTGTAGCTTGCAGGATGTGCCTCGCCACAGTGGACACACTTTGGTTTAGCATCTGCAGGCTTCATGCAGTCTTTGGTTAAATGTTTGCCGGTACATTTCACACAACGGGGCTCTTTGGAGCAGTATTTTTGTGTGTGACCATAGGCTTGACATTTTTTACATTGCGGTATTAATTTACCCGTTTTTAAAGGTTGTATTTCTACTTTACAACCAAGAATAGTCTTAATTTCGTATATTTTTTTTATGTCTTCATCTTTATTAAATGAAAGCATGAACATATTGAGTGGTATTTTGTCCCTCCAGCGTAATTTGTTTACCGCATCGAGGATATTGTAACCCTTTGTTGACAGGTCTTCAATTATTCTAGCAGGCTCGCAAGTAGAGGGTAAACTTTTAGCCATTATTCTAATCGGCCTATCTTGTTTATTTTCATAAGTATGCCAAAGGCATTTCTTTTCTGAAATCAACTTAGTAATGATTCTATAGAAATCTTCGTTGCATGCGTTTATTTTAACGCTGTCAGCATTCCTCATTTTTATTGTGAATGAATCTGCCGAAGCACTTTTCGACAAGAGATCGTAAAATTGTTGGTAATTTTTAACATTTTCAACGATGATGGGTGGCGGTTGTGGGGCCTTCTTGACCTTTTTGCCTACTTCTTCGCTGGAGCTTGCTCCTTGTTGCTTAGGTGGGGTCAGCGATTGGTTCAGCTTCCTTTTCTTTCGATTCTGCTGACGTATCCACTCGGTTTCGTTAGCAAGCTCCTCTTCGTCTGTCTCATATCGGACTTGTTCAGAGGGTTTTTCCTTACACAAAGGTTGTTGTTCTAACGTGTCATTCTTTTCCTGGACTAATTTTAATTGCTGCTGAAGTTCGGTTATCTGACCTTTTAGCGCCTCTACCAAACTCTCTAGCTTCTTACGTTGGGCTGATTCTTCTGTAAGATGTTTATACAGAAAATGTTCTGTTTCAGTTTTTAATGATATCTGGGTGGAAGGCATGTTTATTTGGTGTAAATTATGCCTTTAAAATAGTCGCATTACACATGTTTAATTATAATTATTCACTAATTGCACAATTTCAAAAACTAGGTCATCACGATGACCGATGTCGGACACTCGCGACGACTAGTATGCTGCCTCAGCGTTTTACTCGAGTGAGAACTAGAGCAATACGTACGCGGGCGTTTACAACGGTTGCCGAACGCTGAATCGATCGTATTAGATATAATGTAGTAGTATCTTACAAGACGATGAGTGCAATTACAAACCAGTCTTAAATGAAAATACTCGTATCATTGTCAACCACAGCATCATAATAAATCGATTGATTTGCATTTATATTATCGCGTAACCTGCGCGAAGTATTTACTGCATAGCTACCATATTATTGCAAGACACGCACAATATTACTGCACGGGTTTTTGCAATATCTGTTACACCTTGCTGCAATAATAGGATAGGTCGTTGAAGTGACGCTGCCATTTTGCTATTTATTGTTCTACATATACAAAGACGCGTGCCATTTTACACACACCTGCGATGTTGTCGTTCGCTATTGTCGCTCGATATTATCGTTTCGCGTGTCGCGCGCGACACTGCGGTGCGCTCTACGGGCGGCGGCGCGCTCTTACCACCGATGGGAGTAAACGATAGGTAAACAAGCAATAAAACAGGGATTTTTTAATACTTCAATCACTTCAGCACATTAATTACTTAACGATAAAAACATTCAGACCTGTCACACTTTGTTAAAACTTATCAATGACATATTATACTTAGGTGTTTAATTAATTGCTCGTTCTCGTGATTCAAAAAGCATTAAAATATTTTTGTACAATTTCATAGAAAAAAACTTATAACTGAAGAGCTTCGCTGAATACGGTCCTTGAATAATCTACAGTTCGAGGAATTGATAGTTAAATATTAACAAGTATTCTTTTCAGTTTGCTATTTTAGCAGACTAAGTAATCAGTACCTGAATTCAGATTAAAATAGGCGTTCACTTGTGTTCCACTGTTCAAATTTTTTTTTTTTTTTTTTTTTATACTACTTGGGTGGCAAACAAGCATACGGCCCACCTGATGTTAAGCAGTATCCGTAGCCTATAGACGCTTGCATTACCAGACGTATCACTTGCGTGTTGCCAACCCATTTTTTTTTCAAATATTAAGTTTAAAGTAATTTTTACACAACTCATTACTTGAATATTTTTTTTAGCTACCTACTTGATATCTAAATTCTACTTGGGTATATTGCGTTTATTTGCTTAACTCATACATAGAACCAAATTTTAATATTGTAGGGTGGTATTCATTATGAGTTTTGTGGATCCACTCCACCGTTATCCATATCTTTATAATAAATTCTGGCATCGCTATGTTAGCATAAAGTATTATGAATGGTTTATCCAGAAAAGTCTATAACTGTAGGTATTGTAAATCCAATATTAAGCTTTTGTCATCTCCTAAGTTACGTTGTCTCTCACTATTTTTTTCCGGGTAGGTAAAACAGCTGATGCCACCCATTTCAATATATAAAACAAACTTTACAATTCAGTCCAAGTAACTTGTTGCTCGTAACGCGCGGCTCAACCGCAGTCAGAACGTTTCCCGTACCCGATAGCACTTTATCTCTTTTGGTCACAAACTCTGTACGTTCTCTCAAAGTTCTGATACAGTTCGTGTTATAACCATTGGATTCGCAATCTTATGTGACATTAATAGAGTATGTATTTGCCTGAGGAGGCTTCGTTCAATATTTGAAGGTTCTATACGACATCGATGAAATAAAAGGCATCGCCTGTGTTAATGCCACGGTGATTGATCGTCGCCAAACAGAGCGCTACAAGAATTTATTGGTGGCACAAAAGCCTACGCTTCGATGATATATACCTGCCTACCGTATTTATATTGCATTAAAATGTAAAGAGGAAAATATTTGACAAGAATATTTTTAGGTACACATTTTGAATGTTTAATTTCCGTTGTTTTTTCGGTAGCATAGGGAGACATTTTTAGATTCAACATTAGATCATTTCAATCATTTAGACTATCTTACCTTTTTTCTCTCAGCAAAATATATCCATATTAAATATTTAGTTTGGCAATTTTTCGTAATATATTTTTTTATTACAATGTATGCTTCATTTTTTACTAATTCATTATTTACTAAGAGAGGTAGGGCACCATACTAGCGAGCAAGCCCGACTGGGGAAGGACCTCCACCTTACAGAAGACCACAGCCAAATGACTACACACAGCGGTGTAGTTGTGTTCCTGTGTGTGAGTACAGGTCTCCAGCGCTCATTTAGGAATGCGTTTTGAAACAAACGTATTCCTATCCCAGGGTTACTTCCATCTTAAAGCCCTGGTGTAAAAAAATGGGTTGGCAACACGCAAGTGATACGTCTGGTAATGCAAGCGTCTATAGGCTACGGATACTGCTTAACATCAGGCGGGCCGTATGCTTGTTTGCCACCCAAGTAGTATAAAAAAGAAAAAAAAAAAAACTGCACTTTAAAATGACTGGTAGAGAATGCCTGAAGAATAATATGTACTTGTGTGTATGAAGTTTATAAACTCAATATCATAATATAAAATCATTTACAGTTCAAACAATGAATATTTAAGAATGTCCTATATTATAGCGTGATTAGTGGTCAAACTTGTGACAGAGTTATTCAGATCAACTTTGCCTTTGCTGTAATCTAACGACAGTTAATTGTTAGTTACCGCCATTTTAAGTGCCTTCCAAAGCATGGACAAGTACTCGTGAAATAAAACTAAGCCGTAACGTTTCCATAGTGTAACCACGCCCTTGGTATTTACATCTGCCTCTGGCTGAACATACTATACGTATTTCAATTCTAAACAATGAAAACAGTACTTTTAGAAGTAATTTTAAAACAAAAACATAATATTTTATAATTATTAATTGTAATAAATGTAACCTTTTATATATGACTCAACATCTAGAAAACTTCAACATGTTGATATTAAAACAACGCAACGGTACAATTTGTTTTAATATCCAGTATATTGATGAACATGATAAATATATACATTTTTATCTAAAAGTTTATATTGGTATAAGAGTTTCCTTAAAGTAACGCCGGATTCTATCACTGATTTACACCTACAATATTTTAAAACTGAAAGAGAAAGAACAGAAAAAGCTGAAAGCAATGTCATAAAATAAGTTTTACGTAAAAAAATATCCTAAAACCGTCAAACAAATCAAAGGCTATTTCAAGTATTTCTTTTTAACAGCCTTAAGCGTCGTAAAAGTGTGATGCCTTAATGTAACTTCAAAGAGTTTTTTACTTACCTATATTCTCAACATGAACTTTCAAAACTGGAGGAAAAATCTTTTGAAACATCGTTGAGTAAACGTAAATAAACAAATGCAATGCATTAAAATGTTATTGAATTCGTCCTACATTCAGATAGGAAGTGAGATCAAAGGTATTAGAAATCAACCTCAGCCGTCAATCATGGGGGACGACATTTGATAACTCGCGTTAGTACGTTTATAGAGGTTTTTGATGTTTTCTCTTTACAGTAAGTAGATATGTGTGTTTATTTCGTTTTACACGACTATACCAAAAGTAGAAGTTTTTTTTCAATTTATACTATTGTACATACAGACTATTAGCGATCATTTAGGAATGCGTTTTGAAAGAAATGTTTTCCTATCCCGGATATTCTCCATCTTAAAGGACGGCAACACGCAAGTGATACCTCTGGTATTGCAAGCGTCCATAGGCTACAGTGCTTAACATTAGGCGGACTGTATGCTTGTTTGCCACGCAAATAATATAAAATACTATTCGTTGTGAATGAAGTTAAACGATAGGCAAATAGAAGCTTAACCATAGCCGCGATATGTCGTACTGTAACAGTATTATACATGGGGTCTTACAGAGCATTAATATGCGCTAACGCTCGCTAAGTACTCTTCGGCATAGGAAGCCATATAACGCAACTATGCGCAACGCAAGCGCATGCGTACTTCATTGTGCATAGATTGCATTGTTTTGTCAGTAAAAAGAAGTTTGTAATCCAGTTTCGGTATCTGATTTTTGTTATTACACAATTATGAATTGATATTATCATTAAAAGTTAAATTATTTTATTTCGCTTCGTTTGATATATTATATACATACACACACGATTTGTTCACTTAAGGTGATGAAGTACAGTTTAAGCAAGAAACGACTGAAATGAAAAATGTTGGTAGAAATGTGTATATAGATCATACTGAAGTAAAATTTTATAAAACCCAATAAATCACAATTTTATCAGTTCAAAATTCAAGCAGTAGTCTACTGATTACATTATTATAATTTTATTCATTACTTTTACCTCACCCGCGACCAATCAATCATTCAAATTCATTTTACGGTCACCTCCCTCCCTCTCTAAATCATAATGATACTTTCCTTTATAGAATATTTTAATGTTTGAGAACCCTAATCGCAATAAAATTTGTCATGGACGAGTCTACCATGACGAATCTTAAATTAAGGATTACATTTTCCAGACAAACGACAATAGTACTTACAAAGTGTAATAATAAATGGCTGATTGTGATGTGATCGTGAAGCGCGCTGCTGATTAACAATCAATAATGAGTCTTGAAATAATACGCGAATACTCCTAGGTATAAAATGCAGAGCATGTATTGTAATAATACATATAATCTATTCGATATATCACATACAAAATTTAACTGTATGTTTCTTATATATTCTATATCTACTATCTTTCTTATATTTCGCGCCAGGTTCCAAACGTTATAAATTGTAATTATATTCGGTCGATTTAGGGCATTAATACATTTTCTAATTAATCAGTCTAACGTGAAGTCAACACATATATTTTCTCTACAGTTTTTAAGATGTAAGACGTATGTATGATCTATTCATAGATCATACACATGATTTTTTACAATGTCACGCATCACTTCACAGATTCCCTATGGCTTGTAACGTTGAGTGAAAAACTCACAATGTTTGTTTTGCTAAGAAAGTGAACAAACAGTGTGTGATGAAAGAATAATGTTGTGCGGGCCCCTGTGTCAATATTTGACGGTATTATGTACGGACTGGCGACGCGCGACGGTCAACAATAAATACTTTGTTTTATGGTGTTATTTTGTAACGCTGGATTATGCGGATGAAAATTGTTAAGAGAGATTACGATTTTATTTTCATATATCGAAAAAAAATTAGCGCATGGACGTCACGAACGAAATGACACAAAGTTCTGTCCTAACTGTATGCTTAAAGTTTTTTAAACTAATTTGGTGTTTGTACTTGCGGTGAATTCTTATTATAATTCTTAAATGTGTAAGTCAAGACAGGTAAGTTTTGTCACCAATTCTAAATACATAGTCATTAATTCAATTGAAATATAATTGAAGACGATACCTACCAACTATAATTTCTATAACAATATAACACAAAACAGTTTAGAAGATACCTTTCTCTTAATAGTCAGTTATTTTTCCACCACGTGTGTATAAATCGAAGTTTTAGCTTTAATTAAACCAACACAGTAATTAAACTTGCCAGATTTTCTTTTATCAACAATAACAATAAAAAAACACTTCCGAACAGTATCAGAAAGTCATCAACAGCTAATAGTAAAAGTATAATCACAATAATTGCCCTGGAGGAGGTGGCGCGCGGCGACGAGGCGCGGCAATCATTGTGATGTACATTCGTCACTAGTTACTTTGTGTAAGTACTCAGGCTGTTGTTTCTGGAGGCTTACTATTACATTAGCGTTAAGTACTTACAACTTATTTATTTATTATTTATTTATTTACACACACATAAAACTATTATTACAGGCTTACAACCTAATTCAATAGCTTATGTACATAATTATAAATAAGAAATGGTAACTTAAAATAATAATAAAATAAGTTAAATTACACTAAACAAATTACACAATAAGCGGCCCGTGTGAATTCGTTCAGTGTACACGAAAAGAGATCAATTTGACGGGCCAACGTGTTGAGCACATGTAGCGCGCGCGTGAGCGGTGCGCGCTGCAGCAGGCACGTGCGCGCGCGCGGCACGACCAGCATCTCCGGCCGCCGCCGTCGCTCCACGTACTCATCCGGGACACACAGCTGGAGTACCTCCAAGACTTAATTGCACTTGTGTATTTTAAGAACATATTAAGAGAGGTAGGGTACCGTACTAGCGAGCAAGCCCGGCTGGGGAGGGAGCTCCACCTTACAGAAGACCACAGCCAAATAACTACACACAGTGGTGTAGTTGTGTTCTTGTGTGTGAGTACAGGTCTCCAGCGCTCATTTAAGGATGCGTTTTGAAAGAAACTTATTCCTATTTCAGGGATAGTCCCATCAAAAAGCCCTGTTGTAAAACAATGGATTGGCAACACGCAAGTGATACTTGCAAACGTCCATAGACTACGGTAACTGCTTATCATCAGGCGGGCCGTTCGCTTGTTTGCCACCGAAGTAGAATTTTAAACAAATGTGCACCTATTATAATAATATAATGACGTCAAATGGTAATATGTGAAAACATAATAATGCATGTTCATTAATTGGCGACCTGAAGCTTACCTCCGCAGCTCCGTTTGTTTGCCGAAAGAGCCGCCGCCGACAGAATGATTCGTTCAAGTATAAGCTATTTAACGACATAACTTTTCAACAACAAACGATTCGCCGACAAAACGATTTATTTATGAGTGAATTGACGACTAAACTTTTGCACTGCATACGTTTCGCCGACAAAGTGAATCGACAACAGAATCCTACACCAAAGTAAGATTCGTCGACAAAGCTTATTTAGCAATTGACGCTACCAGTGACAAATTTTTTACGAGTAACGAACTGTGACCCCTAGAATCTAATATTTACATACGGTAAACTTAAAATATAGGTATTCAAAATTGGTGAATGATTCCTCACGCCTCTTTCAATGACTTTCGGCGATTAATACCCTGTCGTCAAAACATTCGTAGTTTTCCGTCATCGATTCGCTCATGAATAAATTATTTTGTTGGCAAATCGTTCGTAATTGAAAGGTTCTGCCTATGAATAGCTTATAAACGAAACTTTCTGTCGGCGCGGCGGTGCATTCGGCGGACAAAAGTTTGTTGGAACTAAGTTTCAGAATCTATCAATTGATCTTTATACTCCATAATGTAAAATTATGCAATGATTGATAAATAATACTATAATATACGAGTAGCAGGCTACCGTCACGCAGGAGACAAATAAGTAATTTATATTCTTATAAAGTTAATAGAGTGAAGACCTCATGGAAAGCTCCATGAGGTCACTAAGCGGTGACGGCTGACGTACAGAGCGACGAGGCATGCCTATCGCTGCTCCACGAATCGTTTTATTGAAGTCCGCACATTTATGGCACTCCCTGTTGAGACGTATGAGTGACGTGCTGCTGACGTGCTGCTACACGGACACGAAAATAGCAGTCGAATCTGTCCATCAATTATTGAGGTACTATTTGGATAATGGAAGCACGTTAGCTATATTCTGCCGCAACGGCTATCGGTTTTTAGAGTTATGTACTTAATTGAGACAACCCTTAATGCTATGTCGGTCCCTTTGGTTCTCCTACGGATCAACATATTAACATAAAAACAAAAAAATATATATATTTAAAGTGTTTATTATTTCAAAAATTACCCACAAATAAAGAACATCGCTATATGTGTAATAATGTCCGAGTAAGCTCTTTTATGACATTAAATTCCTGTTCACATTATATCATATATCATGCTGATGCACGGTCGGGGAAATATCACCATCCTGGAACTAATGACCTGCCAAAGAATACATACAGCCTCTACATACGTTATGTACAAGGCAATACGGTTCATTTTCGATTGCGCCGGTATTATAGCTTTCATCCGTACTCGTCGAGGCCTTATTGTCGCCGAATAGTGAAGCTGCCGTCTAGTAATTTAGACCAAAATCCGCTATTATGTGCCAGGTTTTAGGTCACACGGCTGTTCTCTATACAGCACCTATCAATTCAGCTTTTAGTCAATTATATACGTGGATTTAATTGTTTAATAAGTGAAAGCGTGTATTATACTTGCCATTTGTTCTTGTATAATCTATACTAATATAATAAAGCTGAAGAGTTTGTTTGTTTGGTTGAACGCGCTAATCTCAGAAAGCACTGGTTCGGTTCGAAAAATTCTTTTTTACTGAATAGTGCATTTATCCAGGAGGGCTATAGGCTATATAACATCACGCTATGATCGGGGAAATCGGAAATCGGGGAAAATAATCCAAATTAACAAGCGGACGAAGTCGCGGGCGACCCCTAGTATTATATGCATTATAAGTAACGTTTATGACCACATTATCATCGTCATTAGCCTAGCAAAGCCACTGCTGAAAATATGACTCTTTAAATGAATGTTACATAATCATGACTTAATAGAACAATATCAGACTAAAAATCACTTCGAGAAAACAAGTCTATCGTTGTTAATAACATATACCTTCTTCGACGACCTGGGGTGGAAAGAGTGACCCCCTTGCTAACTACCAGCATGCAAAATACGCGCATCAGAGTGGAATTGCGGACATCAGCCCGCCATACCATACCATAACATACCAACATATGACAGGGAATGTAACACATTACAATAAAACACAATTTGGGTATGCAGATGCGCACACACACACTATCAAAATCACTGATGAGTTTCAAGCCTTTGCGAGGTGAAATTGCTCTCGGAACTGCTTCTAACTTACACACTGTAAATTGACTTTAACTGTTTTGCAATCATTATTCTTAGAAATCATCAAAAATAATAGATATATCATGAATTGACGACTGGCTGTAGTTAATAGTCCAAAAATTTTTTTGCCTGTACGTTCTGTCGCCATTTTATATCACGTTGATCAATATTTATTTATCCGCTGTAATGACATTCACAGGAAAGTAAATCATTTGACGGATACGTATTGTAATAATCATTTTAATAAAACGATGCAAAGTTGAATGCGTTCACAAATAACGTTGTGTTACAGATTAAATCAGTTCATTTTGTTCAGTTTTAAATTGATATATATTGTGATTAAATCTGTGCTGGCCATTTATAAATTTATATTAAAAGCTTCATGAGTACAATAAGGAGGTTTCTGTTGGGTTTTTGATGAAATTGCCTACAGTTTTTAATATAATTAACTTTTCATGAATATTATTTGTATTAATGTAAATATAATTGTTGGTCTAGGTGTTTAGTGACTCTGACTGCTAAGCCGCTCGGCGCGGATCGATTCCCACACGAGAAAATACTTTGTGTGATTCATAAATGTTTGTCCCGTGTCTGTCCACGCGGACAGAACCACGGGCAACAGTTATATGTAGTGACCGTCATAACAGCGTAATTTTAATTTTGGAATTATTATAACAACGCGACGAGGCAACAATTATATTTTTTTATTAAACTATGCCAATCGATTGCATTATTTTTAGGTTGATGCGACACTGTTCAACTAGCGTTGCAAGTAAAATTTATACAATAAAACAAAAATGGTATACATTTTGGTAAAAATATGATAAGATAAATTAATTGAGCCACGCCCGTACCCGATCGACAAAAAATCTGTAAAATTAACATAGTAAACCGATTGTCAGAATCGAGTTACGATGTACGAAAAAAAAACATGTTCATTTGTTTCAACATAACAACAAGGACGCGGACGGTGTATGTTCGTAACACAATTAGCGAACTGTTGTTCTGAGCGTGAATAATTGACGGCTGGTACTCGTACGTACGACGACGACGAGCGCCACGCCACGCGCCGTGCCTTGACGTGACGTGACGGATATATGTGGACGAACGTCAAAATGACGGATACGGCGAGCACAATTTATTGCGACGATGTGTCGCCCCGGTCGCCTCCCTCATACAATATTTTTCATCAACAGATTTCAGTTCTCATCACTAAGTGTAAATTCTTTAGAGAGTTTTGATTATTTTTCGATTAGGGATAAGATATTTAGGTCAAACGCGAAAGCCTTCTCTAACCTTGTACCCATTTATCCCCAGATCCCTCTATAATAATGTCATCAATATGAATCCATTACCGGGGCCTGGCACGTCGCCTAGTATTCCCATTTCCCAGTTACGCAATTATTATTAACGAGCCTTAGTTTATCTCACGATCAAAAGAAACATCCATCGATAAAGGTTTTAAAAAATTAGCTAAATTTGAATTCAATTTGCGCAAGGACCGATGCCATTCATTCTGTGAACGATTGAAAGAACCTTTTTTGAAGCTTACCTCTAAGTATATAAAAGTTCGCCTTCGAGGGCTTTATTAATGAAGCTCTGTGTTTAATGTGTATTCATGTAGCAATGTCAATTTGGACAAGTCTTCTAATGGAATACAAACTTTATTAGTCTCTCATTTTCGAGCTTAATGTTTTTTATATATTATTTTATCATTATAAGTTCGTAGACGCCTTCAACATATTGTGATTAGAGACGAAAGTCGTTTTATTTATACCAATGTATTCCTGCTTCCACCTATTATAATACAACGCAATTATTTTTAATCATACATAAGTATATAATCCACAATCGAAAAAAATATTATCCGGGAAGATCCATTTACAAAACTAAAGGTATAATGGATAATATGCGAGAATGGGCAACATACGGGTACAGAATAACACTCAGGAACAAGATACAACTTGGCAACAGGATAACGTTAACGAAAGCAAATTACAGTAAAGAACTGTAAGTGTATACCCCAGTATTATGATTTATTATTACTTACTTAAAATTAAATAATTACATAAATAATGTTATTATAAATTGAACATGAAACAATCCTTCACCTTTACACCAACAAACATGTGGTCCAATTACGTAAACCTATGTTCTAACAACAGAAATTGTTAATGATAACATCACGAATAAAACAAAATTAGTCGGCAGTACAGTTTTATGTCAGTTTATAGAGCGCGGGCGCGCTATCACACTGATGATATCGGGTTGATTGCCCCTCCTAACTAATAGTGCACGAGTAGAAGGTACTGTTGTGGAGTTCGTTCAGTTCAATAGTTTGAATTAGGTCGGTGACATGTTTGTTGTCGCTGATCTTTATCTGTTAACATAAAAGTGAAATGACTGACTCATTGCGGATTCTTTCTAATTACAAGACAGGCTGAACTTGTCTAAACCTATACAACATGTTTTAAAACTATTAACAAACGAAATATTCTTGTTATCCTAAAGTCTTCGGCCAAAAGGACATAGGCCTTCATTAAAGCTTTACTTTAGAAAGAACTGTCCTTATCTATCAGCTGCTAAAAACTTTACCAGTTCGTCCAAAACTAAAAATGTAATTTCATCATATCACAATATTATCTTTTATAGGAGGTTACGAAAAGTAGCCTAATTACTTGTAGTATCAACTCATTTAACTATGTAATTTATAATTGTATTGAAGTATATTAAGCAAAAAAAGTAAGAGATAGGTAGTGTCAGACCAGAAGATAGGCAGTTTTGCTGCTTGCACTGGTGCTTTCTCCCTTAGGAGCTCTCGTCGCCTTCCTATCTACTAGTCTGAACCCACAATATTCATATAATGTTATTTGGCTCCAGTTTCCCTTAGAATGCATAATTATATTTCATCTGGCATTTACAAATTTCAACAGAATTACGCCTATTTCGCTTTTATTTTAGCTGAAGTACATCCTTTTGACCATAATGCAATAAGTTTTAATGGATCTTTTACATAATATCAATATACTTTTATCTCAAATGAAATCCCTTTAAAAATATCGTGGTCATAATCAGCAATGTTGACTAAGTAATTATATCCTCAGGATCCACATTAGAGGAGTAGCCGTGGAAACAGTGCAAACTATGTCAAAAGAACTACGTGGGATTGAAGGATGAACGGAATATAATATTCAATAACACTACCGTATCGTTAAAGTAAACTGAACTCTATGTCTCTTAATTTAAAGTTGATACTTGTTTGAAAGTTGGTGGTTCATAGGCTTTTTGAAGTGCTTGTCAGTTTGTGCGTGATAATAGTACCATTAGAAGCAAAAATCTCGTCTTTTGTTCTGAAAGTTGCTTGTCGACGTAATGTGAACATTTTATTTTGCTCGAACTACAAGTTTTGTCGACATTTTTATTGCACGTTGTTAAGATACAAATCCTCCAGACTAAGCGTTTTAAGCAACATAATTGACTAAGTATCATAAAAACGCGATATAACCCTTAAAAAGTAATGTATACAAGATACCTCGTTCAAATAGCACATTTTCATTCGTAAAATTGTTATTCTTTATTTGATGTAATAAATTCTTGATAAAACGATCACTTATTCAAATGAGACAGTTCTTTTATATACCGTTTAAGTCATGTATGATAAGTACATATTTTATTTGATGGAATATTTGACCACAATTTTATTATTTAGCAGTTTAGCTTGTACATTCAACAATAGGTACATGACAATGTAATCACAAAACAGTGAATTTTTGTTAAATAAGTATTAACAACAGGCTAGACGAAATAACAATTGAACATTTTCATTGTCCGTCATTGACGACAAGTAACGTGTCACATCCCACGGTTAGGCCTGCAATAAAACGGGAAACACAAGGGTATTTAAAAGGCTAGCAGTTAATCAGATGAAAGGTTGTCGTTAACGAGGCGTGTCGGATCGAACGGGGCTCGTCCGACCCATTGAGCAACGGCAGTGTTAATGAACGCTAGTACCGTATAATCGAATGAATTGAATACCTGTGTAAGGAAGGGGTTTTATTTTGCGCATGATACGTCAAACTTTGTGGACTTTGATGTGCAATTTAGACGGGTTGACTGGATAAGGCCGCGTGCTCCAAATACTTGTGTCGGGTAAGTTCAGTTTAGTTTGTACTTGGGACTTGTTTATAACTTGTACTTTTTGTTACGAGTATATACTGAGGACGCTTTTGAATTGTTATCCGCATTGCTTTGGCGTTGTTTTAAAATTGCTTTTAGGGTATATTGCGTATCTATAAGTAAAACCTTAGGTCTTTCAATAAAATGCGTAGGATTTAGAGGATTACAGTAGATAACAGATTCAAGCTCTAACACCAACATGACATCAAATTAACCAACATTTTAATTATAATATAGATGGAGCTTCATTTTAATAATATAGCTTTCTTTTTAGGTGATGGCAAACAAGCAGACGATAGAACACGCATAGAGAGCCAAAGCCTTTCTGCTTCTCTAAAGTCTCCAGTCTGTCCGTGAGATTGGGATCTCCGAAGATTCAAATAGCTAGTTTTTGAAGAGAGTGAAGTGATATGGTATTTAGGGCTCCTGACCAGAGTGCGAGCAGTCCACTTTCGGCCTTACTTGGGCTTTGTACAATACAAGCCGTTGACTCACCAGGAAGTACCGCTTAGCTCAGTCTGTTTCGGACACCGACTTTTTTTGCTCGCCAGTTTTAGAGTTATAGGTTTTTCATTACATTTAGTTCTTAACGTGTTAATTAACCAATAAGTGAATGTATACCTAAAAGATTCATTTTGGCATTACTTTAAAATAAAAACCTTTTGGCAGTAGATACTTCAAAAAAGGAAAGACCTACGTTTTGAAAACTTTATAAGTAAAATTACATCTTAAAAGCATTTTTCTAGCAGCTTTAATACCCTTGAAAAAAGTTTATAAATGTGTACTTGAATAGTTAAACCTACAAAGAAACAACATTAAGGGCAGGCCACAAACAATTTTTGTACACATTTCTTAATGGCACCGGCTAAAACCTTCAAATATTTATTCGACGAATACAACCTTAATTTAATATTGACATGTTTGCTCCGTAATATTCTATAGAGAGTTTGCAGAAGAAGTTCCAAAAAACAGCTTTTTGTCATCATTAGCGTAATGAGGGTGTTTTCATAAGCTACTTTGGACAGATTCTGTGATGGTGTAAAAAAGATAAATATTTGGCATGTAGCTACTAAACTTATTTTATCTCATGGCCTTGTTAGAAATTATCACCATAATATACTGTGCTTATGTTTTTCTTATATATGTATATATATTTTTTAAACTTTAAAGTCGATCAAGTGCATGTATAAGTCCCTGATCTTATCCAACAAAAGAAAGCTCTTTAAGAATATTTACGTTGAATAGAAATACCCATAAAATTCCTTCCATCACAAGATAGAACACTTATGTATAAATCACCTAATATCAACACGGTTCTAAACCTACTATTACTACTCTATTACGTCAAAGTCTTTATAATAACAATGCTAGCTAAAATTAGTTGAATCGCCAACAGCTTCGGTACTGTTCATATTAACTATTAAATGTTATTGTTACAGCAGTGAGGGTTATAAAACAATATAAAATTAGCGACACTTCGCCGCTTTTAACTGCGCGAACAATATTATGAGAATATGAAACGTCGTGTCGGCGTAGTAAAGTAAGTACGCATCTGTAATAATAATTATAAGCACTCTCTCGGTTGATATTTATTATCAGTTTTATAAATAAGGAAATTAAATTGGTAGAACAAATTGTCACTTACATAAGTGACAATTTGTTCTACCAATTGACCTGACAGAATTGAATCTGACCGTAAACCCAAAAAAAAAACATATAAAATAATCAGTATGGTTAGTCTTTAGACTTGCTATCTGCTCATAATAGCAAAGTTTTGCTATACGAGCCATGATTGCTGATTATACTTTTTACGAAATAGACTCCTGGGTTTAGGCATGAGAATTTTGTGAAAAAGTTTTCCACTTTACGCATTTTTTGTAATTATATTATGAAGAGACAAAAAAGTGTGAGAATAAATATAAGCATAGTATAAAGATTAAATCTATTTATGTTTAACTTGTTCACCGCTTTATATCTTCGAATATCGCAACTATAAAGTATGCGATTGCAAAGATGAAATGTGTAGCGAGACATAAGTTTTTAAGAACCAATAGAATCACTTCATTTACCTAGCCTCGCTCCGCTAAGGGTAAATGAAGCGATTCTATTGGTTCTATCAAACACTTTTCTTGTTACATGTCTCTAGTGGAAACGCAGCCTAAGAAAGAAGTTACGTTAGTAGATAAATATTCACTCTTATAATGTATTGCGACTTCTCTATCACCCACACAGTGTTCAATAAACACCGTGGGGTAAGCACAAACACAACACATCAAACGTCAACATTTTACAGTGCATTAAAACTGTTTACGACCTATCAACATATAATACAATATCAAATCTTATCGTTGATTTCAAAATTTGCTGTAAAAGTTTAATGAACTGATTAATCTAACGGTACACAATATTGGTACAGAATAGTATGTACTTTATCTAGCAAGTGATTTTATTTTTTATTGTTCATTATTGTGATGTGTCATTTATGGTGTCAACTTGCGTGAAAACGGTCGCGGTTGCGGTCGGCTTATGACCGAATGCTGTGAAAATCTTTGGAAGGCATATGCCCATCTGTGGACGGTTTTGGCTGAGATGTCATCCAAGATCCAAGCCAAAAGATGTTCATCAGCGGCGGGGGCGCCTTGACACCTCTGACCCTCTAGACAAGTGGCAAAAGCGATAGTCGAATCCAAAAGTCAAAAAAGCAAATGTATAGGATTTGACGTAAGTTTACGATATAAGTAGACTTACGTCTAATCCCATACATCTGTTTTTTTGACTTATTGATTCGACTACCGTTTATGCCATTTGTCTAGAGGGTCAGGTCATGAGTAATAGATACGTAGCCCCAAAATTTCACTCCCCTACTATATTTTTTTAATTTATATTTATAATTAAATTTAATTGAGTTTTGGCGAAATAATTCATAATCATGTCTGTAGAGCTGATGTCGATGATCCTGCGTTATTTGCCATAAGTGCCAACACCAAATTGCACAATCACAAAATGTCCGAATTAAATAGCATATTGTGTATATTTTATCGAAAAAATACTCAATAATAAAAAAAAATACTATAATAATATAACAGAATTT
This sequence comes from Trisateles emortualis, assembly GCA_947095525.1. NCBI lineage: Eukaryota > Metazoa > Arthropoda > Insecta > Lepidoptera > Erebidae > Trisateles > Trisateles emortualis. The sequence continues at coordinate 20,639,873 of OX352736.1, forward strand.
GATTTAATGATAACTAGACGGATTAAGAATACAAAATGTCACCACCCCTTTCTATCCCGAGGGTGTCGTAAGAGTCGACTAAGGTCGGAGAGGTCAGGCAGACAATATCCACTGCAAGAGAAGGAATACTCGAAATAAAACCCTATACCAATCCGTTTGGCCAGCGTGGTGTAGTAGGCTAATATCCCTCCAACTGTATGGAGGAGACCCATGCCCAGCAGTGGGACGTTTATGGGTTGATATGATGATGATGATGATAGCAGAATAGTAGGCAAGCCAACGTTCGGGCAGGACGACTTGTCTGTCGGGTCGGTAAGTACAATATAAATATTTAAAATGCTCAATATAAAGCGCATGTTTCTCTTTTAGTGAGGCATTAACATATAGATGAACTTAATTTACTTGATTATGAGACGAATGCAGATTAAATTTGAAACTAAACTCTTTAATTTTAAGCTATTTATTTTCTTTGATAATTAAATTCTTAGAAGCCCCGAATTTTTAAAAGATACGAGTAATACTCCCACGTGTCTCGATAGGTTGTCATGAATCATGACAGGAGTTGTTTTTTTTACTACTTTGGTGGCAAACAAACATGTGATGCCTGATATTAGGCAGTTACCGTAGCCTATGGACGCTTGCAATACCAGAAGTATCACTTGCGTGTTGCCAACCCATTTTTTTACACCAGGACTTTATGATGGGAGTATCCCTGGGATAGGAATACGTTTGTTTCAAAACGCATCCCTAAATGAGCGCTGGAGACCTGTACTTACACACAGGAACACAACTACACCACTGTGTGTAGTTATTTGGCTGTGGTCTTCTGAAAGGTGGAGGTCCTTCCCCAGTCGGGCTTGCTCGCTCGTATGGTACCCTACCTCTCTTATGTCAGTATACTATACCCTCAAATATGGCAACCTTCAGCATGAAGTCGTTAGCATCACTGTATAGTCAGAACTCTTTAAGTAGTTTGAAATATTCTGACAACATGCATATATTATACTACGCGATATTTGCGACTGATTTTGACCGAAATTCTCAACAAAATCATTTGGGCCGATAAGGGTCAAATCTTGAGTAGACGTGAATGAATTCAGGATTGCCTCTGAAACCCACAAATCTAAGATACGTATAATAATGTGTTTGAGCACGTACGATCCATAGTATACCACTAACAGAGGTAATAATCCTAAATAACGATGTGAATCTTTGAACCAGTCAAGTTGTAAACAACAAACAAAAGTAGTTTTACTTAACAACAATAGTTCTAAATACATACGTAAGTAATACATAAGAAGCTTCTTCCTATTGACAAAACCAGCCGATAGCAAAGCATAGAAAGTTCTCAGTTTTAAAGCACACAAAACTCATTTTGAAGTAAAAAAAATATGGGAAATTATAATTGTATACAAAGGCTTGAGACAAAACCCCATAGTTACAGATTTCTATAAATTCAAGAGACTCGATTCAAGCCCCAATCTAATTTTAATTTATCCATTACTCGTTAACTTGTGAAGTCTACTTAGCTGTGATAGTTTTCCTTTTAATTTCGTTATATATGTTATAGGCAATTTGTATAATGCAGGCATTCTATACAATACCTAGCTAATGTATGAAATGAATCGTATCATACACATTGCTTGAACGTTTTAGGCAATGTATAGAATGCCTAGGAATTCCATACAATACCGGATTATATACATACTGCTGTGAATTTTTTCACATTTCCAAATACCACCATTTTGCCGGTAGAGGGGAGGGACACTTGGCTCTAACAAAAAATACCACTTAAAAGCCTAATATTTCACAAACGAATCTTTCAATCAAAAAACTGTCTTAAGAAACCTACAATATTTTCAAAAGACCTATTCAACAATACCCAACACCATGGGGTAGTTGAGAAAAAAATAAACATCCTCACTTTACATGTACAAGAGATACATAGATTTTTCAAGATTTTATTTCACCACTTTGTCGGCATGACTAATAATTATGTATATTTGTGCCAAATTACAGCTTTCTAGGACTAAGGGTCTCTGGAGCTATGCTGTGGACAGATGGACGGACATAGCGAAACTATAAGTGTTCTTTGTTTACTTCGGAACCATAAAAACTTAATTTGAAGTGCCTTTGTGGTGAGTGCGAGAAGTGGTCTTCGTAGGTACTAACAAAACATTTTATGAGTCGCATACCTGACAGATTTCAGTAATGTTCTCGGTGAAAGAAAGCAAATGCGTAGCCGTGGCTAAATAGGGCTGACACAAAACATACCTGATTTTAAAGAAAAATAAGTTATTTAGTAGAATCATGTCAGTTTCTTGTACATATAACAGTTGTTATCAGTTGGCTCAAGTTACCACGATAATAATTTTGGCTAGCCTCTCACAAAACCCACACGAGACACAAAATAACAGGCATGACACTTAGAAATAAATCTTCTCAAAGTTTAGCGACACAAAGAGATAAGATGAGGATAAATATTTTTGCTACATAAAGTTTTCAGCGCCATGAATGTACTGTCTCCAGTGAGTGGACTGGCCAAATGCCAACGGGACTAACGGACCAGCGCCAGCGGCGGCGGCAGCGTGATAAACGCTAAGCCGACGTGAAGGTGCATAAAGGCACGAGGTTCCATCAATGCCGTCGTATTCCGTGGATGTTATTAAAACTTGCCTAAGCTTTACTTTGGTATATAGTAGGTATACTAGTTGTTCCTCGCGGCTCCGCCCGCGTAGTTGTCGGTTATCGCGATAAAAAGCCTATATGCTATTGGAATAGAATATAGGCTTATTTATTACACTACCTCCTTACAGACACACAATTAACGGACACAAATTACACCCAGACTCAGAACAACTCTTTGTGGGTCACACAAGATTTTGTCCTGTGTGAGAATCGAACCCATAACCTCGTGCACAGCAGGCGCATACTGCGGCCACTGGATCACCAAGGCAGTCAAAAATAGTAAAGTAAATGTTAGACCTATGCTTACATAAAACTTACGTAGGTACATCCACTATGTAGCTTAGCGTAGCGGCACAGTGACTCATTTCCCTCACTTTACGACTCTCCAGGAGATGAGTAGGTGATAAACCGAGATTAGCATCATCTATATTCATAGTGTAACAAATCACTAGATCGACTATCTTTTATGATGAACGCGAACGGTACAAAGATAAACAAGGTCGGTCTTAACAAAGTTCAGAAAACTGTTACCGTGAAGATGGAAATGTAATTAAGTTATAGTTTAAATAGAAAATTAGTTCAGTAAGTCGAATTTATTATAAAATCAATGTTAATAAAGAGAATGTCATAAATTTAAAGTTTTTTTTGTGTGTCTCTGAAACAAATATCCTATTATAATTATATTTCTTTTTTCCATAGAGCAGAATTACTAAGTTTATTTTATTGAACATACTCTCTGACCCTACAGTGTAATTTTTTTTATACTACTTGGATGGCAAACAAGCATACGGCCCGCCTGATGTTCAGCGGTTACCGTAGCTTATGGACGCTTGCAATACCAGAGGTATCACTTGCGTGTTACCGACTCATTTTTTTTTTACACCAAGGCTTTAAGATGGGATTACCCTGGGATAGGAATACGTCTATTACAAAACGCATCCCTAAATGAGAGCTGGAGACCTGTACTCACACACAGGAACACAACTACACCGCTGTGTGTAGTTATTAGGCTGTGGTCTTCTGTAATGTGGAGGTCCTTCCCCAGTCGCGCTTGCTCGCTAATATGGTGCCCTACCTCTCTTTAAATACGTTTATACGTGTACATTTTAGAACCTTTATCGTGCCGCACTGTGCGGTCTCAGAGGAATTTCCTCCCACGTAAGATTAAGTTGTGGAATGAACTGCCTGCCGAGAGACTATAGCATGGGGTTCTTCAAGAAAGAAGTTATAAGGTTTCTAAAGATAGTGCGAGTGATACCCCTGGTGTTGCAAGCGTCCATAGGCTACGGTAACTGCTTACCAGCAGGCGGACCGTATGCTTGTTTGCCTCCTTGGTAGTATAAAAAAATATATTATATTATATATATTCTATTGTTGTCAAATGTTTTCGTTGTAGTGTCACGCCCACAAACAGGGTAAATCATCCCGTGTCGACCCTCTTCATAAGGCGTAACGTTGTCTGACGATCGCCACTCGACTATAATGAAATGAGTATTGAGTGTACAAGTACACTCAAGTATTTTGATTGGCCCGTGAGTATCGTAATTAATTAAATTTTGTAAGCGTCAAAATGGCTAATGTTCTGATAAACATCGTTAAAAGAAATTCCGAAAATTTATACTCTTAGGATCTGTTATCTCATATTAGCTGTGTTAATATTTTTGCCTAAATTTCAGTTGCTTTGTATATAAGTCTTTTTTCAATAGTTGTTCATACATAATTTATTAATATTTTTTAAATATTAATAAATTATGTATGAACAACTATTGTAAATTAACTATCTTTCATCAAAATATGTGTGGTTTAAATAATAAAAAGGATGACTTAGAAATATATTTGAACCAACTGGGTAAAAAAATAAGTTTTCTATGTATAACTGAGCATTTTTTGAACGATATATTGGTATCACAGCTTAATCTACTTAATTATAAGGTAGGTTCTTATAACACAAGACTGAATAAGAGTAGGGGTGGTTCTCTCATACTAACACATAATGACAGACCAGTAGAGGATGTAGAAATATGTAAACAGTTATATAAAATTGACTGTTTTGAAATTTGTGGAATAAGGGATTTAGGAACAAATGCTTATATAATATGTTGCTATAGAACACCAAATTATAAAAACTTTGAGCTTTTTATGGATAGATTGGAAAAATTATTACAACATTTTTTCAAAAAACCTTGCTTCATATGTGGGGACTTCAATATTAATATCTTGAACAATGATCAAAAACGCAATAACTTTATATCGTTACTCACCTGCTATAATTTCAGATATCTATTTGACTCACCCACTTTTGTCCGAAATGATACTGCCTCGTGTATAGATAATATTCTTACAAATGTTTGCGATAGTGACATAATCAACTCAAATTTAGATCACAATGGACTATCGGATGGGCATGCAGGTTTATTTTGTAATGTTTCTTTGGATATTATAAAAGGCGCAAAAGATTGCACTCAGTATATGTACATAGACCGTAGAATATATAACAAGGAAAACTATGAAAAATTCAGACTAGGTTTATTGGAGCGGGACTTGTACACGGGTGTAAATGAGTTTATTAAAAATATTAGCGAATTACATTGCTCATCCTTCAAAAAAACAAAGATTCGATTTAATTTATCTAAATCAAGCCAGTCTCAATGGTTAACTAAGGGAATTAAAGTCTCTAGTAGAATGAAACGCTTTCTAAGTACCATAAATAAGACATCATGCGACTATTCTATTTTAAAATACCAAGAACAATACAATAGAATATACAGAAAAGTAATAAGACAGGCAAAGAAAATGGAAGCTAGTAGAAAAATTAAAACAGCTATTAATTCCAGCAAAGCTATCTGGCAAATCGTAAACAATCACATGAATAAATATAAAAAACCTAAAAGTAATAAAATTATGCTTAAAATTGACAACAAAATAATAGATGATCAGGCCGAAATCGCCAATTTATTTTCTAAAAAATTCGATAGTAGCACGTTAATAGATAGCTACGATAAGACATTAGCAACAGAATATCTAACACAGAATAAAACTAGAGTAAATAATAGTATGACATTTGAACCGGTTACACAATCTGAAATTTTAAAGATAATTATTGGTATGGAGAGTAAAAACTCGTATGGTTACGACGAAATCCCACTCACCGTGCTCAAGGATAGTGCTCATATTCTTGCAAATCCAATCGCTAATATGATAAATGAATGCATAAAACAAGGGGAGTTTCCAGATCAATTTAAAATTGCTAGAGTGCTACCAATACACAAAAAGGGCTCTAAGACTAATTTAGATAATTATAGACCCATTTCACTATTGTCGATACTGGCAAAAATATTTGAAAAAGTTATTAAAACGAGACTGGTAAGACATTTAAACCTTTTTAATGTTATAGATAGCCACCAGTTTGGTTACCAAAAAAGTTTAGGAACAGTAGACGCTATAGACTCACTGGTTAGTGATATAGTTAAAAAATTAAATGATAAATTAAAAGTTGCCGGCATATTTCTCGACCTAAGCTCTGCATTTGATACCGTAGAACATAGTATCTTATTAGTGAAATTGGAACACTATGGCATTAGAGATAATGTTTTAAAATTATTCTGCTCATATTTAAACAACAGACAACAATTTGTAGAGATTAGATCAGTGGTTGACAATTATGAGACAACTTATAAATCTAGCCTTAAAACTATAAATAGGGGAGTCCCTCAAGGCTCAATACTTGGCCCTATCTTCTTCATTATTTTAATTAACGACCTGTCAGCGTATGTAAAAAGCATTATGCCTGATATTCACCTTGTAATATACGCTGATGATACAAGTGCTGTGATCGCTAGTGATAATATTGTAAACACAGAAATTGCTGCTAACAAATTATTAGGTATCTTTGAAGAATGGTTTGCCAAAAATAACTTAAAGCTTAACGCTAGTAAAACCAAATGCATGTTATTTAAATCTACTGCTTGACAAAATGATAATTTAAAAGTACAGTCTTTGGGGAACCAAATTAGTTTAGTCGACCACTATAAATTCTTAGGTGTTCAAATTGATAATCTATTTACCTGGAAGCATGAATTAACAGCCATTACCAACTCAATTAGCAGTGCGTGTTATGCCATCAGAAGTCTTAGAGACGAATTAACTATTGCTCAGATTCGACCTATTTATTTTGCCTTAATTGAGTCTAAACTTAGATATAGCATAAAGTGTTGGGGAAATAGCTATAAGTACAATTTAAATTCTGCTTTCATTATGCAAAAGAGAGCCATAAGAACCATGGTAAGAATCGACCAAATTGAATCATGTAGATACTATTTCAAGTCACTAAAAATTTTAACTGTACCATGCCTGTATATTCTTGTTCTACTGAGTGATTTAATTAAAAACTTTAATAAATTTGAAACTGTAGATGAGAGAAAGATTAGAGAAGCAACTCGGCGAAAGGCTCTACCCAATCTTATGAAGCATAAGTTAAATATTGTAAAGCATAGCTCAGGGGTGCAGTCTATAATTTTATTTAATAAATTGCCAGTAGAACTTAAAACATTATATAGTTTGTATAAGTTTAAAAACAAACTCCGTGCATTACTTCTGGAAAAATGTTACTATAGCATAGAGGAGTACTTAGAAGATAAATGTTTGTGACATTAAATGTAAACAGTGATGATTGCCAACTATATCTAGGAAATAAGTTTTAGTATTATTTATTGATTAATTATATTATTATTGTTTTTGAATATCCTTTTGTTATTCCTCATTAAATTTAACCTTATTTAATTATTTTGACATTGTTCCTTTTTTATATTGACATTTCACCATTGTTGACATCATTTTTAAATTTATTTTTGGTATTGTGATCTTTGTTATTTATTATTTTAATTTAATTAGCCAATAGTTATGTATTCGACACAAATGTAATTTTGTTATGAATAAATGAAATGAAATTATACTATACATATATAATACTTGAGCAAGCACACGGCCATACAAGCATACGGCCCGCCTGATGTTAAGCAGTAACTGTTGCCTATGGACACCTGCAATACCACTTGCGGGTTGATGACTCATTTATTTTACACCAGGGCTTTAAGATGCAGTATCTCTATAATAAGAAAACATTTCTTTAAAAACGAATCCCTAAATGAACGCTGGAGACCTGGACTCACTGTGTCGTCTATTAAGTACTAACTGTGGTCCGCGGCTCCGCCCGCGTGGATGTCGGTTATCGCTGTAAAAAGTAGCCTATATGTTATTCCAGACCATAATCTATCTCTGTGCCAAATTTCATTCGTAGCGTATTGTCAAGGTACACGGGGAGTCTGTGGATCAGATTTACCAAAAGAGCGCTGGATGCCCTGCTAAATACAATAATATATTTAGGATGCTGTTGGGACTGCCGCGCTTCTGCAGTGCCTCATCAATGTTCGCAGTGAATCACACAGATGGCTTTTATGCTGTCATGAGGAAAAAAAGCGCATCATTGATAGCCAGGATGCGAGGCGGGCACAATAGCATCCTAAAAACGGTGGCGGAGAATCAGTGTTCTCCGATTATGAGACATTTCGTGGAGAGGACTGTCAATTAGATTTTATACTGATTGATAGTGTTCTCCTCGGAGTGTTTTACGTAATTCATCATGTTATTGTTAAGCACGTTACTATTACTAACATTAGTTATAAGAAATTTTCTACTAACAAAATGGATGTAAATTATCTGAAAATAAAGAATTTATTATTTAATTTTATTATATTATTAACGTGCACAGTTAATTTTATTTGTATAAGTTACAATTATGTGTGGCGACAATTATATCATTAGTATCATCTCACACACACTATGGTTTTGTAATGATATTTACAAACTGATCGATCAAACATCGGATCAGTTTGCTTTGTCCCATTGAGAGGCGGATGAATAGCTCAATAAATAAGTGTTGGAGTCCAATAAGCTTAGAGATATGCTTTCTTTTTTATAATACAAAACCTTCAAAAAGGATTATGAGGACAAACCGTGATCGCAATAGTTACATTACGATTCTTAATTTTACGTAAATGTTATAATTTTAATTATTAGTTATGCAATGTTATCTTGCAAGAATTATCAAGGTATTACTACCCAATTACCAAGCCGACTGAAATAAATATTAAAATTTGGACAGCATTTGCGTCATTTTTGATAGTAAATTCATGAAAAATTACACATAATAACACGAGTTGAAAATTTAATACACTAGCCAGCAAATGCATCAAGGCAAATCCAGTAGATATTGAGGTCATTCTTAGACCGCTGAACGTGGGCGTAAACATTGCAGCCAGAGGACCGCGCTTTCAAAATCTTTTGTACACATTCTGGAACATACCACACACATTAACTCCTCAATTAATTTTGAGCCTTAATCCGAATGAATGAGGTTGGCTTTTGAGTAAAATAGGTTTGCGTTTTAGGGTTTTGATGTAGAAAAGTTAGATAGGTATTGCACCTTTGTGGAGAAAGCCTGAGGCGGTGGAAAGTTAGAGCTGTGTTGGTGATATTCATTGTAGAGCGTATGTCGTGCGCTTGAGAAGTACGAGGTGAGCTGTTTGTTCATGTAAAATGTATGGTCGAACTAACTCGCACTCACTACATACAGCAGCGACTCTGCTAACGAACTTAGTTATTTTAAGAGTTACTTATTGCGTTGTAGTTGTCATGACTCTTGGGATCTAGTTGAGTTATAAAGTAAGGCATGTTAATGCTCTACGTTAATGTTAGTTAGTAAACCGTAGAACGATGACAAATACCTAGATGACAAAGCAACATTTTGCGCACAAATAACGATGAAATTAATAAAGTATAATGACCCTTATATGTGTCAGTTAAGCACTGAACTGTGATTTACTTAGTCACACTCAATATAGTCATATTATAGCCAACGATCGTTTTGTATAGTTTTTAGCAAAATTAACTGGGCAGCGGTAATTACATAATGATACGATGCACGGATCTTAGCCAGAAATCTCAAATGGCGTAAATAAAAATTGACGCCATTCGAGAGGTTTGATATATTGATTTTGATTTTGATGGGCACGAAAGCTTGCTGCACAATTAGAGTGAATAAGCTTTAGCGTAGCAGCGCAAAGTTCGGCGACAATAATATATTATGTTTATGCGTAAGTTTTAAGTACCTATAATTTTGATTTTGTAATCGAAGTACCTAACTACGTTATTTAGAAACCTAAACCAATCCTAATTGAAAGAAAATTCAAACGTTCGTTTACTTAATAAAAATTCAAATGATATTTAGTAGGACGAAACATGCCGCATTAAAAAAGGTATTCCAAAACAAATAAACTATCGTGTTACATAATAATTACACTAGTTTGAACGTAACAATTCGTAACAATAGTTTGTCCAGTATGCATTGAATTGAAAAATATGAAACCCCACACCGATACACAAAATCTCTATAACTAAACATTTTCTAAACAATACCTGTCGCAATCAGGCACTACTCTTGTCCTACGTTACGAAGACGACACTCAATAAATCTTTCCTGTGAAAATAATAACTGGCCACCCCGCTGCGCCAGGGTTGCCCGCTAAAAATAGATTGACTATAAAAATATGTTTATACGACTGTACATGTAATGTGAAGTATTATGGTGATATCGGGCTCAGTTTACTTCGATTGGTAAAAGAAGCAAATTTAAAAACATAAATTTTTAGCGACCCGGTAATTTCAATCCTGAACCGATTGATGGGAGCAGCGGTATAACGTTATTTTTGTTTCACTACATTTATTGATGCATAGTAATATGATTATGTTGTAGATTCTGCTAGAAGAATCTTAACTAATACTTAATATTATAATCATCATCAATCATTAAGTAAGAGTGACTTATTTTTTGTTATTATGTTTATGGTTATTACTTTACCAGGTAGGACCTTTTTCATTGATTATATACGTTTACATAAATACCTAAATGTCAAGCAAGTAAATGCGTCGATACACGTGATTTCGCGCAATTTTGGGTTGTAGAGTGTCATAATGAAACAAATAGATATTTTTTGCGTTTGGATTGTTTTATTCCTATTTTTGATTTATTGCCTATGTATCAAAAATAGGAACGCGCTACCAAAATACTGTGACTTTAAATTATAATATATTATACGCAGAAGCGGACATTATAAATCTCCCCAAAGAATATTTAAAGACCTTTATCAATAAATCAAACCTCCGCTTGAATGAATATGGGTACTGAATACAGATGACAGATCAATATTTAGCGCAATATATTTGGTGCGTCATCAAGTGAACGATGGTTCGCAATAAATCTGTGTTGTAATGCATCAAAATGGAATCGTTCCGAGGACAAAATTCACTGCACTAGATTTCAATATTCATTGGCAAAAATTTGACTGTAAGGTATTTGGAACATTTTTCTACCTAAACTTTATGTAGGTTTACAACGGTACTTTTTAAACTCGAATCTTTGATACTTTTTAACCGACGAAAAAAAAAAAAGAGAGGTTCTCAAGTCGACCCGTATATTTGTTTTTTTTTTTTTTTTTTTTTTTTATGTATGACCACGCATAACTTTTTACAGAGTCGTCCGATTTCAATAATTCTTTTTTTATTCGATAGGATATACTTTGAAGTTGGTCCCATTTTAACGACATTCAGCTCTTATGATGGGATCCATGAGGAATTGAGAGAACTCCTCAAATATTATAGGCAAACATATAACGATTTTGATATTTTCTACAATAAGTCAAGCATTTGCATTCAGAAAGTATCATTTGGTGAAGTAAAACAGATGAAGAAGACCACAAATGACTGCCAGAAGTTCTCAATAATAAGCATTTTGTGAATGGCGATAGGATAATATATATATCGAATAAGATAGTTACAGCGACTGTAATAAAGTAAATTCAATGTTTTTGATGAAAATGGTACCATTAAACTAATCTGATGATGAACTTGGAAGGCATAAGCATCGGAACTCCATAAATAAACAATGTATTCTAGTCGTGTTTGGGCTTATTGGAGAGGTCATAAGATACACTCTGATTGTAAATTATTAGATTTTCGGAAACTCCGTATTTTCAACTAGAAATAATACCCCTCAGTTAAATAAATAGGGAATAATTGATTGTTCACTCATAACATTTACATTTGTTTACCGATTTTGTTAAAATTTGCTAAACATATACAGTTTTAATGACACTACATCATCAAGGAGACCTTAAATTGATCTACAACCGACACGGAAGACAGTTAAGGGCACTCTTCAATAGTTTATAGCAGCTACTTAACTACTAACAAACCATCTAACAAGCAAATTATTTATTACGTAAAGTGAAATGGTAATAAATAAATGTTTAGCGCCGACTTAAAATAAATTAGTTATTTTCCATTAGTGCAGCAAAAATCAAAATCTTTGTTTGTAATCATAGAACATGGTTTATGTTTTGCATTGAAGCGTACAAATCTAAATCTAAGTACTCTGATTATAATTAAAACATTCATTGCCTATATTATTACAGATTAGAATAAACTCTTACCATCGTTGTGTACACAATATATATACACAATTGGGTTCCCGTACAGCTGTAACGCCAGTGGTGACAAGAGCGCGTCGGAGTATGTCATTTAGGTTAGCGTGCCGAGATATATTTTAAGAGTTGAAGGGCGCTATACTAACGAGCAAGCCCGACTGGGGTAGGACCTCCACCTTACAGAAAACCACATCCAAATAACTACACACAGCGATGTAGTTGTGTTCCTAAATGAGCGCTGGCGACCATACAGGTCTCCAGCGCTCATTTAGGTATGCATTTTGAAAGAAACGTTTTCCTGTCTCAGGATACTCCATTTTAAAGCCCTAGTGTAAAAAGGTGGGTCGGCAACACACACAAGTTATACCCCTGGTAAGTATTGCAAAAGTCCATAGGGTACGGTAACTACTTAACATCAGGCGGGCCATATGCTTGTTTGCCATCCAAGTAGTATAAAAAATATATGCGGCCTGCACTCCTGCTGTATGACAGGTCGTGGTGTCCAAGGCTATCGACGGCTTCACCACAGCAACATCTATGCGGAGAAATAGAAGAAGCACCTAGACGAAGGATAAAAGTATTAAATATTAATGTCAGGATATTTTAAGCAGCTTCGTTAGCCTAAAATAAAAATGTTTTGTGGACTATAAGACGATATTTGGTTCAGTGGCATAAGTGGTTACCTCGCCGTTTACCACTACGCGGCGTGTTTTAGGTTCGATGTCCATACGGGAAAAAAGTTGTGTGACCCATGGTGGTGCCAATGGTTGTCCCTGTTTGTTGTGTTGTTTGTATGAGTGTACTTTGTATTTGTCAATTGTATATTTGTAAAGTCTCCCGTGACACAGGGCTTGTTACCTAGCGAGGGACTTGCCTTAAAAGAAAAGGAAAATAAAGATTTTGATTTCATTGTTTAATCAAAGGTACAAAAATAAGGGTAAGTAATAAAAAAAATTAAAACTTCTAAAATACAAAGATATATTGACTTTTTAGAAAAAATCGCATTCTCTATCTTTGATCACGAAATAGATGTTATATTCGTATTCAACACCCCCCGAAAAGCTCGAAGAGGACACCATAACAGGTCACTTGTCAAAAGTAGTAACTCGTTAACGGAGGTTACTCGCTAATCGGATTCGGCTGGGTAGTGTTTGAATGGCTTAGCCATATCTCCCTGTCCTAAATATCGCAGTATCTCAAGACAAAAATGTTTGACCCGTGTATGTTACCAGTGATGAACATTATACATCTGAGACGTGTTCGTATACTAACGCTGCGCTGTGTTAAACCTTAATAATTATAATATTTTCGAGACAACTCACACATCGCTATCTGATCCCAAACTAGGCAGAGCCTGAACTATGGTATCCAGACAACTGATAAACATACTTATATATTTCTAAATACATACATATTATAAATAAATTACACCCAGACACAACAAACATTCGTGCTCATCACACAAAGATTTGTCCTGGGTGGGAATCGAACCCACGACCTCCGGCGTAGCAGTCAGAGTCACTAACCACTAGACCAACAGGCCAGTTAATGCTTATGTATACATAAGCATAAGGATTTATTTGCACTGTGTAAATCTTTATGTAAACGTAAGCTTAATGCTTATGTTTACATAGCATAAGGATTTACACAGCGCAGTGATCTCAGTCAAATGACGTGCACTGGTAGACCAGTGCGCGTCTTTTGATTGAGATCATAAGGACTTTATAACCAATTTCTGATGTATAATTATTGATTTGTATATGTAAGTCACAAAAAATTAAAAATAATATCTTTTTAACAAAAAATTGAACCGACGAAAAAAAAAGGATTTGAAAAGTAAAAAATAATAAAGTTTTGAGTCGGCGCCAAACTAACTACTACCTACATATATAATACTTGCCGTAACTGATTCACCAACGCAGAGCATATTATACATAAAGTGAGATGATGGCTTGTTTGTTTGGCGCCGACTCAAAACTTTATTATTTTTTACTTTTCAAATCCTTTTTTTTTCGTCGGTTCAATTTTTTGTTAAAAAGATATTATTGTTTTTTACTTTTACTATAGTAACAATTTATGTAGGTACTATGTATTAAGTATACTCGTATATAGTACTTATCGTTTGTTAAAGCATGCATATAGTGAATTCGAGCCTTAATATATCACAATTGTGAGGTGTTTCAATATTAAGTAAACATATAAAATTTGTATGATCTAATATGTGACCATTGCCATGTAAAGCAAGGTGTGCAACATTATAATGTAAATACATAATACTTTATTCGGTCAGTGACTTCGCATATTCATTAAAAAGTAATTGGGAAATTTAATTGGATTTTTTAAACACTGGTTCGTACGAACGTGTGAAATTAATATAATTTACGCGTTGATCCACATTTATTGGGTAATTCTACCTTTGTGCAAAATTTTATTAAAGTACCTATGTTTATACTACATTATATTATAAGCTGACTGCACGTATGGTTAAGTGGTTACCTCGCCATTTACCATTGCGAGGCTTGTTGTGGGTTCAATCGCCACACAAGACAAAAGTTTGTGTGATCCATAAATGGTTCTCTCGAGGCTAGGTATACTTTGTGTCGGTTAATTGTATGTTAGTAAAGAACCCCACGACACAGGGCTTGTTAAGAGCACACTAACACTAGTAAAGAATAGACAAGTGGAGAGAAAGCACAACTGTTACCTATATAAGACCTATTTGGACGCGCATGTGTGTTGGCTATTTAATCAGTTACAAGTTGCAACTACTTAGGATACCGAGAAAATGAGAATAGATGAAATTTTAGTAATCAACCGCTCGAAGAGCTCTATTCACACTTAGCGACATGTCTAGAGCTTTTACAGGGACATTTGTTCTGGCAGCTGGAGGTTAGGCCTTTTGTTGCTGCTAAAACCTTGTTGTATATACCTCTATATTAGGTGTTGGCCTATCGATAGCTGATCAAATAATCAAGCTTGTCACAAATATAATATTAGCTTACTATTGTTCTTGTAAATATTTTGCCCATGGACTATGACAGCTACTTACCAAACTATTTGGTGGAAGCACAAAAAATACAACATAATATTTTTCACAACAATCAGTAATGTTTCTGAAATAAATGAAACCAGAAAATATATTGTCTGTGCAAACATATCTGAACAACAAAGTCGTTTGGCATCCCTGTAGAGACAGTAACAACCTCTCAGTCTGTTGGTGACAGATCAATGGGCCCCGCCATCATTGCGTTTACCCAACCCACATTTCGTATATTTTTATTTACTCAGCCAATAATAACCATTTTTTATTCGAGTTCTGTTAGTAGTACCGATAAAAAAGGAACCGTGCGTATTTGGAAAAAATCTTTACTACGTGTTTTGGTCATATATAATGTGCAGGTAAATATATTACATTCAGTTTTATAATAATTAGTTAAGATTGAAGAAAGTGTAATAGAGGATGTTATGCTATTTAAAATTACATTTTTTGTGGACCGATGGATTAGGTTAGCTAAGGACCGAATGATGTAACCAACACAGTGAATGCTTTCGGCTGAGATGATGGCTGGATCCATGGACCCTAAGAAAACCTAGAGTCGAAACAACACTTGTCATGTTTGTGGATCGAACCCAAAACACGAAACCTAAAGAATTTTTTCTTTGTTTATTCATTATTAGCTCACAAAATGGCACATGGGACATATTGCTTCCTAACTGTGGATATATGATAAATTTAAAGAATGGCAATACTAGACTTTTGTTATATACAATTACTTTGCTCAAGGACCACCACACTAGTTATTTGTACTCATATTAATAAAGGAAAAACAAAACGAAATCCTACAAAACATACTTCATATAAACTGTAACCGACAAAAGTGTCCGGAGATAACATGGCAATTCTGTCGCAAAAGCAGTCTAAAGTCGGTCCTAGAAAACAGATACAACAGTTTCATATCCCGCTCCGTCCGGCCGAGCAGAGCCAATATATTTAATGTCCCGGCCAAGTTGAATCGTAAAAAGTTTAATAAGGGTCTGGCCTAGCTTGAGTTCAGACACTTTCAGGCAAAATTGAGTAATGGCGTCGCATGTTTAATTTACGGCCGACGTTGCGTGCTTCCTGGGGTCAAACAGGTACCTACTTGGATCTAGGGATAGGGCTGACAAGTGGGACAGAAGTGTTACATGGGATGTCTGTCAATCCAAAATCCTAGGTTTATAGTCAAAATATCATCTGCCTCTGGTACATGTGTAATTTGAAAACGTTTTAAAATAACGCTTTTTTAATACTTTTTGGATAGAAAACAAGCCTATGAACGCTTGCAATACCAGAGGTATCACTGCCGTGTTGTCGACCCATTTTTGACACCAGAGCTTTAAGATGGAGTTTCGTTAAAACGTTTCTGTCAAAACGCACCCCTAAATGAACGCTGGAAACCTGTACTTACACAGGAACACAAACTACACCGCTGTGTGTAGTTATTTGGCTGTGAACTTCTGTAAGGTCTTTCCCCAGTCGGGTTTGTTCGCTAGCGTGGTGCTCTCCCTCTCCTAAGTCTGCGTCAATAATCCTTCTAGTCAGTGCCTGGTAAAGTTACAAGTACCAAATAATATTATGTTTTGTAGTTTAGGCACATTGCTTGACGTGCTTTGGCAAATGACGACGCAAACACTTTTCTAGCACAGTAGTTGTGTGCCAAGCGAATAGTCAAAACTAATAGTATTAAAGAAATGTATAATATTTTATATAGTTTAGCTATACTCTACAATTTTTTTTTCCTACCAAGGTGTTCCAGGGAGACTATAACATGGGGTTCTTCAAGAAAGGAGTTTTAAAGTTTTTAAAGGGTCTGCAACGCGCGAGTGATACCCCTGGAGTTGCAAACGTCCATAGGCTACGGTAACTGCTTACTATCAGACAGGTCGTATGCTTGTTTGTCTTAATTAACATTATATTAACATTTATAAATATTTTACAATCATAGTAAGAAATGTCGTTATTAAATTACAGAAAATTACAATCCATATTATGTTAATAACAAAATACTTATAGACTATATTTATTTATTTATTAAAAAAAATATGTTAGTACAATTAAATTAAATAGTATTTAAAACATTCACAATTATTTATTCATTAAATTAAATCACATTTAATCATTGACCCACACCTCTCACATGAAGGTCAATGAAGCGACCGAACGCAGCCGAATCCAGCCTGCCCGCAATCATTTTCAAGATACTGATTTGGCTCCCCCGCTATTATCATCTCCGCTATTATCGTTATCATGATAATAACCGCCTAAACATCCATCCTAATCACCCACCATCAAAGAAGTTAAAAACAACAAGTGCATTGCGATTATTGTGATTGCGTAAAATGGATGGATCCTCTTATATAATAAGTCTGTGGGGTGAATTGATTCTACGTCATGTGTGCCACTGACACGCAATTGCGTTCCTATTACTCAGAACCAACTTTCTATTTACTATCCATATGGTCTTTATTTCCTAAGACGTAAAGTTCATATTTATAGTGGGTGATATTGGTAAGGCCGAGACGACTTTATTTGTTGCAGCGGTTGAGGCCAAGATGCAATTGCCGATTGGCAATTGCATCTCGATCCGTTTATATATAGTATGTGTTACTCGATCAAGCCAAAACGACTAAACGGATTTGGATGAAATTTGGCAGACAGATAGATAAAATCCGGAAAAATCTCTACTTTTGTGGGATTCTACACGTGGGCGAATCTACGGGCGGACATTAGACTATAAGTAAATGTTAGATCCCTGGTGATAAGGAGCAATCCTATTCAAATAATAATTATTATACTGAGTACTATATTCAGATTTAATAGAAATTAATGTATAATGTATGTTTGACTGCACGGTTGGTTCAGTGGCTTAAGCGGTTACCTCACCATTTATTACTGCGCGGCGTGTTGTGGGTTCAATCCTCACATGGGACAAAAAATGGTGTGATCTATAAATCATTGTCCCGAGTCTGGGTGTACTTTGTGTCCGTTTATTGTATGTTTGTAAAGTCCCTCGAGACACAGGGCATGTTCCATTGTGCCGGAGTTGTCTTTTTAAAGAAAAGAAAATATCTTGGTAGAAAATCCCAATACAGGTATTTAAATAGGTGTATTTGACTTGGAAACCGAACCCATGATCTCAGCCCGGCAGTCGTGTTCGTTACTAAAATTTTACTTTACACATAAATACGTAGTAACTATTTAGATACATAATTCAGTTTAATGTCTCCATATCACAAACATTGTTAACTCTATTTCAGCCTAAGCATATATTATCATTTGGTTTAGCGAGCAACATGGCACCAACAATATCCAGCTTACCCCTTAATTTTATTTATGTTTAACAGACCATACAGTAGATATAGAGGTAATCTCCGATATTATTATATATGTGCCATGAAAAGTGATATCAATCACGGATCCAACCTTATTTCGATATTTACTAACGTATCCTATTAACACTTACACATAAATTTGTACTTTATTCAAAACACATAAGGTGTGTATTTGTTTGTGCACACGTTTTCGTCTCTATGGCTTTTTCACGCATTTCTTGGTGATTCCCACCGTTTGACGCGCGACAAATATACGTTTATCGTGACGTTTATTACGTGACATTGATTTATGAAGTGTGTCTACGGCTTATGTATCGTGAAAGGGGAAATAAGACAGTTTACTTTTATGTATGGGTTAAATGACTTCTTGTCCGATAACTGTAAATTATTACTGAACTTCCCCTTACGTGGTTTACAGTCGGTTCATATGTGTGTAAGTGTATACCTACAACTATTTTCTTATGTTATATTGTATGAAACAGCAAAGATACTGGCGTCCCATTGACTTATAGCAAAGTTAATTATTCGTGTGGTGACGGATTAAGAATACAAATGTCACCACCCCTTCCATCCCGAGGGTGTCGTAAGAGTCGACTAAATGAGTAAATTTAGCAGACAATATCCATCGCAAGAGAAGGAAAACTCGAAACAAAACCCTATGCCAACCTGTCTGACCAGCGTGGTATAGTAGGCTAATAACATAAACACACCACACACCACCACCACCCATCACACCTCACGCTCACTATTCTCACATAACACAGACTTACTCTCATATGCACACATCCATATACACGAACACTCATTCTCTCATACACTATTCATTATCCCACATACTTTGACATATACCCACCACACTTTTATATATTTATTGTTTTTTTATCTTATTTTTGTTGTACCTACCTACTGATTATGTATAAATTGTAGTAAACATATAGTATATGCGATTAAATAAATATATTTTTTAACCTAGCTAGGAATACAGCACCACATCCAACAAGATATTGTAGACTACCTACCTACTTAAATTAAATAACTGTGTTTATTTATTGTACTACAATTATTATGATGAATAAAGGTTATTATTATTATTATACTAATATCCCCCCAAATTTTTGGAAGAGACCCGTGCCCAGCAGTGGGACGTTTATGAGTTGACATGATGATGATGATGAAAGTTAATAACGACTTTGAAGCTCCCTTAACAGCTAAATTTTATTTATAAGACAGATGTCATAGATAGGCCAACCCTTTAAACATGTAAACCCCTTTTGGGACACACATCCCAGAAGGGGTTAGTTTATCTCTCTTATAAAAAATAAAATATTTTTTTGTGAATAACACAAACCCCATATAAAAAGTACAAAACAAGAAGTTAACTTCGTGTAATCCAAAATACACAAGTTGTATACTAAAATGAAGCAAAGAAATTTCCGTGATATTCACAAATAGGAGCTAAGTTCTTAGTTTGTTGTGGTGATATTAGTGGCTATGTGTACCACCCTAACGTTTAGTATCTTAGTCCGTAAATAAATAACATGCCTCGTTGCCCAACACATAAACTAAAACATGGAAACTTACTGTCTTACCTGTACAAATCTAGCACGGGGAAACCTAAGACAAGACATACGACTAAACGCAGAAGGCATTTAATAACACAATAATGAGCCATCGGGATTATATACAAACATTAATAAATTTAGAATAGTAAGTAATCTTAGTTAACGCATTACTTTTCTATTTGCTGATTGGTATATACATAAGTTGTTACAAGTATTATATAATGTAGTGTTTGTTGTTTACTCACGTTATCACACTGGCTCGACAATGCCCTGTACTTGGTAATCGGTTTTAAAGCTCACTCACCCAGTTCACATACCCGCCCGTGGCTTACTCTTTGCCGCGCCTTTGTGCAACTGTCACAGTGACGTTTAGTTAACCAATAGTATAGTACACACGAGACAGCGTATGCATGCTTTAGCGCATACACTACATATAAGTTCTACACATTCTTGTCAGAGATTGACATACAAATAATATAATACCATAGGGAAAATAATATTATATAGTACATAGGCTTTTGTTTCTTTGATCGTAAGAACATGTACCTAATCAGATCTATTGATTAACTTAGGTATACATATTTCATAACTCTACAAGACTGCCTGAATACATTAAAATAATGATTATATATACAACTACATAATAATAAAAAAATATATTATAAAATACTTTTTTTTACAATTAATTTACATTACCCGTGACAAAAATATATTAAACTAATAAAAGAGGGGGACTTTTTACATAGGAAACAAAAAGTAAAGCGAACTTTCACTGAGACCAGCTGTTATTTCGTAATTTTCGTGTGCAATAACTTTTTATTAATTTCCGCCATAACTGATATTGTTACAAGTTGCGCCGCCGCCGGTGAACTTCGTGCGTTTATCTTGAGCTGCTGCAAAACATCCAGAACAAAAACTGTTCAGAACATGGCCGAGCTTATACTGCAAGTAACTTTTAACGAAGGAAAATATTTTTTAGGATGTGATGATTACTATGGACGAGACATTCAATCTACCATACATTATTATATCATACTGTGGTCTCCGATGATTGTGTGTCTCAATAGTAATGTCTCATTTCGTGTATGTCCTTGTATATGATATTATGGATCTTTAAGTATTCTTGTTTCTTAATTATTGTCAATGACAATAACGTCAAATGACGGGATCCATTGAATAAACCTTGTGTAAATAGTTCCTAGTTAAACTTTCAAGAACATCAAACATGCACCCACTACGCAAGTAAGCAGTCACTGATCAAACTTCGACAACAACTATCTGTGGGTATTTTAGTCGAATTCTAAACTGTAACAAGGGAACGCGAACTTAAGACCTACAGTCTAAAGTAAAGCCTAACGAATGCCTTCAACAACAAATAAGTATTCTTCGTCCACCCACTCGATAGAAACTTGGATCTAATTCAGTCGGAGAGTTGCATGTGGATGGTTCGCAAATCACGCCCTTGTGAAATACTCCATCCTGTAAAGACGAATAGTTTGTTTCTGATAACAGAATTAGATGGTTATCCGAAAAAGAAAAGTCTTTAATTGGCTCATCATTACACATGAAAACTTAAATAACTAGTTTATATAAATAAATAATTTTACTAATGCCAATATGGTCAACAGCTCAGCATAATGCGAAGTACCTACAAAAGTACTTCGCGCTGATTTTCAGCTGCAACCCGAGAGGAGTAAAAGTATTATTAAATAATCCTTACTAATATTATAAATGTGAAAGTTTGTGAGAATGGATGGATGGATGTTTGTTACTCTTTCACGTAAAAACTACTGAACGGATCTGGATTGGCACAGAGATAGATTATGATCTGGAATAACACATAGGCTACTTTTTGCAGCAATAACCGACATACACGCGGGCGGAGCCGCGGGCAACAGCTAGTGTAATTATAAAATACAAAAATATGATAGTGAATTTGTGTTATAGATACACTTTATGCATCAAACGGTTATAATATCTCAAACCAAGATAAAAACAAGTCGTACATTAAATTCAACGGACGAATTTACAGAGTAATCAGCGGAGAATTGGAGACATGTGCAAACTAGGGGCTCACAAGTTTGACATAATTGTGAAATTGAGACAGTGCGCACTGGTCGAAACTAAACGCGTGTGATTGTTATGTAAATATGTGTCAGTGAGACAGACAGGGGCTAACAGGGACACGTTATATTTGTAACACAATGTGACACTGTTGTATAGTTTATGATATGGGTAAGTACTCAAGTGTTGGACGTTTCGTAGCTATTATAGTTTGTTTTTGAATAAATATGAAATATATTTATATCAGTAGTTACAGTTTCTACATCAGCATTTTATATCTTTATCTTGACTAATTTTAGTTTGTCATCGTGATCATCGTAATCATCAGTTAGTTTAAGATAATTATTAGCATTCAAGTGCAAATTCATGTCAGTCTTAACACAACTACGACGATTTTGCAAACAAACGCAATACAAACGCGTGTATCTAAATGTATGACTGCATCATCGGTACAGATGCAATGTTAGCAGCTTGCTATTGTTGAATACGTATAGAGTCTTTTTAAAAACTTTCGTGTAAAGTAGTAGTATGTTAAGTATATAATAATAACAGAGCAGACAGATCTTGTATACATTATGTGATCACATTGTACGTCCATGCATGAAAGCGTCTCTATTCAATAGTATCACATGAGTCGTCCGTCGCCACGTAATGGACACCGACACAAGAAGCCGCGCTCGAGGACTTAGCTTGTGGGTTAGTACGAGATGAGGGGTTCAGCGAATTTGTGTAATCGAGATCAATTATATTATATGGACGTATTTCGATTGAGATAATGATATAAGAAACGATTACATACATAACATACATCAACCCATGAACGTCCCACTGCTGGGCACGGGTCTCCTTCATTAATTTGGAGGAATATTAGCCTACTATATCACGCATTTGGAGGGATATTAGCCTACTATACCACGCTGGCCAGACGGGTTGGCATAGGGTTTTGTTTCGAGTTTTCCCTCTCTCAAGAACCGACTGGTTGTATATCTATATCTATACTAATATTATAAAGAGGAAAGATTTGTATTTTTGTTTGTTTGTTTGTTTGTTTGTATGTAATGGATAAACTCAAAGACGACTGGACCGATTTTAAAAATTCTTTCACCATTAAAAAGCTACATTATCTGCGAGTAACATAGGCTATATTTTATTAAAAAATAATAGGGGTAAATAATGCCAAGACCTCAGACAATCACTGACTAAATTAGTAACGCCTAATAAACGCCTATAAAATAATTGCTATTTCATTTTTTGTAGGCGCTAACATTTAACAATACTTTAATTTAGGTAATCAGGAAAGCAGCAGAGAAAAGAAAACACTCCACCGAATCTGTCTGGTCAAGATAAACTCAATAACTACCCAATAAAATTTAATACGATTTTCACCAGGTGATGGCGTAATTCTTCCATTATAGTTTTGTGAGTGTGAATTGGCTGAAGTATTACGATGATAGTTAAACGACTAGGCAAAATCTTGCCGTAGGAGGCAATGTTATTCCTAAATAGATCTAAAAAAAGGCCATGATACTATGTGTCTATCTGCGACCACAAAAATTACTCACAGCGAAACGCGTGATCGGCCTCTGTCTCATCGAAATACTTAACTGATATATATTTTTAACTGACTTTTAAAAGATGAGGTTCCCTAAAATAATTGCATTGTTTTTTTTTTTTTTTATCCCTAAACATCGTCACTTAAGGGCCAGTTTGTAATATTCTTTTTTAAGTGATCGACAAAGCTCGAAAAATTGCCTCAATTAAGTGGCAATGGGTAGGGCATATAGCAATAGGGTAATATAGCTCGCAGAACCAATGGCCGTTGGGGCAGAAAGGTTCTAGAGTGGCGACCACGAACTGGAAGACGCAGCGTGGGCAGGCCTCCAACAAGGTGGACCGAAGACCTGGTAAAGGTCACAGGCAACCGATGGACAAGGTCAGCTCAGGACCGACTGATGTGGAAAACCTTGCGGGAAGCCTATGTCGAGCAGTGGATGTCTTATGGCTGAGATAGAACTACTTTTGTGGCAAACCAGCATACGGCCCAGCTGATGTTAAGCAGTTACCGTAGCCTATAGACGCTTGCAGTACCAAAGGTAGCACTTGCGTGTTACCAACCCATTTTTTACACCAGGGCCATAAGATGGGAGCAGAGTATCCATGGGATAGGAATACGTTTCTTTCAAAATTGATCCCTAAGTGAGCGTTGGAGTCCTATACTCACACACAGGAACAGAACTACACCGCTGTGTATAGTTATTTGGCTGTCGTCTTCTAAGGTGTTGGTTCTCTGTAAGGTGGAATTCCTCCCCTATCTGAAAAATTTCTCTTAAAAAACATTTTGCTATTGAATGGATCGTTTTTCATATTGTTCGCATTAAAAAAAACACCACACAACTGCAATGAATCAAACAAATGCATTCAGGAAGCATCAATTCGTTAGTGAAACTTATAATGTATACTGCAGATGGCCAACTTCTCAATGATAAATAATTAGTCGATGGAGATCAGACATAAAGTGTAATTAAATGACTGTAACTAATCACATTCAATGAGAAAATTAAAATGGTACAATTAAACTAATATGATTATACAGCTGGATATAGGCACCGAAACTTCGTAATTAAACAATGTACAAAAAAAATGCATGGTTTCAGAGATATACATAATAATAGATACCTACATATATATCGAATTTACGTTGAACTCTCACCAATATGGTCGACTATAATAAATAGGGTTCAGTTTACTGGTTTTTTATTCAGTTTTGTTCCGGGAGCTTATGTAGAGTACTATATCTCTATTAATGAATCAAAAAGAATCTAATAAATATGCAGTTCAATTTCTGAAATTCTTGAGCACTACGGTGGACCATTATGCCCTTTAGGAATTTAATAAATTTTTAGCTCACCCAAACTGTGTAACAGTATCTATCAGGTTCATCATATCAACCCATAAATGTCCCACTGCTGGGCACGGGTCTCCCCCATACACTTGGAGGGATATAAGCCTACTACACCACGCTGGCCAGACGGATTGGTATAGGGTTTTATTTTGAATTTTCCTTCTCTTGCAGTGGATATTGTCTGCCTGAATTACTCCTTTAGTCGACTCTTAGGACACCCTTGGGATAGATAGGGGTGGTGATATTTTGTATTCTTAATCCGTCACCACACAGAATCCTATCAGGTTAGAAGTGACCAATTTAAAACGAAATGTATGGATGCAGAAATTTCTACAGGGCATAAGCTAAGCACAGATAAGCTATGCAGTTCACGTTTGCGCTAAGACAAATTGAAGAGCAGAACAATCGTACAAACAAGGAATATTTCTTTATGAAGTTTATTAATTGCAGAACCTTAATGTTCACAAGAAAAACGTAATTGACAAATCAACAAACGCACAGTTTAAATCACTAGACACTCAGATAGCTATTACGATATAGGCATCCGCTAAGAAAGGTTTTTTAAAATGTAACCGCTAAAGATGACAATCAGCCGATGAAAGTTTTTAGTTTTCAGATTTACAGTAAAAGACTGAACACGCGAACGAAGTCGCGGGTACAGCTAGTAATTTATAAATACCTTTTAAAGTGAAATTTTTTGAAGAAAAGGCGCGTTAAGCACATGATTCAAAACTAGAAGTGAAAACTATTTTAGGCGCGTTACACTTTCATTTTTTAATTACAAGTATGTGTTATACTGGTAATTAAAAAATAACAGTGTAAACTTCTTTAGGTGCTTTGAGCACGTTGTTAATCAAAAATAATAATCTAATAGCTAGACGATATCATTTACAAGTTGCTTAGTTTTCACTTCTATCGACAGTCTCCAAAGACTGCCCCGCATGTTTTTTCTTTGTATTTTCTTTCAGCATCTAAAAAAAAATTGTAGCAATTAGTATTTTAATTGTTTCGAAAGGGATACGCTCATAGCCAGATGCATTCGCTGTTTGGTAATCGATCAGCTGGTAAAGCAACCAAGAGCGCAGCTACCCTATAGGTGACCGCATTGTTGTATTTCATCTAAGCGTCTCCATGCTTTGGAAGGCACGTTAAAAGTAGTCCCGACTGTTAACAGTCGTTAGATCACGACAGAGTCCTAAATACGAGCGATTTAAATAACTCTGTCAACAGATTAGCCACAAACCAAACGATAAGAAGATAAAAAAGTACCTTCGTACTGCATGTGAACCAAAACACTTTTTATGAAATTGATTAACAATTACAAGGGTTGTCGTCATGTTTCATCTTACATTATATTTATCCTTGTTTAGGGGGTTGTAAGCATTATGCAGAACTTTCAAGCATATTTACATATTATTACTATGTGATAAAGTAAAATATGTGTGATTGGAGCCAATTTTCAAGCACCCATATTGTGGGTAAGTACCTAATTAAACTATACTTCTACTCATCGTCTTGTTTCCATAATGTGCTGCTCTCCTGTAGCGTTGTCGGTCCTCGGTCGCGTTTCTCTCATCGTTTGGGTCGTGTCTCCGGCGCTGGTAGCTGTACAAATATTTGCCGAGCGCCGCTTTGCACTCAATATGACCCGCCTCCTGTCTCACACACGCCAACACCGCAAGGCACACTCAAATATGATAGTGGTCAATAAAAATATTTTACTGAGCGAATATACATATGTATATTATGCTCTAGCTAGGCATTATTATATTACAAAGGAGCCAGAACAAAGAATGCTCGATCGAATTTTCATGACGACTTTCAGCTGAGATTAAATTCATTTTATTCTTCTTCTTATCGTTTGGTTAGTGGCCAACCTGGTGACAGAGTTATTTAGATCGCCCATATTTAGGCCTCTGTCGTGATCTAACGACTGATAAAAGTCGGGACCGACTGTTATCAGTCATGTTATTGAGAACTAGTTATTCGCCGCAGTTTCACCCGAGTTTAATTTAGATTTCATCCCGTGATATGTTTATATCACGTAGTAGTGTAACGTAATATTAACGAAATGGGCTGGGTTTTCAGACCGCTAAAATATTTTTTCAATTAAAACTGGCAGTGCCAGAGATTAGCGCTTTTAAACAAACAAATTTTGTATTTAAATGTCGTTGTCCTCTATTCATCTGATTCCAGCGTTGTTTGCCTTTTCGATTTATTAATAGCCCGCGCAATCGCTTTCTTGATCGGTGGCAGCCATTTTGTTAAGATTGTGAACGACAGTACTTCTGCTGTAGCTTACCTTTCATTGTAAATGATTATTTTAGATTAGTGTTCATATAAAATGTACATAATTACAAACATTTCATAGTTTATTGCAGTGCCACTGTATTCAGAGACTGCTTCACATAAAAAAGAGACATACTGCATGCGTGCGGTGCGGCGCGGCACGGTGCTGCATTATTGATGTATAACTGCCGCGAGTTACAACTACCTATTAATTGCGTCATCTACCATTTATAATCTGTGGGCAGCGCAAACAACCGCTAACTGTGGACACACTAAATATTTTCGCAATTTTACTGACAACAATGTAAAAGTTCAAAGTAATTTAATTTATGATCGATATACCTATTAGTTAGATTTCTCATTCAAGTGTCCTCAAATCTCAAAGATTTTACAAGTTTAATTAAATCGGAATACCATCACACGCTCGCAGACCGGGAGTATATCCGGGATGTCGGTAGCAAATCTTAAGTGGGACTGGGCGGGACACATTTCTCGTATGCATCCTGAGAGATGGGCTCGTGTCGTCACACAGTGATTGCCTGAAGATGGGCATCGCCGCCGAGGCCAATCTAGAAAACGCTGGCGTGACGACCTAGATGCATATGAGAAGGATTAGTGGAATAAGGCAATGGACAGACGGGAATGGAAGTCAATGGGGGAGGCCTTTGCTCGGCAGTGGGACAATACAGGCTAGTAAAAAATAAAGAAAAAAATAAATCGAAATCTATACTGAAATATAAAGCCCAAGAACGAAATCCAAATTAAAGCCAGGTGAAACTGCGGGAATCAACTAGTGCAATTATTTTAGACCGGTACAGCTAATAACTTTTTGAATAATATTTGTTGTTATATTTAACAATACAAAACCTTTCCTTTATATCAATCACTTGAAAACCTTTTGCTTAAATTTGCTTCCTATTCGTTCAAATCCATTTCCAATCACCCTGATAGCTATCTATTAAGCTGTCCGGAGATAATTGACATTTTCATCAGTGAACCAATACATTTAGCGAAATCAAACTGTTTACGATTCCTGTTTGATCTTAATGCGGTTGCCTCTCTCCACAGTAAGTTGTAGCGTAGGAATTATTTCGCTGTTTCGTTGTTAATTACGTTAATTTAACAGAAATAATGACGTCAGCTTCCAAGGGTTTATTTGTGCGCAAAACTATGACACAGTCATGAATAGAAGTAAGTAGATATGGATCTATTTTTGTTCAACATATTATTTTAAATATTTTGAACAATAATAAATAATAGTTAACGGACAAAATGATACCTAGGATAGGTATCATTTTGTCCGTTAACTATTATCTATTATTGTTCAAAATATGAATTACATCATTTCTCATCTCATCAAATTTGTATTACATCTATACTTCTATACTAATATTATAAAGAGGAAAGATTTGTATTTTTGTTTGTTTGTTTGTTTGTTTGTTTGTTTGTATGTAATGGATAAACTCAAAGACGACTGGACCGATTTTAAAAATTCTTTCACCATTAAAAAGCTACATTATCTGCGAGTAACATAGGCTATATTTTATTAAAAAATAATAGGGGTAAATAATGCCAAGACCTCAGACAATCACTGACTAAATTAGTAACGCCTAATAAACGCCTATAAAATAATTGCTATTTCATTTTTTGTAGGCGCTAACATTTAACAATACTTTAATTTAGGTAATCAGGAAAGCAGCAGAGAAAAGAAAACACTCCACCGAATCTGTCTGGTCAAGATAAACTCAATAACTACCCAATAAAATTTAATACGATTTTCACCAGGTGATGGCGTAATTCTTCCATTATAGTTTTGTGAGTGTGAATTGGCTGAAGTATTACGATGATAGTTAAACGACTAGGCAAAATCTTGCCGTAGGAGGCAATGTTATTCCTAAATAGATCTAAAAAAAGGCCATGATACTATGTGTCTATCTGCGACCACAAAAATTACTCACAGCGAAACGCGTGATCGGCCTCTGTCTCATCGAAATACTTAACTGATATATATTTTTAACTGACTTTTAAAAGATGAGGTTCCCTAAAATAATTGCATTGTTTTTTTTTTTTTTTATCCCTAAACATCGTCACTTAAGGGCCAGTTTGTAATATTCTTTTTTAAGTGATCGACAAAGCTCGAAAAATTGCCTCAATTAAGTGGCAATGGGTAGGGCATATAGCAATAGGGTAATATAGCTCGCAGAACCAATGGCCGTTGGGGCAGAAAGGTTCTAGAGTGGCGACCACGAACTGGAAGACGCAGCGTGGGCAGGCCTCCAACAAGGTGGACCGAAGACCTGGTAAAGGTCACAGGCAACCGATGGACAAGGTCAGCTCAGGACCGACTGATGTGGAAAACCTTGCGGGAAGCCTATGTCGAGCAGTGGATGTCTTATGGCTGAGATAGAACTACTTTTGTGGCAAACCAGCATACGGCCCAGCTGATGTTAAGCAGTTACCGTAGCCTATAGACGCTTGCAGTACCAAAGGTAGCACTTGCGTGTTACCAACCCATTTTTTACACCAGGGCCATAAGATGGGAGCAGAGTATCCATGGGATAGGAATACGTTTCTTTCAAAATTGATCCCTAAGTGAGCGTTGGAGTCCTATACTCACACACAGGAACAGAACTACACCGCTGTGTATAGTTATTTGGCTGTCGTCTTCTAAGGTGTTGGTTCTCTGTAAGGTGGAATTCCTCCCCTATCTGAAAAATTTCTCTTAAAAAACATTTTGCTATTGAATGGATCGTTTTTCATATTGTTCGCATTAAAAAAAACACCACACAACTGCAATGAATCAAACAAATGCATTCAGGAAGCATCAATTCGTTAGTGAAACTTATAATGTATACTGCAGATGGCCAACTTCTCAATGATAAATAATTAGTCGATGGAGATCAGACATAAAGTGTAATTAAATGACTGTAACTAATCACATTCAATGAGAAAATTAAAATGGTACAATTAAACTAATATGATTATACAGCTGGATATAGGCACCGAAACTTCGTAATTAAACAATGTACAAAAAAAATGCATGGTTTCAGAGATATACATAATAATAGATACCTACATATATATCGAATTTACGTTGAACTCTCACCAATATGGTCGACTATAATAAATAGGGTTCAGTTTACTGGTTTTTTATTCAGTTTTGTTCCGGGAGCTTATGTAGAGTACTATATCTCTATTAATGAATCAAAAAGAATCTAATAAATATGCAGTTCAATTTCTGAAATTCTTGAGCACTACGGTGGACCATTATGCCCTTTAGGAATTTAATAAATTTTTAGCTCACCCAAACTGTGTAACAGTATCTATCAGGTTCATCATATCAACCCATAAATGTCCCACTGCTGGGCACGGGTCTCCCCCATACACTTGGAGGGATATAAGCCTACTACACCACGCTGGCCAGACGGATTGGTATAGGGTTTTATTTTGAATTTTCCTTCTCTTGCAGTGGATATTGTCTGCCTGAATTACTCCTTTAGTCGACTCTTAGGACACCCTTGGGATAGATAGGGGTGGTGATATTTTGTATTCTTAATCCGTCACCACACAGAATCCTATCAGGTTAGAAGTGACCAATTTAAAACGAAATGTATGGATGCAGAAATTTCTACAGGGCATAAGCTAAGCACAGATAAGCTATGCAGTTCACGTTTGCGCTAAGACAAATTGAAGAGCAGAACAATCGTACAAACAAGGAATATTTCTTTATGAAGTTTATTAATTGCAGAACCTTAATGTTCACAAGAAAAACGTAATTGACAAATCAACAAACGCACAGTTTAAATCACTAGACACTCAGATAGCTATTACGATATAGGCATCCGCTAAGAAAGGTTTTTTAAAATGTAACCGCTAAAGATGACAATCAGCCGATGAAAGTTTTTAGTTTTCAGATTTACAGTAAAAGACTGAACACGCGAACGAAGTCGCGGGTACAGCTAGTCATTAATAAAACTATTTTTCCTTCAATTTTTTTTTTTTTTTTTTTTTTTTTATATACTACTTGGGTGGCAAACAAGCATACGGCCCACCTGATGTTAAGCAGTATCCGTAGCCTATAGACGCTTGCATTACCAAAAGTATCACTTGCGTGTTGCCAACCCATCCCTTTACACCAGGGCTTTAAGATGGAAGTAACCCTGGGATAGGAATACGTATCTTTCAAAACGCATTCCTAAATGAGCGCTGGAGACCTGTACTCACACACAGGAACACAACTACACCGCTGTGTGTAGTCATTTGGCTGTGGTCTTCTGTAAGGTGGAGGTCCTTCCCCAGTCGGGCTTGCTCGCTAGTATGGTGCCCTACCTCTCTTAAAGATTCAGATCTCTATTTAATAAGAAGAAAAATTATAGGTACGTATGTGTCGACTGCAAGGTTGTTTCAGTGGCTGAATTGCATTTGGCATTTATTACTGTGCGTTGTTGTGGGTTCGATGTCCACACGGGACAAAATTGAATCGAATTGATAACCTCCTCGTTTTTGAAGTCGGTTGAAAACCGGTCAAATAAGATACGTTCATAGCTTGCATTTAAACATAATAGCCATATTCCTAGGCTATCTGGCACTAAACAGAAATTGATATCCAGCAATTGGGCTCTGAAAACTAGGTCGGATGTCTTGCTACTGTTACTGTTAAAAAAATTCAATCATATATTATAATGTAGTCGGTAATTCACTTATAGTACAAAAAGTTTTTTAACTTTAAGTAAATTACCTACTAGTAAATCACCACTTGGATCCAGTCTAAGGATTTCTACAGTGTTTAGGTGATCTAGAGAGATATACAGAGATCTAGCCCATCGGCTGCCTGTAACCATTTCCAGATGGTTGGTCCTCATTGTCAGAAGCCTGTCGATGCTACATGTACCACTAAATAAATAACATAAGTATATTCTATTAGTGTTAAGTTTCAACCGTGGGGTTTCTTTTATTCTATTTACGATCATTTATTTTCCACAGTGTCGTGTCCACAAAGAACTGTTTGAATATTAAAACTGTTTCAAGTTAGCAGTTAGAACCTTTGTTCAGCAATTCTATTTATTGCTGGTGGGTAATGTCGTGAAAGCTTCATGTAACACACGATTTATACCTTCATGAATACAATTTTCGCATTTTATATTTAGTTTGTTATTTTATGACCGATGACCTGGTAAAGGTCGCGGGTAGCCAATGCATAAGGTCAGCTCAGGACCGAATGCTGTGGAAATCTTTAGGGTAGGCCTATGTCCAGCAGTGGACGTCTTTTGGCTGAGATGATAATATTTTGTATTTATGTGTTGGATGAATGTGTTCTAGAGTGGAGACCGCGGCTCAGCAAACGTAATGTAGGACCCCCTCAGGCGAGGTGGAGCGAAGATCTTCGCAAAGCTGGAAGTAGCTGAATGCGAGAAGCTGAGGATCGTGCTTGGTGGCGTGCAATTGGAGAGGCCTATGTCCAGCAATAGACTGCGATAGGAGAATGATAATATTTTTAGACACATGCTATTCTTGTAAATTGTAATTAAATACGCATTTATGATAAAGTGTAGTGTTTTAAGTATACAGCTGTTATTTGTCTTATTACTTTTACGTTTGTACAATATATGAATACTTACCTTTTATTTAATTCTTTTGTTTTTTTTTTTTATTCAAAGCTCGTTTTCATAGGCATTGCTAGTTTTTATATAAAATGTAATCTATGAACATAATAATTATAATATGAATCTTTAAATATATATAATGTAATATTTGCAATAATTCTAACAAAACTTCCATCTCTGTCCTACTAAGAGTACTTTGTTATAATTCTGTTTCATTTTCCTTGACAATAGCGCACCGAAACCACAGCATTACGAGGTATATTCGTCTTGCTTTTAAAACAAATGTTGTGGACTCAGCAGTGATCAAGTCACAATCGTTGGTCATTACGCGAAATAATTTTAATGGTGTGGCTTTTGACTGAAAACGGTCGATACGGGCCTTTGTGCTCATAATACTCATAAGCTAGTTAATAATTTACAGAATCGTTCATGTTTTAAGTGCATTAATGACGAATTATAATACTCGTACATTTTAATAAGGGGCGCTTTTGTATATGTTTGTTATAAAAAAAGGTTTAAGTTTTAAAATGTTGAGCTATTCAGAAGGCTAGTGCTAGAATTGCAGCTTAATGCAAAATATTAGATAATATTGTTCGAGATAGACTT
This sequence comes from Trisateles emortualis, assembly GCA_947095525.1. NCBI lineage: Eukaryota > Metazoa > Arthropoda > Insecta > Lepidoptera > Erebidae > Trisateles > Trisateles emortualis. The sequence goes on from OX352736.1 coordinate 20,673,498, forward strand.
CCGAGGTTCGATCCACGGTGTGGTTACAGTGACTGCTTATACCTTCAGAAAAACAGTGTTGAAGTTAACAAAGTGTAACATATATAATGTAACACTAGTCTTAACAGGGAAGGAAAATATCGTGGGAAATACTACATCCGTGAAAGTTGATGATAATGTTCTTTTGGAAATAGAGATAGATAGTTCACCCAGCCTGCCTTACAGACTGACTGACTAATGACAGCGCAGATTTATTTTTTTATACTACCAAGGTGGCAAACAAGCATACGGCCCGCCTGATAGTAGGCAGCTACCGTAGCCTATGGATGTTTAAGTTTAGATTGGAAACTATTGCGCTTAAAAAATGCAAATGGACACTGGATTTCTTTATAACATAAGCAAGCAATGACCCTGACTGCTAAGATGGAGGTCATGAATTTGATTCCCACACTGGACAAAACTTTGTGTGATTCAAAAATGTTTTTTCCGAGTCATGGAGTAATTTTTGTCCTTGAATTGTATGTTTTAAACTCGCCGCAACACAGCGAAAGTTGTCTTTGAAAAATGAAAGAAAAATGAGAAATGACTTAAGTAATTCAATAATAATAGTAATTCAATTCAAGAAAATAGTCAAATCACGGATGAAAGTTTGTTTTATAATCTTACACTTTTAAAGTAAAAACCGTGTACCTATATAAATAATAATTTCAACTCGATCGATATTGCGGCGATTCGTCCTAGTATTTTTAAATGCAGTAGTGTCATTAAGCTCCTAACATAGTTTATTTCTTTTCTTTACAATCATGTTTGTTTTAACGCTTAAAATATTAATGTTAAGCTGTGGTAAACGGTGCTGGTTACACAATTGTGATCACCATATTAACATTACTTTTTACCCAAATATGTATTGCTGTAACTGTTTGTATACCCAAATAAATTATTTAAAAAAAACCATTTGAATAAACATAAATAAATTCAAGTAGTAATTAAAATATTAATGTTAAGATAAAGCTATTGAATCTTTTCACGCATAGCATAAGGAAAATTATTTTCTAACATTAACAGAAAGTTGCCAGTATACAGTGTAGTTTTTAAATGTTAATCATCCACGTACGAGGCCGGAGCTGGTCTTACCTACCCGATGTTGAATATGTGTCCCGTCCAGCTCATCCATTGCTAGCATTATTATTATAAAGTAATATGAAAATATCTCTTGAAAATGCAACTCGTTCGTTAAACGGTATTACAGTTGCCGCTGGCGCATGCCGACAACTTTCTGCATATGAAGGCAATTTAATTTGCTAACATTTCAATTCAATTTACTGCAAACTAGAACATTTGGTTTGTATCTGACTTAATATAATATGAGCTGAAAGTGAAACAGATTTATGTGACACAAAGTATTCACTTATGTTATTTACGTATTATAATAATAAACATCTAGAACTAGATGCCCATAGTTATAGCAGAGCTATTACAGTAGTTCGGAACTATCATCCATACAAATAATTAAAATTGGGTTGCCTGCTTGTAATATTAAAATAGGCTTTTTACATATACCAGAATTATTATTTACTAGCTGTTGCCCGCGGCTCCGCCCGCGTGGATGTCGATTATCGCTGCAAAAAGTAGCCTATGTGTTATTCCAGACCATAATCTATCTCTGTGCCAAATTTCATCCAGAGTCGTTCAGTAGTTTTCACGTGAAAAAGTAACAAACATACATCCATCCATCTATCCATTCTCACAAACTTTCACATTTATAATATTAGTAAGGATTTACAATTTTTGTCAGTCTGTCTGTCTGTTTGTTCCGGCTAATCTCTAAAACGGCAGATAGCTGATGTAATACTACTTTTATGTTAGAAATTTTATAAATTTGCGACATCCATACGGGCGAAGTCGCGGGCATCAACTAGTGTATAATAATATTATGTATCACACATTTTCTTGTTAAACGTTACAATGACCACTACCGAACACAACGCAAGTAATAACGTGGTAATATTATTACGATAAAGGAACCACCTAACTGCTGCGTCAAAACCAAATCCCAATGCACTAATGGGGAATACGTGGAGGTTTCACGTACACACCAACTACAATTTATTACACATCTTGACGTCATTATCTTCAAGTGTTTAAAATTAATTTATTTTTACGACAACATTTTATTAATATCGACAACGCGACATCGTGTTGGTTGCTCGGAAGTGTCGCGAGGAAATATATCGGCCATCTTGAATATAATCTGTGGTGCAATAACTGTCACCGAGGCAATGTGTCATGGCTATCAGCAGGCTTACGGGCGCTTTTTGTTCCCAACAACATCGCGCATTTTAGATGTTTATCGCTGCATCGTATATGTTGCAATTATTGTAAATAATCGTTGTTATAATAATTCGTTCGGCGTTAAGGCTCGGCATTGATGAATCAGTTAGTATGGACAAGCAATTATATAAGTATATGTATAGATGTGACGGATGACCGAGTAGCTGAGACATTGTCTTCCTTCAAGTATCAGTTCACTCTACGTATTTACTGCCAGTGGTTACTTATACGCCTGCTTTAGGTACACTTATCATATTCCATAACATACCTATCAGCATTGTTGCTAACCTAATACAAACGTAGAGCTTCGGAGGGCACGTTAAAAGTCAGTCCCGACTGTTGACAGTCGTTAGATCACGACAGAGGCCTAAATATGGGCGATCTAAATAACTCTGTCACCAGGTTGACCACTACCCAAACAATAAGAAGAAGAAGAAGAAGTATCAGTTCGCAGTGGACGTAAATGTAATCGATGAAATATGATACATAAATATAATGGACTCGTTTAGCTTTAACTCGTGTGTTTACCAAATCTTAATAGGTACAATGCAAAAATGAGTGAATGCTTCGTTTTCTTATGGATATAGGGAGTAGTTGAGTTTGTCACGCCAACGACATACTTAGAAAATATTTATTAATTTATTATTCACCAATTAGTGCATTCAAAATATGAAGTACACCAGCCAGACACTAAATCGTGTCTCTCAGCTGAGAGACGTCCCGAGGATTTCCAAATTCTGTAAAAATTCTTGGGGGAAACATTGCATCTATTCGTATATTATAATATTATTATTTTTTTAAAGACAACTCCCGCACTAGAAAACAAGCTCTGTGTCGCGGGGGACTTTACAAACATATAATTAACAGGCACAAATGACACCCAGACTCGAAACGACACTTTGTGAGACATACAAAGTTTAGTCCTGCGTGGGAATCGAACCCACATTCTCGTGCATAGCAGGCGCATACTGCGGCCACTGGACTACCAAGGCAGTCAATAGCATAGTTTGCTCAGCCTGTTTGTTAATCACACAAATGTTTGTTCTGAGCTTCGAAGTTTACTTGCCAACAGAAGAGTCAGATATTCAAGACGAGGCGAGGCATATATTATATTCCTTTATAATGTTTGTATTACAAAACGTCTGCTAAGTATAATGAGCAACATGTATACAAAAATAATTTTCATTTTGTCATCACTGTGACACGCCACCAAATGTAGTAATTTGCTTACGTAACCTTAAACAGAACAAACTAACAACAATGAAAAAGTCACGTGAGCTCTAGACTAGCGAGATCAATTGCAAAACAAATGCTCCACATTGGCAATTACTAGGGGCCTTTACCAGACATTGACAAACGGTAACTAAATAAAGAAATAGCTTCGATACGAGCCGCCAATAAATTCTACTAATTAATCGGCGCCGGCTTCCTTCCGACGAATAATAATTAAAGCTGAAGGAAAAAAAGTGTGTGTTTTGATTAATATTCGACGTTAATTATTGTTTTGTTATTCGACGATAATAATTGTTTTCTTTTGGTATCATTACGCGGATAATGGTAGTAATATTTGTATTACGAGTAGGTTAGCAACAATCTAGATAGGTATGTTATAGAATATGATAAGTGTACCTAAGGCAGTCGTATAAGTAACCACTGGTAGTAAATACGTAGAGTCCGTGATCAACTATTTCAATTTAGACTGTACCGGTAAAATATTTTTTGAAGAGTATTTTTTTACATCGATCATCACGTTCATCATTCTTACTCGTATATAAAACACATGCTTAGTGGAAGATTGAATTATTTATATGAAAAAACTATAAGTAAGAAGAAAGAAAGAAAGAAAAACTATTTATTTTCGCAAACAAATGACGCACAACACACAAAAAATACACATTTAGACAATAGACATCAAAACAATACCTAATAATAATTTGTGTGGCATACGTCACACGCATGCAAAAAATGGCCACCATTTAAGTACTTAGTTAAATAAAAGATAAGACTGATAAAATTAAATAAAACCTATGGAACTTCCCACAGAGGTATTGATGTTTGTTAGTCTATCAGGTGTCCACGCGTGCGAGTAATCGCGTTGGTGTGATCAAATCATCAATCAGTGTGTTTGCGTCGCCCGTATTTGAGCAACCCCTCCACCCTCCACTGTACCTCCCGCTCTCTGTACAGAGAACAGTTCAGTGTGATCTACTCGCTGTAATTATTTACTAAAGTGACGTAGTGCGAGGTGATTGATTTGCGTTGGAGCTTTGTGGTTCGAACAGTTCTACTGTCAGTCGTCAATAAAAACTTAATTAGGTACATTATGTTTGAATCAGTCTAAGAGATATCTCTTAAAGGTTGATAATATTTAGAAGTATTAATTGTATATCATTAGTAATAATTAATCCTACTAATATTATAAATGCGAAAGTTTGTAAGAATGGATGGATGGATATTTGTTACTCTTTCACGTAAAAACTACTGAACGTATCTGAATGAAATTTGGCACAGAGTTAGATTATGGTCTGGAATAACACATAGGCTTTATTTTTTTTTTATAGCGATAACTGACATCTACGTGGGCGAAGCCGCGGGCAACAACTAGTATTAAATAATTGTCTGCCTCGTTGATACCGTGACATTAGCAGCACCGAGTCTGCAAGTCGGCTGTGTTACACCCACGGGGGAACAAATTCACAGAGTTAACGTGTTTGCTAAGGCCCGTGCCTTTTTTTTTACCTTCACTCGGTGAATTTAATTCTGGTAACAATGGAAATCTTTCCAAAAATACCTTACAATCAATTCATCTTTTTTTAAAAGTTACCATATTATCACAGGCAGGCAACAAACATGGTGGATACCAAGGTAACTTTTATTTTATAATTTTGTTACCACCTTGTCTTATTGTCAATACCTTTAAATCAAATGACATGCAAATGCATCAAATGACATCGATAATTATATTATTATAATTAAACCCACTTAGTTTAACCGTTGAGCCATTCTTCATTTTCCACAACTTCATCCCTGAGGAGTTTAATATTCACTATCTTCGTCATTATTGAAAAAGAAGAAAGAAAAAAGAAAAATGTACAGCCTTGGCCATTGCTTCGCGTTTATGACAATTTATTATAGTTTAATCAAACTGATCAGATATTTTATAGTATGTATAATAATTAGCAACATTAAATCATCACATAGAACTTATGTCTTATTATTGAGTTATTCTTGTTTAAACTTTATTTCATTTAGCTTATATCAGGCAAATTGTGTGTAAAAAATCCCCTATGTGGGTAAATTGTGCAACCCCAATAGTTCATTTCGATGAATAATCCATTTTGGTTGCAAATTTCACCCACATAGGGGATTTTTTCGGTGTGTATGAAAATCCTACAATTTTCGTGGACATGACAGGTCCGAAACTGGATTGTTTTTTACTCTAGTATAGCCTTTATGGATAGACATAATATAAAGTGTCTAATTTTTAAAAAAATATTTTGAAATTAATATCCTATTAAAATTTTAGCCCACGTGACACTTGTCACCAAAAGGATGTTTGTTATAACAAAGAACGCAGTATGTGGTTTTAATATTTTATCTGTGGGCAGCAGGTCCGCGTGCCCGCTGGCGATAAACTCTTCTGAACATGTTCACATGACGTTTTATTCCACAACAGTCGCCAAAAAGTTAAATTACTAAGCTTTTGTACGCCGAGGGAATAGTAAAGCGATGATTTTAGGCCGTACACAGACGACATACTGTCTACTGGGTACTTTTTGTCCGCCAAATATTTTAACAAGTTTTAATTTAACCATTGTTCGTATGTTTGTTTCTAGTTCTTGTACACTGTACGAGGATTGGCAGTATCTCGGGCTTCAATTTATGTCTATACACGCACAGACGTTTTATAAAAAACACACTTGACTATTGCTAAAGTTATTAGGTGAAGTTTTTTTTTTATACTTCTTGGATGGCAAAGAAGCATTCGGCCCACCTGATGTTAAGTGTTACCGTAGCTTATGGGCGCTTGCAATACCAGAGGTATCACTTGCGTGTTGCCAACCAATTTTTTTCACACCAAGGCTTTAAGATGGGAGTATCCCTGGGATAGGAATAAGTTTAGTTAAAAAACGCATCTTTAAATGAGCACTAGAGACCTGTACTCACAAACAGGAACACAACTACACCGCTGTGTGTAGTTATTTGGCTGTGGTCTTCTGTAAGTTGGGGGTCCTTCCCTAGTCGGGCTTGCTCATTAGTATGATGCCCTACCTCTCTTAAAAGTTATATTGAGAGTTGAATTACCGTAACTAGAGAAACTATACTGTTGCCTATTGTGTACACTATACCTACATACTGTCATGCAATAACTAACTATTTTACATACGCAGTCAGTCAACCACAGAGCTGCTGTGTGCGGTTGACTCGTCTGCGCTACGTCTTAGAAATTAATTTCCCTAAGCTGGTTTTATTAAACCGCGGACTAAATATGTCCCTCATCTGCGCTGGGTTTAATGTGACATGTGGAGGAACTTCATAATGTTGTTAGTTAGTGTGTTGTGGTGCGAAGTAAATGTTAACAAATGGTTGTTTCACGTCTGTTTGTTTGTTTTGATGGAGGATAGACACCATTTGCATAAAACTATATAAATAACTATAATAATCATGGGATTATTCGAAAACTGGAACTGGTATATTGTTGTACTGAATTTAAAACGTAGTATTATGGTTGTTGATGTTATTGTAAGCAAACCATGTTTTGATGTCAAACTTAAAGCTTTGTGCTACAAAAACTGCTATCATCCTACTAATATTATAAACGTAAAACTATTATCAAATGAAATATTTACATAATGAATTTCTAAACAATTTTATTATAATTCTATTATGGTTGATGAGAATGTAATGAATTACTTATTTAGTTGTAAGTATTATCATTACATATTTAATCTACTACATTTTATTTAATTTTATTTGACTGGTCCTACTTCTATTTTATTTTATTTTAACTTACCTGTTACTGCACAACTATGTTATCTATACATATAATAAAATCGTAACCAAGTCGCGTCTGTACATTGAATTTGTTTTCGAAAAAACATTAACAACAACACAACATATTTATATACGTTGTATTTATGTTTCTGACACCAAAAATGTGGTTTTTAGAATTTTTGTCTGTTTGTCTGTTTGTGGCCGCGTTTGTGCGCGATAAACTCAGCAACCACGCAACCGATTTGAATGCGGTTTTCAGTTATATATTGTGGCAACCTTCCCATAACATATAGGCTTTATTTTATTCCAATCGGTTCACAAATAAAAAAGTTATGGTCATTTTAATAACACACGTGCTATACAAGAAACACGCTTCGATTTATTTAGCTAAAACTTTTTAAAATGTAGTTTGTAAAACCACGTTTGAAGTTTATATGAAAATAAATTTAAAAAATAATGCGAGGTTTCGGAGATATAGCAATCACCAATTTAAGTTGAACTCTCATCAATATACGGCGACCATATAAAATAGAGATCAGCTGACTGGTACATCACGTGTTAACGGTACTAGGTTAAAAGTGACCATTTTACAACGAAATGTAATAGAAGCAGACATTTTAACAGGATGCGGTGCAGGTGATAATCTTTTATGCCACGGGTTCTTTTGATTCCAAACAATTTTCCGTTTAGCATCTCCAGGAAACTCTATGTTCACGCAAACGAAGTCATAAACACATATCAACTATACATCTATACACACATTAATAAAATTGAAGTGTCTGTTTGTAATATCAAAATAACAGCTTTCTATTAAATTCATGTGGCTGTTTACATAGCACTTACAACAGAAATACAATTTTAACAGTTTTATCTCTCTATCTGTTTGTTGCAGCTAAAATCGTCTTTGATAAAACTAAAACTATATAAATATACTATAAGTACGAATAAAATGCGTTAATCATGCCAAGACCAAAGACAATCACTGACTAAATTAAACGCTTAATAAAACTTAAACACAAACTATAAAATATTACTATAAAATGAATGCTATTTCATTTTGTGTAGGCGCTAACATTTAACAAAACCTTAATTTAGGTAATCAGGAAAGCAGCACAGAAAAGAAAACACTCCACCAAATCTGTCTATCTGGTCACGATAAACTCAATAACTACCAAACAAAATTTCATACGATTTTCACCAGTAGACGGCGTGATTCTTTCATTATAGTTTTGCGAGCGTGAATTGGCTGAAATATTACGATGATAGTTGAGCGAGTCGGAAAAATCCTGCCGTTGGAGGCAATGTTATTTGCAAATAGATCTAAAAAACTCCGCGATACTATGTGTCTATCTTCGACCAAAAAAATCACTCACAGCGAAACGCATGATCGGCCTCTGTCTCATCGGCATACTTAACTGATATATATTTTTAACTGAATTTTTAAAGATGAGGTTCCATTGCATTGTTTTTTTTATTCCTGAACATCGTCATTTAAGAGCCGATTTGTAATATTTTCTTTTTAAGTGACCGACATAGCTCGAAAAATTGCCTCAATTAAGTGACAATGGGCAGGGCATATAGCTCACAGAACCGATGGCCGTTGGGGCAGAAAGGTTCTAGAGGCGACCACGAACTGGAAGACGCAGCGTGGGCATGCCTCCAACAAGATGGACCGACGACCTGGTAAACGCGGGCAACCGATAGACAAGGTCAGCTCAGGACCGAATGATGTGGAAAACCTTGCGGAAGGCCTATGTCGAGCAGTGGACGTCTTATGGCTAAGATGGAACTACTTTTGTGGCAAACAAGCATATGGCCCACCTGATGATAAGCAGATACCGTAGCCTATAGACGCTTGCAATACCAAAGGTATCACTTGCGTGTTACCAACCCATTTTTTACACCAGGGCTTAGATGGGAGTATCCCTGGGATAGAAATACGTTTCTTTCAAAACGAATTCCTAAGTGAGCGTTGGAGACCTATACTCACACACAGGAACACAACTACACCGCTGTGTGTAGTTATTTGGCTGTGGTCTTCTGTAAAGTGGAGGTCCTTCCCTCTCTTTAAAAATTATCTTAAAAATCTTTTTGTAATTGGATGGATAATCTTTCATATTGTTCTCAGTTTAAAAAAAATCCAGTTCTGATGATGGGTTCCGTAGGGAAGTGAGTAACCTCCTCAAATACTATAGGCATACTGCAATGAATCAAACAAATGCATTCAGGAAGCATCAATTCGTTAGTGAAACTAATAAAGAATACTGCCGATGGCCAACTTCTCAATGATAAATATTTTTCCGATGGAGATCAGACATAATGTATCTTAATTATGGTAATTAAATGACAGTAACTAATCACATTCAATGAGCAAATTAAAATGTTACAATTGAACTAATATTATGATACAGGCGTATATAGGCACGGAAACTTCGTAGGTAATTAAACAATGTACAAAGTAAAAAAGCATAGTTTCAGAGATAAAGATAATAATTAACAGATACCTATATAGGTACCGAATTTACGTTGAACTCTCACTTATATGGTCGACAATATTAAATTGGGTTCAACTTACTGGTTTATCATTCAGTTTTGTTCCGAAAGCTTATGTAAAGTAGTATAACTGTATTATAAGAACAATGGATTAAAAGGAAAGTTCAATTTCTGAAATCCTTGAGCACTACGACGGACCATTATGCCCTTTAAGAATTTAATAAATTTTTAGCCCACATAAACTGTGTAACAGTACCTATCAAGTTAGAAGTGACCAATTTAAAACGAAATATAATAGATGTAGAGATGTCTACAGGGTATGGCACAGATAATACATAACAATACATAAATTCAAACTATTAGCTAGGCGATGGGCCAATTAAGTTTATTCACGTTTGCGCTAAGACAATTTGAAGAGCAGAACAATTATACAAACAAGGAATATTTCTTCATGAAGTTTATTAATTGCAGAATCCAAATGTTTAAAAGAAAAACGTGACTGAATAATCAACAAACGCACAGTTTAAATCATTAGACACTCAGATAGCTATTATGATATAGGCATCCGCAAAGAAAGGTTTTTTTAAATGTAACCACTAAAGATGAAAATCAGCCGATGAAAGTTTGTATAGGGATAACAGCCGTAGCTTTGAGATTTTCAGTAAAAGACTGAACACGCGAACGAAGTCGCGGGTACAGCTAGTTAATAATATTATATTACTAGCCGTTAAGGGTACAGCTGAAAATCAGCGCTGCAATATAATTATTGCAGCATATGCTGAGCTGTAGCCTGTTAGTCACACAAAACTGCGCCATGTCTAACTCGATTGAAATCATGATTTATATATACATATATAGGTATTTATATTTGTTTGTTTTATGTGCTATGTTGTGTCTTACTGTTAATTTTAGTTTCTTGTTTTGTTCTTTTTTTTATGCTCCATATACTTTTGTACCTATGTATGTTATATATTATTTTCTAGTCTATCCTATCCTGTTAACTTGTTTTGTGTTTTGATTTGTGTGTGCTAATAAACGCTTATTCTATTCTATTCTAAAAGTTTGTAAGTATGGATGGATGTATGGATGGATGGATGTTTGTTACTCTTTCACTTAAGAACTACTGAACGGATCTTGATGAAATTTGGCATAGAGATGGATTATGGTCTGGAATAACACATCGGCTACTTTTCACAGCGATAACCGACATCCACGCGGGCGGAGCCGCGGGCAACAGCTAGTATTATTATAAATTACATTTGTTAACAAATAATTTATTTTCAAATGAGCTAATATTGATTTACTAGAATATCAATTAAGCTTATTATATTAAAAGGATGTCAAATAAAACGAATCATTCGTAGTTAACAAGGTTTATATAATACTAGCTGTTGCCAGCGGCTCCGCCCGCGTGGATGTCGGTTATCTCTGTAAAAAGTAGATTTTTTTTCTTTCTTTCTATGTGTTATTCCTGACCATAATCTATCTCTGTGTCAAATTTCATCTAGATCCGTTCAGTAGTTTTTACGTCAAAGAGTAACAAACATCCATCCATCCATCTATCCATCCATACATCCATCCATACTTACAAACTTTCACATTTATAATATTAAGTAAGGATAACATGTTAATTCGTATAGTCTGCAGATTTTTGTGTCAGGCATATCTAACCAATATTTATAACGAACAAGAACACAGAGGTACAATAACTGCCAACCCACACATGGAGACAACATGTACCCGTAGTCGCCGTAGTCACCGTAGTCACAGTAGTCACAATACACACGTGGACATCGGACACAGTGTGGCAATCAGACCGAGCGCGAATCTTTTTATGGTCAGTTACGCAATGATACGGTCCATTGCGCGAGATGTATTGCCATTTATCTGCCTTCCCTCTGCCGTGTGCCGCATTGTAATATATAGGAAATTTAATATAGTTTTGGATGTTAAATTGGGTACGTATTCCGTATTGTGGGTACCTATGTTGCAAAACGTAATCTATACTTTATATACTGTATCCTTACTAATATTATAAATGTGAAAGTTTGTGAGAATGGATAGATGGATGGATGGATGTTTGTTACTCTTTCACGTAAAAACTACTGAACGGATCTGGATGAAATTTGGCACAGAGATAGATTATGGTCTGAAATAACACATTTTTACAGCGATAACCGACATCCACGCGGGCAGAGCCGCGGGCAACAGCTAGTGTTAAATACTTACGAGTATATTATAGTTAGGGGTAGTACTATTTTATTATTCCCTTTGTCATGGGTTTATCTCCTACTTCTACGTCGATCAGAGCTGATGTGAGCTCTTGTTATCTCTTAGTCGCCTCTTACGGCATCCACGGGGAAGGAGGTAGTGGTATTCTAAAGCCGCCACATGCACGGCAATTGGTGTACCATAGTCTCTACCTATGCTAATGGGAGACAGGCGTGATGATGTGTCTGTATTATAGTTGTTTTACACTATTATAAAATGAAGAAAAAAAGATTTTTATTTCTCTAAATATGTTTGACGGCTGGGTAAAGATGATGATGATGATGATGAAATGTTATCCCTTCAAAAACATAAAATATATAAAAAGTCTCGCAACACAGTCCTTGCATGGTAAAAAAATGAGAGATCTTATATAAAACTGTATCAGTAGACACACATAACCAACATAACCACATATAAATGTCTTATTATATAAAATCTACAAACTAGATTGAATCGCTAAACTACACAAGCAAAGCAAGTTCTCAGATGTCTATTTCCTTAACATTTAATTACCGTCCGCGGAAAATTTACATCGTAAACATCAATTAATATAGGCTCAGCCGTTTGAGAGCTACGATGCCACAGACATACACGTTTAATTCAAGGCACCCCTCTGTTTGCGGCGGGGATTTTCTTATTTGTAAATCGTGCCACCTCGGATCGGAAGAATTATTAAGGAATTTTCCAAGCATTTTCCAAGCAAGTGTAGTATAAAAGCCTTTGTCCAGCAGTGCACTGCAATAGGTTTGATGATTATAATAGTAATAATAAAATTTTCGGGACAACTCACACATCGCTATCTGATCCCAAACAAGGCAAAGCCTTGTACTACGGTAACCAGACAACTGGTAAATAAACGAACTAAATACATACATATTATAGATAAATACCCAGACACAAAACAAACATTCGTGCTCATCACACAAAGATTTGTCCAGGGTGGAAATTGAACCCACGACCTCTGGCGTAGCAGTTAGAGTCACTAACCACTAGACCAACAGGCCAGTCATGATGATATAGTATTTAACCTCTATGAACCATATTCGTCCTTTTTAAAACATATTCGTGTGATCTGTACGCAAACCCTGTAGTATTACTAACAAGCCTTTCTGTAAAAGCTGTAGACACTTTTTTCTCGCCAGTGTCAACAATATTTTTGCCTTTGTTTTGTGTCTGGGCTTTTTAGCCATTCATTCTAGCAGATTGCAGACAGTTTTTTTAGTGTGGTTAATTGTAAAAGTGTTTGGCTTTATAGAAAAAATATGTCTGGTAGAAATCCCTGTTAGTGATAAGGTCGCCCATTTTACACACTTATTTATAAAAAGTTTTTGTAAAATTATTGTAAATGGTGTACAAAAAAGTGTATGATAAATAAATAAATGTCTACTTTTTCCCGACTGCAAAATTAGCTTATTCGTTTTCGAATCAGTGATGAAATTTTTAAAAATGTGTGTGGTTAATATAAGACGCGCTGTGAGGATTGTTGACGATCCCAAGCTCACAGGCGGTATTGATCCACTAAGTCTAAGGAGAGACTTCGCCTCCTTGTGTGTGTTCTACCGCCTGTACAATGGGCTGTGTTCTGAGGAATTGTTCGAGATGATGCCCACGGCCACATTTTATCAACGCACCTCTCGCCACCGACAGGGAGTTCATCCTCACATCCTTGCACCTCAAACTTGCCGTACCGTAAGATTCCAGAGGAATTTCTTACCACGTACGATTAGGCTGTGGAATGAGCTCCCTGCCGAGGTTTTCCCAAAAGACTATAGCATGGGGTTCTTCAAGAAAGGAGTTATAAGGTTTTTAAAGGGTCGGCAACGCGTGAGTGACACCCCTGGTGTTGCAAACGTCCATAGGCTACGGTAACTGCTTACCATCAGGCGGGCCGTATGCTTGTTTGTCACCTTGGTAGTATAAAAAAAAAAAAAAAAACTGCATGACTCATCTTGACAGAAATAAATGTTTTTGTAACAAATTCAATAATAACAAACACGACCGCAGACCATCGCTGATGTTTAACTTATGCTTTTCAAAACAGAATTAAATTAATTTAAATGCCTTTTATAATTAATTAATTATGTTACACATTTATTTTACTTAAAGACCTTTCAATCGACCGGTCAATACCTGGCCTTAATAAACATGGCTCAATCTAACTGCACGTATTCGTGGGCAACTAGCCATCGCATACATATACTCTGGTTAACATAAATCATTCAAGCGAAGTATCCACGCTCTGATCTCTTAGCAATCCTCGGATATAATAAAAAAGACCCTGTGATCGGTGTAACCTTCAACGTTGGATCGTGACGAGGGTCCATAAGATGCAATGTTTTATATCTCTGACCACTTGAGTTTGTAAATAGCTTCGCAAAGTTTACTGAACACTTACTTAATTGGTAGTTTTTATAGAGCTTGTTGGAATTCTATTGGCCTCCGAGGATAAGTTTAACTTAACATTGAAAGAACCGCGTTATTTAACGATTTTATACAACCATTACGGTTGAAGCGAATAACACAAAATACAGCTAATATGTTTGCTATGTTTTCAGCTTATAGAGGGAGGGTCATAACTACGATGCAGATGAACGCATCAACTACACTTAAAACATTGATCATTTTGCGCCATTGGTTAAAAATAGCCTTCATAATATTACTGTTACCATTAATATTATTTATAGGGAAACTACGTTGGTCTTTCTGCAGCAAAAAAACGAAGAATCTGAATTTACAAATTGTTAAAAAAGTTTTGATAAACGCTGACGCATTTAAAAATTTAAAGCTCGAATATGGTCCGTCAATGGCACGCACACAAGTTAAATCTACAAAGTTTCTTCACACATACCAGTCGAGTGAAACTATGTAAAGATATAGATATTACGTAACGATACCTAACGTGCTTGTAGCCAAACAAGTTATCGTTACTCAACACCGTCGATATAGTTCACAACAATGTTGTTCTGGAACTTCTCTATCATCTTAAATAACTCGCTACATAGTTGTATGTATCTTGTTGCCAATATCACTTAACTAGCTTACGCTAACGACTTCGCTCGCCTGGCACTCCTGCTATATCAGTCTCCTTAAAAATAAGTCGCTCGAGCGCTCCGTTTTCATGTCAACACATACAAACACCACTAAACCCACCCAACCTACCCGAATGATGAAACGGAGGGCAACAACTGGTAAACGAAATTCAAATAAGTTCAGAATTTATTGACCTATAACTTAATAATCATCTCAACCCATAAACGTCCCACTGCTGGGCACGGGTCTCCTCAAAACACTTGAAAGGATTTTAGCCTGCTATACCACGCTGGCCAGTCGTATAGGGTTTTCTTTCGAGTATCTCTTGCAGTGGATATTGTCTGCCTGACTTACTCCATTAGTCGACTCTTAGGACACCCTCGGTATGGAACGGGGTGGTGACATTTGTATTCTTAATCCATCACTACACGTACAAACAATAAATTACAACAATTATTTCATTGAAACGTTTAGACCTATCTTGTTACAGAGGCTATTACAAGAACTGAGCAGGGTTATAAAGTTCTAAAGGGTTATATACGATGTACAGGGTATCAAGGACAAATACTGAAAATGTCGATTCATAATGTAGCAAAGTAAGTAAGCTGTGCCCGAAACAAACAAACATTTTTTTCTTTCATGGGTATAATGTACGAAACTATAAAAGGCCGAGGACCGAATCGCACTTAACCAGTTTTAGGTCTTCATGATTCATAAAAATACTGTTTTTATAATATTGTATGAGCTATGCAGCTAGTCTGGTATATCATCAACTTTACTCACACTGTTACCTACCGTGAACTTCGGGCTATATTTATCTTTATAATAAATAATATAATAACAGCCCATATATGTCCCACTGCAGGGCACGGGTCTCCTCTTCTCTATCAAGAGAGAGAGAGGGTACATCGCCTTAATTCACACACGCTAGCCTAATGCGGGTTGGTGAATCAGACATGTCTTTAGATTTTCTACTAAGACATGTGGGTTTTTTCACGATGTTTGCCTTCACAATTAGCAGATGGCAGATCATTTGATTAGTACGAATAAACTCCTCAAAGTGAAATTCACATTGATACTGCCACCCGGGATCGAACTCGCACCTCTTGCGTGCAAGTCGGTTACTTTCCCACTCGGCCACCACCGCTTTTATTTTTCTTTGCTTTCTCTTAATTGTTCAATGTAGAACATATTATCACAGTTCAATTCATAGCCTTCACGTATAAAATGTATTTGGGAATATTCAGTTTCATCCAAGAGGTCATCTTGATTGTAACCTGTCCAGTTAACTTACAGGTGAGGCGGGTGCGTGACCTTGGCTCACGAGCCATTAATGGCACACACTACAATACATTCGAGATACTGAATGATGTCCGTGTCCCTTACCAGCCTCTTCCGAATATAATGATACTAATTGATTGAGGCCTTTCAATTACTATCGGTAGAGGTTGAGGACTTATAATTCAACAATGACCGCAAGTGCGTTGGTAGGTATTTTAATTTTACCTTTTAGTAAAACAAATTTGGGTTCTCTCTTTTTTACTTAGGTAAGTTATAAGGTCTGGGCCCGGGATCCCACAGATTTGTTTTTATATAATACTAAATACTACACAGAGTTGTTTTTAAGATTATCTACATTTCTAGCCACGCATGGGTTAACTTTGCATCCACGTAGCATAACCTGTTACTTTCGTAAAATCAAATAAAACATTATTTATAATACAAAATGTGTTAACATTTTTTTAGCAAACGTTACGTAATTCAGGCTACCACTTACCTGATGTTTACTTGAACGGCAAATATTTGTGTGTGCTGATGATTTTGTGTTCACGCACCTTGTTTGTGTTGGGATATATGTAGGTACCTTGTGTGTGTAACGGTATAGGTACATAATGGCACGAGTTATTTTATAGAGGCTTTTTTGTAAGGGACAGCAATAACATTATGCAATACTAGTTGTTGCCCACGGCCCGCCCGCGTATATGTCAGTCATCGCGATAAAAAGTAGCCTATATTCTATTCCAGACTATAATCTATCTCTATGCCAAATTTCATTTAGATTCGTTTAGTATTTTTTGCGTGAAAAAGTAACAAACATCCATACATTCATACTCACAAACTTTCACATTTATAATATTAGTAAGGATATAATAATATATAGATAGTAATAAGTTTTGTCTATTAGTCGGTAGTCGAACCTGGAACCAACAGCACCTTTCAATGTTTACGTAGGCATATGCATATTTCATTTATTTTCAGTAGTCATCCCGAACAAATCTCCATTCTTGGAAATTTTTAAAAGTGTGCAAAGCGTGAGAGTATTTAGGGAATTCAAACAAAGTAAAGCTTTACCTAGTTTGAAGCCAATATTACCAAAGTCACGCTTACAGCCTCACTCTTGTAATATTGTCGTTATAAGTGCCTGTACCTTTACAATCCATGACAGTCGACAATTCAGCGACCCAATATTAGTTAGGTTTACAGCGATGGTCAGGTTTACTAACAAATATATTGTCAATTTTCGCTACGAATACAACAAGTAAGTTTAGTGAGCTCTTTCACAAAGCAATCTATTGAAAGCTGTACCAAGTCATATAACTGCACTGTTCCTCATAAAATATCTTGAGATTTATAAATATAGATGACTCTCTAGAGAGCTCTATTTCTAGGCTACATTTTATTTCTGTTCAATATAACGTACGAGCAATGTTTATTGTTGACAAATACATTTATAGGATATACTCAAACTATACTCACGCTTAAACGGGCTGTTTACTTTAAACCACTTCTTCTTATCGTTTGGTTAGTGGCCAACCTGGTGACAGAGTTATTTAGATCGCCCATATTTAAACCACTTATTAATATTTAAAATATAGAGTGATAATTCAACAAGAACCTTCTTACATGTATCTTGGCTTGCTCCTTTAATGTTTGATTATTATATAAACTAATGATATGTTTTTGAAATCAATTTACTTAAATATGCTAATATATACATAGGTATTTATCGCAAAAATTAGATTATAGGTATACACAAGACATAAATGCTTAAAAGTTCATAACAGTTCACATTTTGAAACAAACATTAACATTACAAAAAGATGACAGTGTCGAAGAAAACAACAAAATAAAAAGAAAACCTGAGCTTTATGTCAATAGTTCCCTCTTAAGATCTTTATATAAAATCACTTCACTAATTTTAATTATCTTTAGTTTTAATTGAAATAAGTTTTATATTTAACATCATTTGAGCTTCATATTTCAATAAACGTAAATCCTCTTTTTGTAATTTTTTTACATTGAACTGATAATACATTTATTGGTAGTCTGTAATTGGTTTGTTTTTCTGTGAAACGTACTTGGAAATCTAAAACGGGCCATATCATTAGATAACTAATGACTTCTTAGTAACCATATACACCACAGAGGGAGGAGGGAG
Source organism: Trisateles emortualis (assembly GCA_947095525.1). NCBI lineage: Eukaryota > Metazoa > Arthropoda > Insecta > Lepidoptera > Erebidae > Trisateles > Trisateles emortualis. The sequence continues at coordinate 20,692,036 of OX352736.1, forward strand.
GTGACCACAGCCAAATAACTACACACAGTGGGGGGAAAGCCTAGGTGTAAACAAATGGGCCGGCAACACGCAAGTGATACCTCTGGTATTGCAAGCGTTTATAGGCTACGGTAACTGCTTAACATCAGGCGGGCTGTATACTTGTTTGCCACCCAAATAGTATAAAAAAAAACCGATTAAGATAGCTACTTCGCTGTCACCACTAGTACTACCGTACTCTCAGTAGTCTCTATGTTAGTTGCAACTGTAAAGCCTTCCATGATTTTCTACACTACTTAGGGGCAAACAAGCATACGGTCCATTTGGTAGTAACCAGTTACCTTAGGTAGAGTATCCTTAGAATAGGAAAAGTTTCGTTAGAAAATAGGTTTTAAGTGATGTCATACAATGAGTTGCAACACATCACTTATTAACAGAACACTTGAACACGTAACCACTTAATCAACACAGACTGACACAAACTAGTAACAACACCAGATTGTCATATATCACGCGGTAATACCGTACTGTCGTGACGTCACTGCACAATGACGTCACGACAGATAGTTTGACACAGCATGTCCGCAGTCCATCCAACACAGATTTATAATAACCGCTTTACAATTGAACTGTGGTCGAATGACATGAATAAATTCAAATTAATGGCATTGCATTTTGTGGGTATACTGCATGTGTCATAGCGTGGGTAGGTAGGGCACCATACTAGCAAGCACGCCCGTTTGCGGAAGGACCGCCACCTTTCAGAAGACCGCAGGCAAAAAATTACACACAGGGGTGTAATTATGTTTCTATGTGTGAGTACACGTCTCTAGAGATCATTTAGGGATGCGTTTTGAAAGAAACATTTTTCTATCCCAGGGATACTCCATCTTAAAACTCTCGTGTAAAAAAATGGGTCAGCAATACGCAAGTAATACTTCTGACATTACAAGCATCCATAAGCTACGGTAACTGCTTAACATCAGGCAAGCCGTATGCTTGTTTGCTACAAAAATACTATTGCTTTGAGTGAGTAAGTTAGAAAGCTAAAAGAACAGCACGAATTCAAAAAAACAAAAAAGGTATCCTCCATGTTGTCTCCTAACATTATAATATACAACAGAAGAGGCTTTATTCTTTGTGTATATTACAACACAACATACATATATAGCTATCTGTTGAACACTTGTTTCATTCACTCGACCCTTATTCAACAGGTAAACACTCAACTTTGTCCCTTTTCAAAAGAAATGTTTTGCTGAATAAAATGAAAATACGTTTCCAAGGACTACAGCTATGTCATCATATTGAAAGGGATAAACTATATAAAAGCAGTTGCTTTCAAAACAGTTTATTCTAATTAGTAAGAGCACGTACAATCGGCAAACTTGGCGATTGACCACTCATAACATTTTTATGTAGCAATTTTCATCTTAACGGACAGTAATTTTACTGGCACTTCTTTTTTTCATAAAAGGACAAGTCCCGCACTAAGGAACAAGCCCTGTGTTAAGGGGACTTTGCAGACATATAAATAACGAACACAAAGTACACCCAGATTTGGAACAACTATTTATGAATAGCACATTTTTTTCTCAAGTGTGAGTATCGAACCCACAACACGCCGCGTAGTAGTAAATGGCGAGGTAACCACTTAATCCACTAAACCAATGGTGCAGTTGATACTTATCCATGGCCCATGTTTAATTTTGTGTAAGTATACCTTATTGTATAAAATAAATAGTAAACATTCCATAAGTGGTAGAGTACTAAGTTGGCCGAATCGTACAGTAATGCTAGGTCACATTAGTAGGTACACAAATCTGCCTCCACTTAAACAGATATAAATTATCACCGACACTTTCATATAATAATATTATTATTGGTAGTGAGAAAGTGTTATGACTTCTATTTCCGTTCCGACGACGAATCTAAAACGCCATTTAACTTGAATAGTGCACCCCCACTTACACGTAGCGTAGACCTTCTACGAGTCGCTACGCCGTAGTCGTCGTAGCGAAATATTGTACGACATTGTGTAACGATTTGTGAAAGGATTTTTCATATTGATATTAATGCACTATATAAGTGCGCTTGAAAAATGATGTGATGTATCTATTTGAATGGTTATTTTCACTTTATATTCTTATGATTTCTGATAAATCAAACTAAACACCCGAAGAATCAGTTGTAGCTAATATTTCAACCACTGCGCAGTCTGTTTATCATGCAGTCCTAAGTCAGTCGTCTTGTTCTAAGCCTGTGAACTGCATTGCAATAATTATATCATATCGTATGTAGCTTTATATAAACTTATTTTTATAAGTAGCTCCACCTTACAGAGGACCACAGCCAAATGACTGCACACGGCGGTGTAGTTGTGTTCCTGAGTATGAGTACAGGTTTCCAGAGCACATTTAGGGATGCGGTTTTAATGTGGTGGTGCTGACTTTAGTATTGCAAGCTCCAACGGGTTAAGGTATCTGCTCACCATCAGGCGGGTCGTATGCTTTTTTGCCACCTACGTAACTAGTATAAAAAAGACAACAAAAAAAAAACCACTATACAGATTTTGTCCTCTATTATGACAAATATTATTTATTAAACACATGGGTCACCCAGGGTTAGTTTATTTGTGCATTATATTTACAAAAGGTAGTCGACTACAGTTTATTTAAGACATTGCAGTTGATGCTAAAAGAATTGAATTTAAATGTAGCTATATAAATTCAACGTTTTTTTTGTGAAGCCAAAAACCAATTGTACGTTAAATTGTTATAAATAAAACGTTTTGTATTATTTGCGGTAAATGATCAGCATTATGTTCAGGGATGTTTTAATATCGGTAGAAGATTGAATCGGAAATGAGAAGTTCCGTAAGAGAACCTCTAAGGATTACCTCAATTAAGTAGCAATGGGTAGTATATAGCTTGCAGAACCGATTGCTCCTAAAGCAGAGGTTCTGGATTGAACCAATGAACATGTTTTGACTTGAAGAACTACATTATCAACTTTTTTACACTATCGAAGTCGAGTCGAAGTTATAATGACTTCAATAGTGAAGAAAGTGATGACATGATAGACACACAGTTACGCATTATTTGCATAACTCATATATATAACCATCAAGTGATTTTACAACCAATAGACTTGTCGATGAAGTAGATTAAGATAATTAAGAGCAAAACTATAACTCTAATAATGCTAAAATAGTTGCGGCAATAGCATCACGTAGAGTGGATAAACGCTATCGGCTATAAGCTAACAAATACACGGCCACGTGCGTATGTCACATTCAAAATATTTGTGATACTGATTATTGCCACTATGGGTCATGTGTTGTTGATTATTTGGACTGTTAGAAGTAAAATCTACAATCTATACTAATATTATAAAGCTGAAGAGTTTGTTTGTTTGGTTGAACGCGGTAATCTCAGAAAATACTGGTTTGATTAGAAAATATATTTTTTGTTGAATAGTGCATTTATCCAGGAAGGCTATAGGTTGTATAACATCACACTATGATCAATAGGAGCGGAGCAGTAGTGAGATATGTTGCAAAATCGGAGAAAATATTTCAAATTACCACGCGGACGAAATCGCGGGCGACCCCTAGTTATTACCCGACTACGGCGAAGCAAAAAGGAGGGTTATGATTTTGACCTGTATGTATGTTTGTTGTATGTATGTATGTATGTATGTATGTATGTATGTATGTATGTTCATCTGTTCCCGCATAACTTCTAAACTATTTATCATAACTTGACAAATGAGGTATCGTTAGAAACGTCTTGATTGTCTGCTGGTTATAGGCTATGTGACGTCACAATAAAATCAGTATGGCGTCCTCTGTGGGACCTGTAACCTAAAAATAAAAACTAAATTTCTTTAAAAAGTGCCGTGATGGGTATCAAATGATAGGATTTAATTTGCAGGTTTCGAATATGTAAATATTACTAGCTTTCGCCCGCTGGTGTGCCTGCATTGTTTGTTTGTTAGTTGGTTTAGGTCAAATCTTGCTTGCGAGATTTGAACCACTTTTCAATTTTTTTTTTTTTTTTTTTTTTATACTACTTGGGTGGCAAACAAGCATACGGCCCGCCTGATGTTAAGCAGTATCCGTAGCCTATAGACGCTTGCATTACCAGAGGTATCACTTGCGTGTTGCCAACCCTTGTTTGATTGAGCTGAAATTTGGTACACCGACGGCACTTTAGTGACAATGTAATAATGTAATACCATGGAGCTGGTCTGATGATGCAGTCAAGTGGGCAAATGACCTCGTCAAATAAACAAGATATCCGCGTCGTGTTTAGGTGCACCGGATTTATCTTGACAAGTACTATATTCTTAGGTGGGTGCTCAGGATATAATGATGAAGTCGGAAGATGGCCATAGGAACTCAGCAACGAAAAGAGATAACCGCGTCGTGTTTGGGTTCGTTACATATATCTTTACGAGTACTTTATACCTGGGTGGGTGTTCAGGACGAGGTGATGAAGTTGGAAAGTGGCTAGAGGAACTCTTCAACGAAACAAGATAGCCACGTCGTGTTTGGGTTCGTTACATATATCTTTACGAGTACTTTATACCTAGGTAGGTGTTCAGGACGTGGTGATAAAGTTGGGAAGTGGCTATAGAAACTCTTCAACGAAACAAGATATCCGCGTCGTGTTTAGGTTAAGTGCAATAGATTTATCTTGACAAGTGCTATATTCCTAGGTGGGTGCCCAGGATATAATGATGAAGACGGAAGATGGCCACAGAAACTCTTCAACGAAACAAGAAAACCACGTTGTGTTTGGGTTCGTTACATATATTTTTACGAGTTCTTAATACGTAGGTGGGTGTTCCGGACGTGGTGATGAAGTTGGGAAGTGGCTATAGGAACTCTTCATCGAAACCACATATCCGCGTCGTGTTTAGGTGCAATGGATTTATCTTGACAAGTACTATATTCTTAGGTGGGTGTTCAGGATATAATGATGAAGTCGAAAGATGGCCATAGGAACTCAGCAACGAAACGAGATAACCGCGTCGTGTTTGGGTTCGTTACATATATATTTACGAGTACTTTATACCTAGGTGGGTATTCAGGACGTGGTGATGAAATTGGGAAGTGGCTATAGGAACTCTTCAACGAAGCAAGATAGCCGCGTCGTGTTTGGGCTCATTAGATTTAACTTGACAGGATTACCCATCAAACCAAAACGGGTAATATGCTTCTAAGTTGTGACCTATAAGCATATTAATACTTCTAAGTGGTGTTTAGGGTGTGATAATGAAGTCGAAAACTGGCCATAGGAACTCTAACGAAACAAGATAGCCGCGTCATGTTTGTTGGATTTATCTTGACGAGAACTATATTTCTAGGTGGTGCTTAAAATGTGGTGTTGAAGTTGGAAGATAGGAATATAAATAATCTGTTAATTACAAAAATAAATAATAAAAATGATTAGGCATAAAACTCATGTGCCAATAGTTTAGATTATAAAAGTCTGAGGACCTACAAAAAAGAATGAATATATAGTTATATAGTTTTTAAATATGTTTTCATTTGCCATATTATATTATGTTATTATTATGTAATGCAAATTTAATTTAGTATTTAATGCCTCTCATATTTATGTTATGTAATATGTATTGCAAATTGAATATATCCTAAAGCTGCATTGTATAATATTGTCTTAAAAATAAAACCCCAAAATAATTCAAATAAAATAAAGTTTAAAAACTAAAACCCGACTACTTAAAAATCGTCCTCTGAAAAGTATGAAATAAATAAATTTTATACAGATACAGAGGGTAGCCGTGGTCGTATGCCACCTTTTACATTTTAATTGGAACTTTAGGAACTCTTCATCGAAACAAGATATCCGCAAGTTCGCCTGTGTGCGATTGTGCATAAAGTGTTTAAATAAATAAATATATCCTTAAGGCAAGGTGGCATACGACCACGGCTACCCTCTGTACCTGTATAAAATTTATTTATTTCATACTTTTCAGAGGACGATTTTTAAGTAGTCGGGTTTTAGTTTTTAAACTTTATTTTATACAAAATAACTATATTTACACATATTGAAAAAGAAAATACATATAATGACAGAAAATACACAATAGTGTATTTAGTTTTAATTTAACTTAAAAACTGCTCCGATTAAAAAAAGTGGAACATTTGTATAACAGCAACATGCAACATAAATGTTATGTACAGCGTAGATTTTGAAGAGTTATAACAGAGTGTTGGGCGCGTTAATCAAAACACCTTCATATATCAAAGTCAGGACAGAATGTAACATACGGTAACTACTTACCAACAGCTGAGTTATATACGCTTGTTTGTTATGTTAGGCAAGATAGATTTATATTTTAAAAAAATACAACCTTTAATAGTGTATTTTTGTAATATATATGTATTAAATATTCTTAAAAAAGCCCAAACACGACACGGTTATCTCGTTTTGTTGAAAAGTTTCTATGACTACCTTTGAAAATTACGATCATACAAAACTCCACCTTAAAATATATTAGCCGTCAAGCAATATCAACAAATCCAAAAACGACTCGTCAAGACAAATCCCAAAGACCCAAAAAAAAGTTTTCGTTGAAGAGTTGCCATGGCCACCTACCTATCTAAGAATATAGTACTCGTCAAGATAACATACAAACTAACTAACATACATTGCAATGTAAATAAAAGCCTGTAAAAAGGACAGACGGATATTCGTTTCGGGTTTAATAATATACTGAAAATCAGAATTATTTGATACTTACATTTGCCCACGGCTCTGCTCAAGCGAATTATGTTTTTTAAATAAAATATAGCCCATATTTATTCTAATATGTAGACTTTAACCTTACCAAATTTAATTGAATCCCGGCCAGTAGTTTTTGTATGAATAACAAACATCCATCCATCCTCAAAACCTTTCATGTTTTTTATAAAGTATATAAAGTAGAATTTCAAACTATTTTTCGAAATGGCACTTTCAATATTACCATGAAATCACATCGCAAATCGAAGTAGACTTCCACCACGTCGCGTCGATGTCAGGAAGTCAACCGTCGCAATTAGACGCGCTCGCCGAGAAAGCGGCTTATTCCGACGATCGCGCCCAAGCCGATATTAGTAACACCCAAGAAAGCTCCGCACTTCATTCGCTTGATTAAAATGTTCCTATAGTAACGTCTTCAATGTTTAGTTGTGTAGATAGAAATGTTTATTGTGAAAAATAATAACAATAATAACTTTGTATAATAACCTACCTACGTGCTGTACCACTGCGAATTTCATATTAAAGTTCCACTTAACTGTTTTTATAAACTCAACCGGAATAACTCATTTTGTAGGAAAATCAGGAAAACGAAATTACAAGTTATGTGTGCGAATGCTTATTTCGTGAAAACCTACCGCAACATGTACCGTTTAGTTATATATTTATATTATTATGTAGCTTTCATGTGAGCTTTCTGTTCGAATGTTGGTTTTACCTACTTTATAATGCTATATAAAGTATTCATTGTTCATTTATTTATATTTAAATGCCTGATATAATGTTACTATAATAGATTTATGTTCGAATAGCTTTTGCCCGTGGCTCCGCCCGCGTGTGAAAAGTAGCCTATGTGGTATTCCAGACCATAATCTATTTCTGTGCCAAATTTCATCCAGATCCGTTTAATAGTTTTTACATGAAAGAGTAACAAACATCTATCCATCCATCCATCCATACTTACAAACTTTCGCGTTTATAATATTAGTAGAATATTCTTTATATTAAATTGCAGCAGATAGAACATTTATTATTTTTAAAAAATACTTCTAAAGTGGTCTGCTATTATTGTAATTTCGTTTGGACACACAATTCAGAACACCATATACACCCAGACTTTAAAGATTTATCCGTGGACTACGCAACTATATCTCCTGTTTTGAAACCACAACAATTAGCAAGGTTTCAGTAGCGACAACCACACGTGTACATCATTTGTAGTCAAACTGTCGATGATAACGAAGAACTACTACGTTCAACTTATTACAAAGGTCGTCTGAAACATTGTGAAGGCAGGCCTTTGTCTATCAGTGGTTTATATAGCCCATCAGTGGATTTAATGGTCATACAATTATACGAATGCAGGTAGCATTACTTGTTTCGTTTTAAAAAAATAATCGTTACGACGAACGAAAGTTTTAGAAACAATCGATTATGTATAGAGTATAATGATTATTTTAACAAAGGCGGATTAAATAACTAAAATAATGGTAGCACTAAATGTAGTAACAAAGTTAGTTCAAGAGCCATAAACTTGTTGTAACATTGAAATAACAAAAGTGCTAATTAGAGCATATACGAGTAGATTACGTAGAGTCGGACCAATTCTCTCGGTATTAACATAATGCAAACATTTGCGCTAAGTGCACGTAGAGGTAGCCGGTGAAACAGTGTGCATGTCGGGTGGATATTGTAATACCAGCTCTATAAAAACCTCACTTAACCTACGCTAGACAAATGTAAAGTTAACTGCTAGATTTAAATTTAAAATAAGTAATTTTTAGGTTATAATCATCATCATCTCAACCCATAAACGTCCCATTGCTGTCCACACATTTGGAGGGATATTGGCCTACTATACCACGCTGGCCAGATGGTTTGGTTTTGTTTCGAGATTTCTCTCTCTTGCAGTGGCCATTGTCGGCCTGACTTACTTCCTTAGTAGACTCTTACCGACGGCACCTTCAGGATGGAACGGGATGGTAACATTTGTATTCTTAATCCGTCACTACACGGATAATTTTGAAGTAATTTAATCAGGTGACAAACACGCGCAGGGCCCGCCTTATAACAAGTAGTTACCGTAACCTAGTGGCGCCTTGTTGACCTTAAATCTTGTAACACCAGAGCTTTATGTAAAGAGTAACACAAAACTGTGAGATAAGGGAAATGTTAATTTTTAAAACGGTTTTTATAAAATAAACACTGGAGACCTTCAAGCAGTCACGCAAGAAGCCAACTTTAAAATAAATGAATGTTAAAATTGTATACACAAAATACAGACATTATTTTTTGAATTATTTTTGAACACACACTCATCCATCCATTTATCAAACTTTCGCATTCATTATATTTGTATGGATTGTCTGATGGATAACTTAAATTTTAGATCAAGTTTCATAAGAAATATTATGTTAAACAAATAAAATACATCAGCATTAAATTAAATCTTATTCCAAGACAATATGTAACAAAAACCAGTATAATAAATTAATGAATGGAATAAAATATATCAAATCAGCAAATAAACATACACTAGGGGTCGCCCGCGACCTCGTCCGCGTGCTAGTATGGAATATTTATCCCGATTTTTCTAATCGAACCAGTACTTTCTGAGATTAGCGCGTTCAACCAAACAAACAAACTCTTTAGCTTCATAATATTAGTATAGATATATTCAACAATTCTGTACCATGTTTGGTACATATATATTTCCTATATATTACTACTATCATATATCCTCAGTTACTCACTAACTGATGAAAGGTATTGAGTGTCCCATTTTCCCCAGCTTCCCTCGGGGACTATACTTCAACTATATAGACATCGAAGAAGGAACTGCAGCGCCAGTGAGACATTCTCCTTATCTATATTATGTCATACAAATCTCAACTTTATTACAACGTGATAAGGTTGTGGTGTTAAAGTGCAGCTGTCCCGCGGGATAGTCGACATCCGATAAATTGATATGAGAAATGAATTTAGAAATAGTGTGCAGTTTTAGTGGATATATCAGTGACCATTGTGTTATGGCGGAGAGTCAGTATAACTCGGTGTTGAGTTGATAGAGTTGGTGGAGTCGGTTGTGAATAATACATCCGGTCACGATCAGTAGCACTGGCTCAAAGATTTATTATGTGATTTGAAAAGATTCAGTTGGATTTGTTGACTTTCTGCAAAATGTAGGTAAAGTGAACGATATATATAACAAAATATGTACTATATACTCGTAAGTATAGGATTTGAGTTTTCTATAAAGATTCATCCGCTATATCAACTAAATATTTACTTGATAATTCTAAATATTATGAAAAAACAATTGTTTGAGCTTAAATTAAATCATCAAGAATAAGAAAGAAAACTTTTGGTTACTACTTTTGACGATCCTGCTTGTTCACGCACAATATATTTGAATTATTTCGTTATAAGACAATATATATAAGACACAGCTTAATATAGAAAATATGCCTACGATGCTATGCGAGGACAGGATCAGATGTCCAATTCAAAATATACATTAGGTCAACTAAACCCGCGGAATCAGTTCGAGCGGGATAAGTTGACTAAAGAGCCATATTTTTGTACCGCCAAATCTTTACAAAAAATCTCCAAGTAACTTTAAAATTTTAAAATCAGATGGATACCTATTACTTGTGGATAACAGTGCAAAACTAAAGTAACAACAATACAAACATTGGCGAGGCTCACAGTGTTCCTCGCGGTAGTAAATAAACTAGCAGGCAGCTAGCCCACTGACCTCTAAACTTACTCCATGACCTAGCACTCGTTTACAACAGCATCACGTTACCATAGTTATTGAACACTGTAGTTAAACCTACATGTAGCAAGATCTTTAGCATTGTAATAATTATTTAACTGTACCGCCTTTTATCGTACAACAAATACAAACAATGTTTAAATTGAACACTTGTTATGAGCTGTTTAAATACACATACGCACTCTAAAGCGAATAGCGCCGCATCGCAAAACAAAATGCATTTTTTAACCGACTTAAAAAAGGAGGAGATTCTATGTTCGACTGTATGAATTTTTTCCAATGTATGTTCACCGATATCTCCCCCATTTGTGGACCGATTCTCAAAAATCTTTTTTTTATTTGAAAGACTATTATACTCTAGAGGTAGTCCCATTGGCATCAAGTCAGGATCTGATGATGGAATCCCAGGGAAATCGAAGGCAACCCTCAAATGTTATAGGTATTAACAATGTTTTTAATATATAAGTATTTTTTACTTTTACTTCATCACTAAAAATAGAAAAAAAAACCGACTTCAAAATAACTGAATACAGATTGAAGTCAGTGCCAGATTCATCCTGTCACCTTATATTGAGCTTGGCACCGACTTCAATCTGTATACGGTTATTTTTAGCTTTTTGAAGTCGGTTTAATATATATTTTTTTGAAGATTATTATTATATTGAGTACTAGGGGTCGCCCGCGTGGTAATTTTGAATATTTTCCCCGATTTTGCAACACTACTGCTCCGCTCCTATTGATCCTATTGATCATAATATATACATATTGATGTTTTATAGCCTATAGCCTTCCTGGATAAATGCACTATTCAACAAAAAAAGTTTTTTTCTAATCGAACCAGTACTTTCTGAGATTAGCGCGTTCCACCAAACAAACAAACAAACTTTATAATATTATATGTAGTATAGATTACCATTACCATTGTAATAATATCCGGATCAAGAATACAAAGGTCACCACCCTGTTTTATCCCAAGGGTATCGTAACAGGGTACGACTGTGGGAGTAAGTTAGACACAATATCCACCGCAAGAGAGCGAAAAAGAAACCCTATACCAAACCGGCAGGTCAGCATGGTATAGTAGGCTAATATTCCTCCAAGTGTCTGGGGAAGACCCATGCCCAGCAGTGGGATGTTTATGGGTTAAAATGAAGATGTTAATAACGATTTGTCAGCATATAAAGTGACTTCTAGTTGCTATCACGGCACTAACTCTCCCCTTCTCTCAAAATAAATAAAAGTACACTGTATGTATGTAGTTTGCCCTACATTGTCAATAGTAAACGGTTCACCAACTCGTAGTAGCTCTGCACCAGCTCTGTCTGAGTCTAGCTAATATGAGATGATACATCACAAACTTTTGATAGCTAACTTTATATAGGCCGCGTGTTCCGGCTGGGAATACACTGCACACCCGTATCTCTTATATAACCCCGCTTAAGAATGACGTCGGAACAGCTCACGGTTGTTTGAATAATTTCAACATTGACCTTGTACTCGTATCTCAAACTTAATTTGGGAGTTCTGCAGCCAATGAAACAAATGAAAATACTGGGGATGTAAGAGGAAAATAAGTATCAGGAGTTGTGAGCTTCGTAACTTTTTAATGTTACGATATTTTTTCGTCGATTCATATATTTTCAGTAAGTGCTATTTTTATTTGACAGTATTCTTGTGGTGAACTTTGTGAGACAGATGGTGTATGCCTAATTAATCTTTACTTAGTGATAGTTTAGTTAGTTGTAACATATAATACCCGTGCCCAGCAATATGGAACGTTTATGGGTTAAGATAATGACGAAACTATAATAAACAGATTTGGAAAACACTCCAGATCAAACAAAAAAAAACCATAAAAACCACTCATAAATTGTATATAAAACATCTGGAAGTTACGAAGCCCCACAAACTGACAAAGGCTTCAAACTTGTAACATTCTTCTGTTAAAAAGCCAACAAGTTTATTGTATAAAACCATTAACCTTAACAGATATTAGCGGAGTTGTAAAGTTGAGCAATATCCGTACAATTTACGTTATCGTTCGGTGTTGCCGGAAGTTGCGTTGTGATTGAAGGGCCGACGAACCGACGAAAATAAGATGAATGCCTTCCTTTGAATAAATTTGAGGAAAATATTCTTACAAATAAGTCTCATTATTATATGTTGATGAAATGAGCTTGTGGCCTCTTTCTGTTATTGAACCGAAGCGTAAGTGAGATGAACTAAGTGAATACGTACGCAACATTATCGAACGAAGTATGTAGGTACATACAGCCTCTCAGTGTAATGGTAGGTGTGTTTGAATAGAAGTAACTGAATTATACTTTGATATGTCTACGAATGCTTTAAGTGGATATAATTCCTTAGTAATATATTATTTATTCAAAAGACGATTATATTTTTTTACGTAACAAATGAGCTATACAAAAATTAAAATAGTACTACAGTTACACGAGGATGACACAATATATTTGCCACCCCTTTTTTTTACACCAGAGCTTTATGATGGGAGTATCCCTAAGATAGGAATACGTTTCTTTCAAAACGCATTCCTAAATGAGCGCTGGAGACCTCTACTCCCACACAGGAACACAACTACGCCACTGTGTGTAGTTATTTGGCTGTGGTTTTCTGTAAAGTGGAGGCCCTTCCTCAGTCTTGCTCGCTAGTATGGTGCCCTATCTCTCTTAAAATATTTAAAGGTAAATCAACTGCAATACAATAAAATACAAAAAATATCTTTTAGTTTTTATTTAAACCTGTGTAATGTTACAAAACGATACTGACGAATACAATCGGGAAAATATAATATTTTCCAAACCAAAGTTAATCTGGCAGAGTGGCGCGTTGCTTGTATTTACATTAGCGCTATGAAAATGTTTTTGTTTTCCACAAAGTAACATCAAGTTGTCAGAAACAGTAACTAATTGTAACAACTTGGATATACAAAATACACGTGACAATTGAAATAGAGGAAGGCATTTTATTTCAATAATCGCATCAAAAACAATCTGAAACTATTTAGTTTTGCTAACGTTTTTTGCATTATACTATTTATATTATAAAGTAGTATGATTTCGAGCAACACAAAAATTAACAAATTTATATTAATTGAATAATTTATTTAGCATAGTTCAAGCTTAAAAAAAAATTCAGTTTATGTTAAAATGAATATTTACTTAATGTCACCACAGCCCCTGTAAGCTCACAATCTATGAATAGCAAAAATAAAAAAATATTATAACCAATTTACAACTAAAACTTTATTTTCACACATTAAAAATAAATTTTAATAATAAAAACAACACAAATAAAGGAGAACTGCTTAGTAGGCGTCGTTAAATTCCTCTGCAAACTAATAATTTTAAATACCTCGTGTAATATTACCAAATTGTTATATTCTAAAGTGCTCCACAAAAGCTGTAGTTTTTTTTTTACAAAAACAGACTTAAAACAACCGAAGTGGTGATTTCCCGCCAAGTTTCCTTCGTCGGCGAGTTTTATAGTTCCCGTCATAAATAACGCACTAGTTGTAATATATCTTATAAGAAATTTATAGGCGTTTTTATTAATGGCTCTCGGCGGATAGCCTACTGTTTTGTTTATATTGAGCTGTCTATTAGTACCTTAATGTATTTATAAAGGGGCTAATTTATATTTACCTACTTTTGCGTTCTATTTTTGTTCGTGCATTTTGATAAAAGCAGAAATAAAAATAAAAATTATCTCGGTTTGACTACAGCCACGTGTTCAACAACTAATAGGAATTGTTATACCAAGTCATCTTGGCGAAGACTTATAGTCGTGTGATAAAAACAGTTGCAACTGATATAATAGTTCTTCAAGAAAGGGGTTTTAAGGTTTCTAAAGGGTCGGCAACGCGCGAGTGATACCCCTGGTGTTGCAAGCGTCCATAGGCTACGGTAACTGCTTACCATAATCAGGCGGGCCGTATGCTTGTTTGCCTACTTGGTAGTATAAAAATATAAAAAAGGGTAGGTCAACAATAGCAGCAGCTAAATAACAGTTGATTTCCATACTAAATATTAAAAAATAACCTTAAATATGGGCAAAACATTTTATAATACGTAAGACACAGATTTTACAATGATTTTTTTTATTAAACGTTTGATTAAGTATTCAATTATTTAATAATAATAATAATAATAATTAATTTTTATTTCAGGTATCCCATATATTTGTTAGTAACAATGTTCTTAGCCTAGTGTTAGTAATGGTACAATAATTATTTACAAATCAGTTCTTGCGTGTAGACCTATCCAGTGTGCCAACAGTGGCGAGTCCCATCTTGAGGCACACGCGGTCAGGATGGTGCTGGGGCCACCGCGCACCCGCGACAACATTGACGCACAGCGCTTACGCATGATCGCGTGGAAGCCGTCAACGCGCGCCTCCGCGAACATACCACTCGCGCTACAGTACCGCGGCAGTCCCATCAACACCCTGAACGCGTTGTTATATTGCACACGCAAGGCGTCGTATGACCGCCGCGTGTATTTAACCCACAGACTGCACGTGTAGAAGGTCTGACAGAAAGCTCTAAATAAAGTGACCTTCACTTGTTCAGTACACCGTGCGAATCTGCGAGCTAACATGTTACAGCGAACAGACAACGCCCTGCGCTCCCTCTCCACATCCATATCATCTTTAAGGTCTTCGGTGACCCAGTGGCCCAGATACTTAAAGTGAGTGACGCGTTTTAATGGTGTACCGTAGAGTGAAACAGTAGGTATCTCTAAATAATCTTTTTTAGGTGCTTTAAAGACCATAACCTCACTTTTCTTTACATTGTATCTGAGCCCATGGGCCTCCGCATACCCCTCACATATACAGAGTAGCTTGCGCAACGCACCGATTAAGGGGCTAAGCAGCACCATGTCATCCGCGTAACTTATGTTATTAACGCAAATTCCGTCAATATGACACCCTATGCCGGTGCCGCTCAGCTCCTCAATCAGGCGGTCCATATACAAGTTAAACAATTTCGGTGAGGTCAGACCCCCCTGTCGCACCCCACACTCCAACTCGTACTGCTCCGATTCACTAGCCGCCCACCTAACAGTATTTTTCTGATTATTGTACCAGTACTGAAATACAGATACAATTTCAGGGGGCAGACTAGTGTCTTGACACATTTTGGTCCACAGTAGTTCGTATGAGACGAGGTCGAAAGCCCTGGACAGGTCCAAGAAACACGCGTACACAGGTGTTTTACGCGCGGTGTAGTATTGCACAGTCTGCTTGAGGCACAAGATCGCACTTTCCGTGGACAGACCGGTTCGAAAGCCGAACTGTCCATCGTGCAGTGTTACATGTTTTGTTAAATGACCGTCAAGCAAACTGTCCAACACCTTGGCTATGACCGTAGCCAGAGATATAGGCCTATAGTTAGACCTGTCCGAGACATCTCCCGTCTTGTTTTTCACAATGGGGACAACAGTGGTATACATAAGATCGTCCGGCAGGTAGGAGTGGCTAACACACAGATTAAATAACAGAGCCAAAACTCTCGGCAGGTGTACCCCAGCATACCGCAGGTGCTCAATGCTGAGGCCATCATGACCTGGAGATTTTCCCCTTTTCATAGATTTAATGGTTGCATCTACATCCTTTGCACTGTAACTTACATTAATCTCCCCAGGTATAGCCCCAACATCAGGCACCGACATCATTTCAGACTTCGCCTTCGGTTTGATGAGCGGCTCAACTCTAAAATGCCACCACTTTATTCTGTTTACATCTAAATCCAATCACGAATGCATTTCTAAACAGCACTATGTTAATTGAACTACTCAGGGTGGCAACTCCACGTGGCACAGTACATTTCAACATGCTCCCACCAAACAAGTGAATCAATCAATTTGAATGTAATGTAATTAGTATACTTATTACTAACGATGTAGGTACTTGTAATAATTACACCTTTAATTTAGAAATAACCAGTATATATAAATACATATATATCATCACGCCCGTCTCCCAGTGGGGTAGGCAGAGACTATGGTACGCCAATTGCTTCGATCCAAAGATACTTCCTTCGCCTCCTCTACATTAATACCAAATATTTGTTTTATAGAGTTTGGTTCGATCGCGCTGCTAGAATCGCACTCTAACAAGTGCACACCACTTGACACAATCCTTGGCCTCATAAAAATGTAGCTTCAAATATTTTTGTTTTTGCGCGCAGTCTAGGGTTATGTATTTGCTGGTCATGGTCAACTTATATTTACTACATTCTGTTTTACACAACTAATAATTTTATAGAATAAAAAGCGATGGTGGCCAAGTGGGAAACCTGAGTGGCAGTACCAATGTGAATTTTACTTTGTGGAGTTTATATGTACTAATCAAATGTGTCGCCATCTGCTAACGGTGAAGGAAAGCATCGCGAGGAAACCCACATATCTTAGAAGTAATTCTAAGGACGTCAGATTCACGATACGCGCTGGCCTAATCCGGGTTCATTAGGCCAGCGTGTGTGAATTAAGGCCTAAACCCTCTCTTTCCCTTTATAGAGGAGAGGAGATCCGTGTCCAGCGGTGGAACATATAATATTATTAATGTTATGGAAGTAATTTCCAATTGAAGTTTTCCTTTTCACTAATACATTTATGTTTTTAACCGACGAAAAAAAAAAAGAGAGGTTCTCAAGTCGACCCGTATATTTGTTTTTTTTTTTTTTTTTTTTTATTTTTTTTTATGTATGACCACGCATAACTTTTTACAGGGTCGTCCGATTTCGATAATTCTTTTTTTATTCGATAGGATATACTTTGAAGTTGGTCCCATTTTAACGAAATTCAGCTCTTATGATGGGATCCATGAGGAATTGAGAGAACTCCTCAAATATTATAGGCAAACATATAACGATTTTGATATTTTCTACAATAAGTCAAGCATTTGCATTCAGAAAGTATCATTTGGTGAAGTAAAACAGATGAAGAAGACCACAAATGACTGCCAGAAGTTCTCAATAATAAGCATTTTACGAATGGCGATAGGATAATATAGATATCGAATAAGATAGTTACAGCGACTGTAATAAAGTAAATTCAATGTTTTTGATGAAAATGGTACCATTAAACTAATCTGATGATGAACTTGGGTGGCATAAGCATCGGAACTCCATAAATAAACAATGTATTCTAGCCGTGTTTGGGCTTATTGGAGAGGTCATAAGATGCACTTTGATTGTAAATTATTAGATTTTCGGAAACTCCGTATTTTCAACTAGAAATAATACCCCTCAGTTAAATAAATAGGGAATAATTGATTGTTTACTCATAACATTTACATTTGTTAACCGATTTTGTTAAAATTTGCTAAACATATACAGTTTTAATGACACTACATCATCAAGGAGACATTAAATTGATCTACAACCGACACGGGAGACAGTTAAGGGCACTCTTCAATAGTTTATAGCAGCTACTTAACTACTAACAAACCATCAAACAAGCAAATTATTTATTACGTAAAGTGAAATGGTAATAAATAAATGTTTAGCGCCGACTTAAAATAAATTAGTTATTTTCCATTAGTGCAGCAAAAATCAAAATCTTTGTTTGTAATCATAGAACATGGTTTATGTTTTGCATTGAAGCGTACAAATTTAAATCTAAATCTAAGTACTCTGATTATAATTAAAACATTCATTGCCTATATTATTACAGATTAGAATAAACATATTTAATAAATATTGTAATAAATATAAAAATAATAATAATAATGGTAATTAATTCGAAATGTTCGATTATAGATTCTAATAAAAAAAAACCTCGGCCTGTCTACTGAAAACGCGGCCGAGGGACTGGCAGCATTGCCACGCTGAATGGCAATGCTTATTCTTTAAGCCAAATATAAACCAGCGTTCTGGTCACGTGAAGCGTCGATTAAACGCTTCGACAGAGCTTTGAAAAGACCGCGAGCACTTGCACCCCACCCAAACGGCTCAAAAACATAATCGCCGATGAGAATGCTGTATTTGCGCCCCTTGAGAGTCTCCGCAGATGCAACAGCAGCTCCACCTGCTGTGCTTGGGAGATGGGATGGCGTGATGGCGTAGACACATCAAAGGCCTACCCATCTTCCAGGGCAGTAAAGACATACCATCAGGTCTCTTACCATCGTTGTGTACACAATATATATACACAATTGGGTTCCCGTACAGCTGTAACGCCAGTGGTGACAAGAGCGCGTCGGAGTATGTCATTTAGGTTAGCGTGCCGAGATATATTTTAAGAGATGTAGGGCGCTATACTAACGAGCAAGCCCGACTGGGGTAGGATCTCCACCTTACAGAAAACCACAGCCAAATAACTACACACAGCGATGTAGTTGTGTTCCTAAATGAGCGCTGGCGACCTGTACCCATACAGGTCTCCAGCGCTCATTTAGGTATGCATTTTGAAAGAAACGTTTTCCTGTCTCAGGGATACTCCATTTTAAAGCCCTAGTGTAAAAAGGTGGGTCGGCAACACACACAAGTTATACCCCTGGTAAGTATTGCAAAAGTCCATAGGGTACGGTAACTACTTAACATCAGGCGGGCCATATGCTTGTTTGTTTGTTATTAAAAAATATATGCGGCCTGCACTCCTGCTGCATGACAGGTCGTGGTGTCCAAGGCTATCGACGGCTTCACCAAAGCAACATCTATGCTGGGAAATAGAAGAAGCACCTAGACGAAGGATAAAAGTATTAAATATTAATGTCAGGATATTTTAAGCAGCTTAGTTAGCCTAAAAAAAATGTTTTGTGGACTATAAGACGATATTTGGGTCAGTGGCATAAGTGGTTACCTCACCGTTTACCACTACGCGGCGTGTTTTAGGTTCGATGTCCATACGGGAAAAAAGTTGTGTGACCCATAGTGGTGCCAATGGTTGTCCCTAATATGAGTGTACTTTGTATCCGTCAATTGTAAATTTGTAAAGTCTCCCGCGACACAGGGCTTGTTACCTAGCGAGGGACTTGCCTTAAAAGAAAAGGAAAATAAAAATTTTGATGTTATTGTTTAATCAAAGTTACAAAAATAAGGGTAAGTAATAAAAAAAAATTAAAACTTCTAAAATACAAAGATATCTCCCTGTCCTAAATATCACAGTATCTCAAGACAAAAATGTTTGACCCGTGTATGTTACCAGTGATGAACATTATACATACATCTGAGACGTGGTCGTATATTAACGCTGCGCTGTGTTATAATAACTACCTTAATAATTATAATATTTTCGAGACGACTCACACATCGCTATCTGATCCCAAACTAGGCAGAGCCTGAGGTAACCAGACAACTGATAAACATACTTATATATTTCTAAATACATACATATTATAAATAAATTACACCCAACACACACACACCCACAGAACAAACATTCGTGCTCATCACACAAAGATTTGTCCTGGGTGGGAATCGAACCCACAACCTCCGGCGTAGCAGTCAGAGTCACTAACCACTAGACCAACAGGCCAGTTAATGCTTATGTATACATAAGCATAAGGATTTATTTGCGCTGTGTAAATCTTTATGTAAACGTAAGCTTAAGGCTTATGTTTACATAGCATAAGGATTTACACAGCGCAGTGATCTCAGTCAAAAGACGTGCACTGGTAGACCAGTGCGCGTCTTTTGATTGAGATCATAAGGACTTTATAACCAATTTGTGATGTATAATTATTGATTTGTATATGTAAGTCACAAAAAATTAAAAAATAATATCTTTTTAACAAAAAATTGAACCGACGAAAAAAAAAGGATTTGAAAAGTAAAAAATAATAAAGTTTTGAGTCGGCGCCAAACTAACGAATAAGCAAATTAATCTATACCTACATATATAATACTCGCCGTAACTGATTCACCAACGTAGAGCATATACATAAAGTGAGATGATGGCTTGTTTGTTTGGCGCCGACTCAAAACTTTATTATTTTTTACTTTTCAAATCCTTTTTTTTTCGTCGGTTCAATTTTTTGTTAAAAAGATATTATGTTTTTTAGGTTGATCGACTATTACTCGTATACTTGTACAGCTTACTTAGCTATGATAGTTTTTCTTTTAACTAAGTTTCCTTATTCATACTAAACTAATTACTGTGACTATTCTGATGCATAGTACCTGACTACCTGGGTATGTATAGTTCAGATCAAGTCCATGCTGTGGAAATCCTTGATGTCCAGCAGTAGAGTCCAACGGCTGAGATAATGATCGTTGACTTTCAATTCTATTGTCTGTTATAAAATATATTAAAATACAATTCAAATAATATTCATAAGAAACAACGTCACATTCTCGCACCCTCTTATATTTCGCTTCAATTGAAGTCTAATAATAGCACTATTAAATTCATAGAACGTGTCGAAGCGACTCACGCCATCAAATCATCCATGAGACTTTTATTCGAGCTTCAGTTTAGTGTGAAATACCTTTAACCTTCGCGAGCAGCGTGCAACGAGTCATGGTTTCACACGCACTCACAAAAACGCGATCCAAGCAAATGTAAACTACATTCTATTGTAAAGAAAGTAGGTTTTTGTGTAACAAATTAGCCCTTCCGTGTACGTCAGCAGATTTTATGATATTACAACGACAATCGTTACGTGTATTGGGAAATAAAAGTTGTTTGTTCGTAAACGTCTGTTACGTGTCAAATTTACTACAATTTATTGAGAAACAAACTAAGTTCGGTTTACTTGTTATGAATCGGTAATGGTCGTATCGATACGTTTATTTTTATTGGTTTACTGGCATTTGGCATGCTAGCCAATGTTGTGAATGGCCGACGAATATATTGTTATTACAATAAATGATTGTAACTCAAGCAAATATAGTAAGTAGTAATGTAACAATAAAATGTTTGTAAATACAACGGTCCATTATAATGCCAAATACACGAGCACATAAAACAGTAGTCATCATGTTCCTGTGCGGAACAAAGGAACAAAACAGCGCAACTTCAAAGATGCCTGATTGTTCCATGTTCCACTGTCACAGTCGCTCTGTGAATGCAATTCTTTACAACGGGATTTACGCCTCAATTTTGAATTTATAGCGTCACAGTACTTTGTACAGATAGGGAAAGGATGAACAGAAATGTTTGTAAGCTGTAGAGAACGGTGCGATTTTGTTTATAAGGAAAACGTCCTTGACAGTCACTTTGTAATATATTTCTTTCCGAACTGGAAAATCAGTGGTACACGTTGAATTACAATCACTGGTAGCTTGCGTCAAAATAATAATAAGTAAAACAAGTTTATTTTTCTCAGTATTTGTGTGTGGGTGTACTTGCAAAGTATGTCTTTCAAGTGGCTTACAGCCCACTGACTTTACTTCATTTGTTGAACATCGTAGAGCAAATAATATAGACATTCTACTGTTTGAGGTCATTAAAAACAAATTGAATATCGATAATAATAATATGAAAAATATTTTGCACCAACATTGTATTTGTCTTAGTTGGGGTAAAGTTTTTTTTTTTTTTTTCAACCAACACTTATATTTACAGGGTTAAGCCTTATAAAAAGTGTAACTTACAATTTAAATTCTAATTATAAACTAATACCTACAAGCTATATATTTTTTAACAACACACAATGTTATTTTGTGAATTCATTCAGTGTACTGCAGAATAAATCAGTCTGCTACCAGGTAGAGAGTGTGTAGCGTGCGCACGAGTGGCGCTTTACTCAACAAGTTGAAGCGCCGCCGGCACCGCCAGCAGAGGTCGACGTCGCGTTGTCGCCACACGTATCTGGATTTAGACTCAACACGCGCAAAATGTCTGGATGGTGTATAATGCCCCTAGTTAAATTACATATTTGACTGGCCTGTTGGTCTAGTGGTTAGTGACTCCGACTACTACGCCGGAGGTCGTGGGTTCGATTCCCACCCAGTGATGAGCATAAATTTGTTCTGTGTCTGGGTGTTATTTATCTATAATATGATTTATCTATAGTATTTAGAAATATATAAGTATGTTTATCAGTTGTCTGGTTGCCATAGTACAGGCTCTGCCTAGTTTGGGATCAGATGGCGATGTGTGAGTTGTCCCAAAATATTATAATTATATACATACATTATTATGTACCAAGGGTGGTATCCCTTCTTATACTCAACTCGTTATATCCAACCATGCCATATATCTCATCATCAAGCCATCAATCTCTACATTGAGTTTTGTTTTAAGTCCTAAGTAAATAAAGTTATGTGGTCACTTCTAGTTTTTATAAAAAGAATCCTTCATTAGTATTCGAGGCACAAAGAAGCGGTGCCTTGCTATGTGACATGAAACGATTTACGTATAGAAAATTTAATAACCGTCGGCGACTGGGTCATGCTTGACCCGGTGTCGGGCTCGTGGTCACGCGCCGGGACATAAAGGCATCATGTCTCGTGTAATAAGGCATTAATGTCCCATTTGTCCCACTAACAGCAAAATTTCATGTTAGAAAGATTTTTTTTTGTAATTTTAGTGTTGTTCACGTATCTGCTATAAATTTTGGTATATGCTATAATTGTTGTTACTTTTATTATGCTGTTAAATGTGTGTAGGTTGGCGGCCGACCACGAATTACTATCGGAACGAGTAACGTTCAATATCGAAATTACATGTACACTTACTGTACGTGGCTTGTTTATGATTATTGGAATTGAGTTTTATTTTATTGGAAGTAGAATAATATTGAATTATATCGACTGGGTATACCAAATATTTATGTTAGGTATTGGACTTAGTAAGTATAATTTATAATTAGTAGGTATCTAACATAAAGTGTTTTGCAGTTTTATTAACCGACTGCAAAAGAGAGAAGGTTCTCAATTCGACTGTATTTTTTGTATGTATACCCGTCCATATCTACATCTTCGCCATCTGTGAACTGATTTTAATAATTATTTTTGCGTTGCGTTCGGTTTAATTTTAAGGTGGTCCCATATTCATTTCATTGGAATTCTGTAAAATAAATAGGAAATGCTAAATAGTAGGAGGCGGGTGTGGACCTAGCCAGTATATCTACTGCCTATTCGGCTTTGCGCTTTAAACTGTAATTCAATTGTTTTTTTCAGTCCGACTCGAAAGATACAGATAATAAACTGTAAGTACTCCGCACATGTAGCGACATGACGAATTAATAATTTAGGTAAAAGCTCAACGAGAGCTGCACTACGCCCACTCGCGCGCTTGTTATACAACTCAACGAATTGGCCTGATGTACAGAGACAACAAGTTGGCACAATAACAAGCACCAATTCATTAATTGCTACAAAAATGGCGATTGTTGTCCATTTCGCTAGCATTAGTTTTGTAATGGTTACGAAAATAATTAACTCCTAGCTTGTAACAGAGACTACATATAATTAATTGGACATGGATATTATTTAAATCACACGTGCATTGTGATCCACTGTATGTAGCTGATCTTATGTCGTTAATATAAGAGAGTGAAATAGATTCTTTTGGGTATGAAAATGACTACAGACCTTTAATTAATTAATTAGATCCTTAATTAATGATCTTAATAAATAAATAAATCCATCTTCAGAATATTTAAATAAAACAAAATAACTAGATACTGTTCATATCGTTTATGATAGTCGCTTCTATATTATTTTCTATAAATTAATAGGACGTGTTCATGACAGACATAATCAATAAATAGCTACAGGAAAGCAATTTAAGAACCAATCAATTTTTTAACAAAACTGTACGATCTGATTGTCCCGATTTATTGGTACCAACAGTGAGAAGGGGCCCTAACTCAGTAGTGATACGCGATATGCTCCGGTATCGCAGGGTAGGTGGGGAATATGCGTCGCTCCGCAATATTTCATACGCGAAAATTGCAAACGTGGTTTTACTCTTTTTGCCTTTTCCGGTTCACTGAGATTCAGATACAACAGTCACTCACCGATATTTTATTATTTCTGTGTTGGATCAGTTTTGTTTCATTGTTTGTCTATACATACAGACAGACAGTGCAATAATGATAGAGAGTTATAAATATTGGTTCGATTTGGACGTTATGTTACTGTGAAATTAATTTATTTTAGTACAAATTGATCTTTGATGTTGAAAGCTTTGTTTTAGTTACTGGACACGCAAATTTAAATTCAAATTCATTTATTTATTCACTAGAATATCGGTACACAGAGGTGGTAAATTAATAAAGTTTATCACATTCTACCATAACAACATTGTTACATTCGAAGTAAAAATTTTGCAAGCTTAGTAATTTTCATTATATACCTACGATTGATAAAATTAATTTGGCATTTAACTGTCTGGATGTCATTAGATATATTATTAGTGACATTTTTTTGATATTGTGTCCTATGTAAACTTTTAAACCGAGCTATCATATCATATCATAAAAGCGGTGGTGGCCGAGTGGGAAAGTAACCGACTTGCACGCAAGAGGTGCGAGTTCGATCCCGGGCAGTACCAATGTGAATTTCACTTTGTGGAGTTTATATGTACGAATCAAATGATTCGCCATCTGCTTACGGTGAAGGAAAACATCGTGAGGAAACCCCATGTGGGTTTCCTGTCTTAGAAGAAATTCTAAAGACATGTCAGATTCACCAACCCGCATTAGGCCAGCGTGTGTGAATTAAGGCCTAAACCCTCTCTCTCTCTCTTGATAGAGGAGAGGAGACCCGTGCCCAGCAGTGGGACATATATGGGTTGCTATTATTATTATTATATATCATATGACATTTAAACTTATCCTACTCCTCTGACAAGATAAAATCTGTGTTCTACATTCGGATATTACATAAAACGAATTTATTTAACAGAAATATTCATGAAAATTATTTTACCAACTAAATTGAACTACTTAAACTAGAGCAGCTTATTTGTGATCATAATATCGTTAACCAAACCAACCTTTGGTGAAGTGATAAAAATAAAGCACTGTCTAACAGGACGGTAAAACGTTGGAGTAAAACGAAGAACAAAAACTGTACAGTTCGTTTGTATACGACGTGATGGTTTTATTGCAAATGTCTTGTTTGAGTCAAACTAACGAATATTCAGTGTTTTTACCCGACTACGGCGAAGCAAAAAGGAGGGTTATGATTTTGACCTGTATGTATGTTTGTATGTATGTATGTATGTATGTATGTATGTATGTTCATCTGTTCCCGCATAACTTCTAAACTATTTATCATAACTTGACAAATGAGGTATCGTTAGAAACGTCTTGATTGTCTGCTGGTTATAGGCTATGTGACGTCACAATAAAATCAGTATGGCGTCCTCTGTGGGACCTGAAACCTAAAAATAAAAACTAAATTTCTTGAAAAAGTGCCGTGATGGGTATCAAATGATAGGATTTAATTTGCAGGTTCCGAATATGTAAATATTACTAGCTTTCGCCCGCTGGTGTGCCTGCATTGTTTGTTTATTAGTTGGTTTAAGTCAAATCTTGCTTGCGAGATTTGAACCACTTTTCAATGTTTGATTGAGCTGAAATTTGGTACACCGACTGCACTTTGGTGACAATGTAATGATGTAATACCATGGAGCCGGTCTGATGATGCAGTCAGAAGGTGGGCAAATGACCTCGTGAAATAAACAAGATATCCGCGTCGTGTTTAGGTGCAATGGATTTATCTTGACAAGTACTATATTCTTAGGTGGGCGTTCAGGATATAATGATGAAAGCGGAAGATGGCCATAGGAACTCAGCAACGAAACAAGATAGCCGCGTCGTGTTTGGGTTCGTTACATATATCTTTACGAGTACTTTATACCTAGGTGGGTGTTCAGGACGTGGTGATGAAGTTGGGAAGTGGCTATAGGAACTCTTCAACGAAGCAAGATAGCCGCGTCGTGTTTGGGCTCGTTACCTGTATCTTTACGAGTACTTTAATCCTAGGTGGGTGTTCAGGACGAGGTGATGAAGTTGGAAAGTGGCTATAGGAACTCTTCAACGAAACAAGATAGCCACGTCGTGTTTGGGTTCGTTACATATATCTTTACGAGTACTTTATACCTAGGTAGGTGTTCAGGACGTGGTGATGAAGTTGGGAAGTGGCTATAGGAACTCTTCAACGAAACAAGGTATCCGCGTCGTGTTTAGGTGCAATGGATTTATCTTGACAAGTACTATATTCCTAGATGGGTGCTCAGGATATAATGATGAAGACGGAAGATGGCCATAGGAACTCTTCAACGAAACTAGATAGCCACGTCGTGTTTGGGTTCGTTACATATATCTTTACGAGTACTTTATACCTAGGTGGGTGTTCAGGATGTGGTGATGAAGTTTGAAAGTGGCTATAGAAACTCTACAACAAAACAAGATATTCGCGTCGTGTTTAGGTGCAATGGATTTATCTTGACAAGTACTATATTTCTAGATGGGTGCTCAGAATATAATGATGAAGTCGAAAGGTGCCTATGAAAACTCTTCAACGGAACAAGGTAGCCGCGTTGCGTTTTGGTGCGATGAATTTATCTTGACTAGAACTATACTCCTAGTTAGGTGTTCAGGTTGTGATGATGAAAGTCGGAAGGTTGCTATAGGTACTTTTTAATTAAACAAGATACACGTAGAAGCATCGTATTTGGGCTCATTAGATTTAACTTGACGGGATTACCCATCAAACCAAAACGGGTAATATGCTTCTAAGTTGTGACCTAGAAGCATATTAATACTTCTAAGTGGTGTTTAGGGTGTGATAATGAAGTCGAAAACCGGCCATAGGAACTCTAACGAAACAAGATAGCCGCGTCATGTTTGTTGGATTTATCTTGACGAGAACTATATTTCTAGGTGGTGCTTAGGATGTGTTGAAGTTGGAAGATAGGAATATAAAAAATCTGTAAATTACAAAAATAAATAATAAAAATGATTAGGCATAAAACTCATGTGCCAATAGTTTAGACTATAAAAGTCTGATGACCTACAAAAAAGAATAAATTTATAGTTATATAGTTTTTAAATATGTTTTCATTTGCCATATTATATTATATTATATGTTATGCAAATTGAATATATCCTAAAGCTGTATTGTATAATATTGTCTTAAAAATAAAACCCCAAAGTAATTCAAATAAAATAAAGTTTAAAAACTAAAACCCGACTACTTAAAAATCGTCCTCTGAAAAGTATGAAATAAATAAATTTTATATAGGTACAGAGGGTAGCCGTGGTCGTATGCCACCTTTTACATAACAATATAGGAACTCTTCATCGAAACAAGATATCCGCAAGTCCGCCTGTGTGCGATTGGGCATAAAGTGTTTAAATAAATAAATCTATCCTTAGGGCAAGGTGGCATACGACCACGGCTACCCTCTGTACCTATATAAAATTTATTTATTTCATACTTTTCAGAGGACGATTTTTAAGTAGTCGGGTTTTAGTTTTTAAACTTTATTTTATATATACAAATAATTCAGCTAGTCATCTGTAATGTGACAGTAGCCAGGTTATTACCCGACTACGGCGAAGCAAAAAGGAGGGTTATGATTTTGACCTGTATGTATGTTTGTATGTATGTATGTATGTATGTATGTATGTATGTTCATCTGTTCCCGCATAACTTCTAAACTATTTATCATAACTTGACAAATGAGGTATCGTTAGAAACGTCTTGATTGTCTGCTGGTTATAGGCTATGTGACGTCACAATAAAATCAGTATGGCGTCCTCTGTGGGACCTGAAACCTAAAAATAAAAACTAAATTTCTTGAAAAAGTGCCGTGATGGGTATCAAATGATAGGATTTAATTTGCAGGTTCCGAATATGTAAATATTACTAGCTTTCGCCCGCTGGTGTGCCTGCATTGTTTGTTTATTAGTTGGTTTAAGTCAAATCTTGCTTGCGAGATTTGAACCACTTTTCAATGTTTGATTGAGCTGAAATTTGGTACACCGACTGCACTTTGGTGACAATGTAATGATGTAATACCATGGAGCCGGTCTGATGATGCAGTCAGAAGGTGGGCAAATGACCTCGTGAAATAAACAAGATATCCGCGTCGTGTTTAGGTGCAATGGATTTATCTTGACAAGTACTATATTCTTAGGTGGGCGTTCAGGATATAATGATGAAAGCGGAAGATGGCCATAGGAACTCAGCAACGAAACAAGATAGCCGCGTCGTGTTTGGGTTCGTTACATATATCTTTACGAGTACTTTATACCTAGGTGGGTGTTCAGGACGTGGTGATGAAGTTGGGAAGTGGCTATAGGAACTCTTCAACGAAGCAAGATAGCCGCGTCGTGTTTGGGCTCGTTACCTGTATCTTTACGAGTACTTTAATCCTAGGTGGGTGTTCAGGACGAGGTGATGAAGTTGGAAAGTGGCTATAGGAACTCTTCAACGAAACAAGATAGCCACGTCGTGTTTGGGTTCGTTACATATATCTTTACGAGTACTTTATACCTAGGTAGGTGTTCAGGACGTGGTGATGAAGTTGGGAAGTGGCTATAGGAACTCTTCAACGAAACAAGGTATCCGCGTCGTGTTTAGGTGCAATGGATTTATCTTGACAAGTACTATATTCCTAGATGGGTGCTCAGGATATAATGATGAAGACGGAAGATGGCCATAGGAACTCTTCAACGAAACTAGATAGCCACGTCGTGTTTGGGTTCGTTACATATATCTTTACGAGTACTTTATACCTAGGTGGGTGTTCAGGATGTGGTGATGAAGTTTGAAAGTGGCTATAGAAACTCTACAACAAAACAAGATATTCGCGTCGTGTTTAGGTGCAATGGATTTATCTTGACAAGTACTATATTCCTAGATGGGTGCTCAGGATATAATGATGAAGACGGAAGATGGCCATAGGAACTCTTCAACGAAACTAGATAGCCACGTCGTGTTTGGGTTCGTTACATATATCTTTACGAGTACTTTATACCTAGGTGGGTGTTCAGGATGTGGTGATGAAGTTTGAAAGTGGCTATAGAAACTCTACAACAAAACAAGATATTCGCGTCGTGTTTAGGTGCAATGGATTTATCTTGACAAGTACTATATTTCTAGATGGGTGCTCAGAATATAATGATGAAGTCGAAAGGTGCCTATGAAAACTCTTCAACGGAACAAGGTAGCCGCGTTGCGTTTTGGTGCGATGAATTTATCTTGACTAGAACTATACTCCTAGTTAGGTGTTCAGGTTGTGATGATGAAAGTCGGAAGGTTGCTATAGGTACTTTTTAATTAAACAAGATACACGTAGAAGCATCGTATTTGGGCTCATTAGATTTAACTTGACGGGATTACCCATCAAACCAAAACGGGTAATATGCTTCTAAGTTGTGACCTAGAAGCATATTAATACTTCTAAGTGGTGTTTAGGGTGTGATAATGAAGTCGAAAACCGGCCATAGGAACTCTAACGAAACAAGATAGCCGCGTCATGTTTGTTGGATTTATCTTGAC
Organism: Trisateles emortualis; assembly: GCA_947095525.1. Classification (NCBI taxonomy): domain Eukaryota; kingdom Metazoa; phylum Arthropoda; class Insecta; order Lepidoptera; family Erebidae; genus Trisateles; species Trisateles emortualis. The sequence continues at coordinate 20,721,995 of OX352736.1, forward strand.
GAGAACTATATTTCTAGGTGGTGCTTAGGATGTGTTGAAGTTGGAAGATAGGAATATAAAAAATCTGTAAATTACAAAAATAAATAATAAAAATGATTAGGCATAAAACTCATGTGCCAATAGTTTAGACTATAAAAGTCTGATGACCTACAAAAAAGAATAAATTTATAGTTATATAGTTTTTAAATATGTTTTCATTTGCCATATTATATTATATTATATGTTATGCAAATTGAATATATCCTAAAGCTGTATTGTATAATATTGTCTTAAAAATAAAACCCCAAAGTAATTCAAATAAAATAAAGTTTAAAAACTAAAACCCGACTACTTAAAACCAGGTACAGAGGGTAGCCGTGGTCGTATGCCACCTTTTACATAACAATATAGGAACTCTTCATCGAAACAAGATATCCGCAAGTCCGCCTGTGTGCGATTGGGCATAAAGTGTTTAAATAAATAAATCTATCCTTAGGGCAAGGTGGCATACGACCACGGCTACCCTCTGTACCTATATAAAATTTATTTATTTCATACTTTTCAGAGGACGATTTTTAAGTAGTCGGGTTTTAGTTTTTAAACTTTATTTTATATATACAAATAATTCAGCTAGTCATCTGTAATGTGACAGTAGCCAGGTTATTTTATTGTTAAATTGATGCTCTATAATAATTCACAGCAAGGAATGACAAATTGAGTTCTAGCTAATACTGCTAGTATACATAATGGTACACCTTTAAACGATCTTTAGAAATAACTGATTAGTTTAGGATCCGATGCAGTAGAGCAGGTGCACACTCACGAGTGTGTAATTTTTTTCGTTCAAATAAGGTTCAAAACATACCCGACAGTAAAAAGTGGAAATACCACGGTAAAAAAAAACAATTAACTACTATTATTGCCACACTAAAGACTCTTTTACCAAAATAAATATTTTCGATACATCATTTTTGATTATGTATACCTACTTAAAAATTTACAATAAAGCTGAAAAGTAGAACGTGCATTTTTATGGTACTAGTAGTCTAGAGAGTAAGACAATTTAGAGCCAGATTCAAAGAAATCTTTTGTCATTTGATAGCTTCTTCTTAAGAATGGTTATAGGCTATTTTCTATCACGCTACGACCTCAGGGGAGCATGGCAGTAACACTGGACGAGATCTAAGCTTAACGTGGATGTGGAGATAAATCCTTTGGGTACTATAAAATAAATATAAGATTTTGGCGTCAATGTTTAATATTTTCTTGTGGCGACAGAGATATGCTCGTGGGACAGAGTGGAGAGGTACTGGCGGACTTATTTAAACATGTCGCACGATCCTTTTGTTGACATTCACGCCATACTAAATTATTTAAACCAGATAGGGTTATCACGCTAGTTGAGTTTCTCTGCACACAAATAATGCACTTATACGATGAGAATGTAGCTATGAAACGCATATTGAGAGTCAAGTTAAATGTTCACACCTAGCTAATAAGCTGCTAACAGTTGTTTTAAGTGAGTTTTAAACTATTTCTTTTTAACCGACGAAAAAAAAAAGAGAGGTTCTCAAGTCAACCCGTATATTTGTTTTTTTTTTTTTTTTATGTATGACCACGCATAACTTTTTACAGGGGCGTCCGATTTCGATAATTATTTTTTTATTCGATAGGATATACTTTGAAGTTGGTCCCATTTTACCGACATTCAGCTCTTATGATGGGATCCATGAGGAATTGAGAGAACTCCTCAAATATTATAGGCAAACATATAACGATTTTGATATTTTCTACAATAAGTCAAGCATTTGCATTCAGAAAGTATCATTTGGTGAAGTAAAACAGATGAAGAAGACCACAAATGACTGCCAGAAGATCTCAATAATAAGCATTTTGTGAATGGCGATAGGATAATATAGATATCGAATAAGATAGTTACAGCGACTGTAAAAAAGTTAATTCAATGTTTTTGATGAAAATGGTACCATTAAACTAATCTGATGATGAACTTGGAAGGCATAAGCATCGGAACTCCATAAATGAACAATGTATTCTAGCCGTGTTTGGGCTTATTGGAGTGGTCATAAGATGCACTCTGATTGTAAATTATTAGATTTTCGGAAACTCCGTATTTTCAACTAGAAATAATACCCCTCAGTTAAAGAAATAGGGATAATTGATTGTTCACTCATAACATTTAAATTTGTTTACCGATTTTGTTAAAATTTGCTAAACATATACAGTTTTAATGACACTAGATCATCAAGGAGACCTTAAATTGATCTACAACCGACACGGAAGACAGTTAAGGGCACTCTTCAATAGTTTATAGCAGCTACTTAACTACTAACAAACCATCTAACAAGACCGTGAGCACTTGCACCCCACCCAAACGGCTCAAAAACATTATCTCCGAAGAGAATGCTGTATTTGCGCCCCTTAAGAGTCTCCGCAGATGCAACAGCAGCACCACCTGCTGTGCTTGGGAGACGGGATGGCGTGATGGCGTAGACACATGCTGCATCCCACATCAAAGGCCTACCCATCTTCCAGGGCAGTAAAGACATACCATCAGGTCTCTTACCATCGGAACCCAATTGTGTATATATATTGTGTACACAATACACAATATATATACACAATTGGGTTCCCGTACAGCTGTAACGCCAATGGTGACAAGAGCGCGTCGGAGTATGTCATTTAGGTTAGCGTGCCGAGATAAATTTTAAGAGAGGTAGGGCGCTATACTAACGAGCAAGCCCGACTGGGGTAGGACCTCCACCTTACAGAAAACCACAGCCAAATAACTACACACAGCGATGTAGTTGTGTTCCTATATGAACGCTGGCGACCTGTACCCATACAGGTCTCCAGCGCTCATTTAGGTATGCGTTTTGAAAGAAACGTTTTCCTGTCTCAGGGATACTCCATTTTAAAGCCCTAGTGTAAAAAGGTGGGTCGGCAACACACACAAGTTATACCCCTGGTAAGTATTGCAAAAGTCCATAGGATACGGTAACTACTTAACACCAGGCGGGCCATATGCTTGTTTGCCATCCAAGTAGTATAAAAAATGTATGCGGCCTGCACTCCTGCTGCATGACAGGTCGTGGTGTCCAAGGCTATCGACGGCTTTACCACAGCAACATCTATGCTGAGAAATAGAAGAAGCACCTAGACGAAGGATAAAAGTATTAAATATTAATGTCAGGATATTTTAAGCAGCTTCGTTAGCCTAAAAAAAAAATTGTTTTGTGGACTATAAGACGATATTTGATTCAGTGGCATAAGTGGTTACCTCGCCGTTTACCACTACGCGGCGTGTTTTAGGTTCGATGTCCATACGGGAAAAAAGTTGTGTGACCCATGGTCACCACCATGGGTCACACAACTTTTTTCCCGTCCAATGGTTGTCCCTAGTATGAGTGTACTTTGTATCCGTCAATTGTATATTTGTAAAGTCTCCCGCGACACAGGGCTTGTTACCTAGCGAGGGACTTGCCTTAAAAGAAAAGGAAAATAAAGATTTTGATTTTATTGTTTAATCAAAGGTACAAAAATAAGGGTAAGTAATAAAAAAAAAAAACTTCTAAAATACAAAGATATATTGACTTTTTAGAAAAAATCGCGTTCTGCATCTTTGATCACGAAATAGATGTTATATTCGTATTCAACACCCCCGAAAAGCTCGAAGAGGACACCATAACAGGTCACTTGTCAAAAGTAGTAACTCGTTAAAGGAGGTTACTCGCTAATCGGATTCGGCTGGGTAGTGTTTGAATGGCTTAGCCATATCTCCCTGTCCTAAATATCACAGTATCTCAAGACAAAAATGTTTGACCCGTGTATGTTACCAGTGATGAACATTATACATCTGAGACGTGGTCGTATACTAACGCTGCGCTGTGTTAAACCTTAATAATAATAATATTTTCGAGACAACTCACACATCGCTATCTGATCCCAAACTAGGCAGAGCCTGAACTATGGTAACCAGACAACTGATAAACATACTTATATATTTCTAAATACATACATATTATAAATAAATTCATCATCATCTCATCAGCTCATCACACAAAGATTTGTCCTGGGTGGGAATCGAACCCACGACCTCCGGCGTAGCAGTCAGAGTCACTAACCACTAGACCAACAGGCCAGTTAATGCTTATGTATACATAAGCATAAGGATTTATTTGCGCTGTGTAAATCTTTATGTAAACGTAAGCTTAATGCTTATGTTTACATAGCATAAGGATTTACACAGCGCAGTGATCTCAGTCATTGAGATCATAAGGACTTTATAACCAATTTGTGATGTATAATTATTGATTTGTATATGTAAGTCACAAAAAAATAAAAAATAATATCTTTTTAACAAAAAATTGAACCGACGAAAAAAAATAGGATTTGAAAAGTAAAAAATAATAAAGTTTTGAGTCGGCGCCAAACTAACGAATAAGCAAATTAATCTATACCTACATACATATATAATACTTGCCGTAACTGATTCACCAACGGAGAGCATATACATAAAGTGAGATGATGACTTGTTTGTTTGGCGCCGACTCAAAACTTTATTATTTTTTACTTTTCAAATCCTATTTTTTTTCGTCGGTTCAATTTTTTGTTAAAAAGATATTATGTTATCTCATTATTAAAATACTTTTTATTAACTTACTTATATTTCATTTTGTATGGTATATTGGTTTCCGTTTCTTTTGTTACCATGAACATTGTAACTCATACCTAATTGTAAATGTTATACTTTGGCGGTTAAAAAGAGTGGCCCGAGGTGACCGCTAGTCAGCGAATTGGCCGTAGGAAAACAATGCTGGCATTTGTTTTTGTGACGTTTATAAGTATCACGTATTTGATCTAAATGAGTTTGACATTGACTTACACATAAAACCAAATAAATTAATACAGTTTGTAACATTAGTATCAGGCATGCAATTATAAAATAAATAGATAATTGTATTAATTACACCACAGTAACCGTTACTTCAATGCGATATTTATGATCCTATTTATTCCTTAAATCTCCTCATTAGGGACATGAAAAACATAAATGTATTTAAGACTAAGCTAAAAGGATTTCTGTTAACTTCACAATTATCTACCGAAAAAGTCAATCTTAATTTATCTTTTATATAATTAATTTCACAAATTGTAATATTTTATATTCTCTTAATTTAAACCTTTAATTTAATTTATATCGAAATAATTTATATCTAAATAATTTATAATTAAATATGAATATTATATATATATATATATATATAATATTTTTTTTTACACCAGGGCTTTAAGATGGAAGTAACCCTGGGATAGGAATACGTATCTTTCAAAACGCATTCCTAAATGAGCGCTGGAGACCTGTACTCGCACACAGGAACACAACTACACCGCTGTGTGTAGTCATTTGGCTGTGGTCTTCTGTAAGGTGGAGGTCCTTCCCCAGTCGGGCTTGCTCGCTAGTATGGTGCCCTACCTCTCTTAATGCTTATGCTGAGATGGTGACCTTTTCCAGTATGGGCTTGCAGAGCAGCACAATGTCTATTTTTTACCCGACTACGGCGAAGCAAAAAGGAGGGTTATGATTTTGACCTGTATGTATGTTTGTATGTATGTATGTATGTATGTATGTTCATCTGTTCCCGCATAACTTCTAAACTATTTATCATAACTTGACAAATGAGGTATCGTTAGAAACGTCTTGATTGTCTGCTGGTTATAGGCTATGTGACGTCACAATAAAATCAGTATGGCGTCCTCTGTGGGACCTGAAACCTAAAAATAAAAACTAAATTTCTTGAAAAAGTGCCGTGATGGGTATCAAATGATAGGATTTAATTTGCAGGTTCCGAATATGTAAATATTACTAGCTTTCGCCCGCTGGTGTGCCTGCATTGTTTGTTTATTAGTTGGTTTAAGTCAAATCTTGCTTGCGAGATTTGAACCACTTTTCAATGTTTGATTGAGCTGAAATTTGGTACACCGACTGCACTTTGGTGACAATGTAATGATGTAATACCATGGAGCCGGTCTGATGATGCAGTCAGAAGGTGGGCAAATGACCTCGTGAAATAAACAAGATATCCGCGTCGTGTTTAGGTGCAATGGATTTATCTTGACAAGTACTATATTCTTAGGTGGGCGTTCAGGATATAATGATGAAAGCGGAAGATGGCCATAGGAACTCAGCAACGAAACAAGATAGCCGCGTCGTGTTTGGGTTCGTTACATATATCTTTACGAGTACTTTATACCTAGGTGGGTGTTCAGGACGTGGTGATGAAGTTGGGAAGTGGCTATAGGAACTCTTCAACGAAGCAAGATAGCCGCGTCGTGTTTGGGCTCGTTACCTGTATCTTTACGAGTACTTTAATCCTAGGTGGGTGTTCAGGACGAGGTGATGAAGTTGGAAAGTGGCTATAGGAACTCTTCAACGAAACAAGATAGCCACGTCGTGTTTGGGTTCGTTACATATATCTTTACGAGTACTTTATACCTAGGTAGGTGTTCAGGACGTGGTGATGAAGTTGGGAAGTGGCTATAGGAACTCTTCAACGAAACAAGGTATCCGCGTCGTGTTTAGGTGCAATGGATTTATCTTGACAAGTACTATATTCCTAGATGGGTGCTCAGGATATAATGATGAAGACGGAAGATGGCCATAGGAACTCTTCAACGAAACTAGATAGCCACGTCGTGTTTGGGTTCGTTACATATATCTTTACGAGTACTTTATACCTAGGTGGGTGTTCAGGATGTGGTGATGAAGTTTGAAAGTGGCTATAGAAACTCTACAACAAAACAAGATATTCGCGTCGTGTTTAGGTGCAATGGATTTATCTTGACAAGTACTATATTTCTAGATGGGTGCTCAGAATATAATGATGAAGTCGAAAGGTGCCTATGAAAACTCTTCAACGGAACAAGGTAGCCGCGTTGCGTTTTGGTGCGATGAATTTATCTTGACTAGAACTATACTCCTAGTTAGGTGTTCAGGTTGTGATGATGAAAGTCGGAAGGTTGCTATAGGTACTTTTTAATTAAACAAGATACACGTAGAAGCATCGTATTTGGGCTCATTAGATTTAACTTGACGGGATTACCCATCAAACCAAAACGGGTAATATGCTTCTAAGTTGTGACCTAGAAGCATATTAATACTTCTAAGTGGTGTTTAGGGTGTGATAATGAAGTCGAAAACCGGCCATAGGAACTCTAACGAAACAAGATAGCCGCGTCATGTTTGTTGGATTTATCTTGACGAGAACTATATTTCTAGGTGGTGCTTAGGATGTGTTGAAGTTGGAAGATAGGAATATAAAAAATCTGTAAATTACAAAAATAAATAATAAAAATGATTAGGCATAAAACTCATGTGCCAATAGTTTAGACTATAAAAGTCTGATGACCTACAAAAAAGAATAAATTTATAGTTATATAGTTTTTAAATATGTTTTCATTTGCCATATTATATTATATTATATGTTATGCAAATTGAATATATCCTAAAGCTGTATTGTATAATATTGTCTTAAAAATAAAACCCCAAAGTAATTCAAATAAAATAAAGTTTAAAAACTAAAACCCGACTACTTAAAAATCGTCCTCTGAAAAGTATGAAATAAATAAATTTTATATAGGTACAGAGGGTAGCCGTGGTCGTATGCCACCTTTTACATAACAATATAGGAACTCTTCATCGAAACAAGATATCCGCAAGTCCGCCTGTGTGCGATTGGGCATAAAGTGTTTAAATAAATAAATCTATCCTTAGGGCAAGGTGGCATACGACCACGGCTACCCTCTGTACCTATATAAAATTTATTTATTTCATACTTTTCAGAGGACGATTTTTAAGTAGTCGGGTTTTAGTTTTTAAACTTTATTTTATGTATCTTTGTTCTTGTTGTTTTATATTTTGATATTGTTCTTACTGTGTATTCTCATGGCTATTCTGTAAGTTATAAATGATATTCTATTCTATTCTATTCTATTCTATTCTCATCCCAAAAAAACTATTTGAGATAAAACGTAAGAATCGCTACCCGGTTCGTCTCCAATATTCCCAAACATGAAAAATATCTTTAAGGACAATGACCGGTATAATTTAAGAGCCTGTCACGTGGTAATGGGCATTAATGGATTAATCTCTTTTGTGTTGGTAAAGAGGTCTTTATCAGTAGTAACGATATCTATCAAAACGAACCATCGATGAAGTTTAGTCTTGTGGGACGTAACACTGACGGCTTTCTAACCCGATTGGGATATTTGGGATCCTAGCTTGCTTGCTTGCTTCTTGCTTGTTTGCAGCCATAGTTTTTTATTAATCTTCGTCCCACATTTCTCCCTTCTGCTGATCGAATTGAAAACTATGTCAGAATGGTTTGAAAAAAGAAGGCACATAGTTATCTACTTATCTACAAATAAATACCATTCGGCTCGTCGATAGAATCTAGGGAATGTGAGACCAAGGCATCCCTCTGTAGTAATTATTTTGGGTACAGCTACGATACCGCCTCGATACTTGATAGTTTCCCATTAACACTGATGCTTTGTGATTGGAATTCAAGGTACAATATTAATTTCACTAAATCCAGGTGTCAGCCGATACCTTTTTGGATAGATTGTCGAAATTCTTTAGACAAAGTATTTGATTTAAGTTTGAGTAGCAGACTAATGAAATATTATTGAAATTCTTTTACGTCAGAGATTATAACAAATATCTTTTGTGGCTCACATTTTTATAATTAATTACATTTACTTCAAGTAACTTGGCTTAAAAAAACCTGGTGGTTGGAGTGGTTCTTTAATATTTAAATTTTATATAGTAATTCAGTAATAATATACCCACATTATTGTTTAATTTGTACAATAATTGTAAAAAGTAATACATGGACTCCAGTCTACGGACTTACTCAGAATAGTTCTCGAAATTCTGATATCAATAGTAAATTTTCAACATTTGATACGTATCCTACTAATATTATAAACGCAAAAGTTTGTAAGTATGGATGGATGAATGGATGTTTGTTACTTTTTCACGTAAAAACTACTGAACAGATCTGGATGAAAGTAGGCACAGAGATAGATTATGGTCTGGAATAACACATAAGCTACTTTTTACAGCGATAACCGACATACATGCGGGCGGAGCGGCAGGCAAAAGCTAGTAATAGATATTAAGCATAATATGATAAAAAAAATCCCGAAGACCAATTATTATTATCAGCTCCACACATTATATAACTTTCCATTACCCTGAATTGCTTCACACATTATACAAATGAGTTAGTATACAAAATGTTGTGTTTAATGTGGGTTCCAGGGTTGTTTGTTTTATTGTCAGTCGTTTTATATATATTTTATGGTCATATTAGGAGATACTCAACCCTACAGTGAGTTTTATAAAACATGTAAAGTTTCCATAGTTAATGATGATTGTTTGAGGCGCGGTAGATACAGGTCACGTCCCGCAGAGATGCGTCCTCCTCGTCAACTATTCAACGCACTGCGACTTTCTTTAGCGGTCTCCAGGAATTGACAATAAGATAGCAGATTACACACGATAATATAGATTTTCTTATAAGTTTTACTTCATTAAAAAATAATTTAAGATGTTTTTTTAATATTATGTATATTACTTAGATTTTACTAATTTATGTAATAAAGTTTAACTTTATTTAATGTTAACTTTTCTTAATACAATAATTATTGATTGTTGCTAGGTTACTTTGTAGCCTAAAGAATAAATCAGTTTCAAATGCGGTTCATTTTCTTTTCTTGATAAGATTTGCTTATTCCGGCATCTAACTGCGTATGTGAGAATTATGTCGATCCATATTCAACTTGCCTTTTATATAAAAAAAACTACGATTACAACGTGTGACGAGAACGTTTGTAGAGTTCCTGCAATGCAATTTATTTATTCACGTGTGCTTTTAAAACAAATATAATGAAAATAAAAAGTAGAAAGAAACTAGTTAGCTATATAAATATTGTATTATATTCAAGGTCCATAAAGGTAACAAGGAAAAGCGAAAACTGCCTTTTCAGAAAGTGGGAACAATTGAAACAGTTAACACGAACATAACATAACGCGGCCACCACTAGGCGCTTCCGCTCCATAACAATAAAGTGTTCCGTGCTCCTATGGCACGACCACCACCCTATTTGTACAATTTTATCCCGAACATAAACAGTGCCTTGTTTAAAGGGTTAACTTTTGTTTATTTTAGTGTTATACGAATATTATTTTGCAATCGGTACTACCGTTTATTAGCTGGATACACCTAAACATTCTTGATCAAAATTTAATGTTTGTCACAAATCATGATGACTATTAGCTAATTAGGCACGAGTACTCTTTCTTCGTGATAAACTTTATGTGATATTAAAAAAAAAAGAGCAAGTAATATCATTTTTTACCCGACTACGGCGAAGTAAAAAGGAGAGTTATGATTTTGACCTGTATGTATGTATGTATGTTCATCTGTTCCCGCATAACTTCTAAACTACTTATCATAACTATTCCAGACTGTACCTAATCTATGTATGTGCCAAATTTCCTCCAGATCTATTCAGCCGTTCCTGCGTGATTGAGTAACAAAATCTATCTATTCATACATCTAAACTTTCGCATTTGTAATATTGGTAAGAGTAAGATTAACTCATAATTATTGTAGCCGTCAATCTGAGAGTATTGTGTCGGTTACCAAAACACTGAAACATACAATGTAACTATATCTGATACGTGCACTGACCACGCAAAGTACAGTAAAGTAAAGCAAAGTACCTACCAGCGATTTACCTAACACAAAAACTACCATTAACTATGATTGCCACTTCAAAATAATTGAAAACTTTTATCAGTTTTCTCGAGCAAACAAACAAAACTTCGCCATTAACAATATTAAACATTTTGCTTGGCAAGCTTCTACCGTAACGACAAACACAATATAAACAAAATACGTTAATGTACCACTGCATACACGCCCCAGGAGCTATTGATTATATCGACATACAACTACGGTGTCCATTGCGTATTTAGATGTAACATTCGAATAAGATACACGTAGTTAACAAGCAATGGACAAAGGCATGTTGATGTTTTCCTGTAAACAAATATTTAGATTAGTACGCACAGGAACATTATCGGATCCTGAAGGATAAATAAGATTACTTTATGTTCGTTTTCCACCGCCACATAATATGTAGGTGTAGTTCTATCGTAATAAGAGAACGGATCCGTATTCGATTTGTGAGGTAAACAACATGTTAGACGGGAAACGCTAAATATATTAATTTACTTAACATTTTATTTATTCTATTGTTTTGTTCGTATTTCACGTAATGTGAATTTTATGTTTAAGATCTTTGCCAATCAACTTGGATTTGAATATGTTCTACTCTTTACTCTACGTTTCGGATGAAATATACATTTTAAAAATTTAAGTAAAATATTTCTTGCCAAAAAAACACTTACAGAAAATTGCTATATCTAACGATTAAAACTTCAACTCATTCACACACTCCGGGCATTATTTTCCTTGTGCAATAAATCCTGTAAGACGCTATTTTAAAGCGCATGTTTCTTATCGTTCTCCAAAATGTCTTCGATGCGAGACTATACTTAGCCAGCTACTCCACCACGTGTGAGAAGGGTTAGCCCTTCTCACTGTAACTGAAGACCTATAAAACTACCAGTAGATAAATAGAGCAAATATTATTAAATGAAAAGAGCCCACGGCAGTATAAACATAGGCATCGGGAACGTACACATACACAAATATAATATAAATAGTTCCTAACATAAATATAGCCTCAGTAATCTGTGATCAGGCCTCCATTACAACACTTAGTGATGTCGCTGGGGTGTATCGTGAGCAGATAATCTTGTATTAGTTTCGCGATGTAATAGGTTTTAGTGGAATTGTCTCCCCCGACGACTATCGCTTACAATTTACGATAAAACATAATTACTTGTTGTAATGTTTGTTCTATGTTATGTATCTATTTATAAACTCTAGAGATTATAATATATGTAGGTATTAATATACATTTAAAAGTAACGATAAAAAAGACTGTTGGACAACTAGTGCTGTTCAAATAAAAATAATAATATTGATTAGCGGTAGCATGCGAATGTAGTCAAGTTTATGTGGCGATGAAGATTATACCTCTTTAGGTAAAACTTGTTAGACTGTAAAATATTAAAACATTATCACATTGCATAATTAAATACATTCAGTGCAAATACAATTATTTGATTTGCTACAGAGTTCAAAGCATAGTAGGTACGGAAGCTCTTAAAAAAATGTTTAAAAATGGGAAGAAAGTCCATAAACGGGTCTGATACGCAGATAACTCTCTTAATAATATTAAGATTCTTGATTATAAAACGTCATTTAGTGTTGATTACTAACAAATGAGAACGTTGATTGAATTCTATTTAAGTTCCTTTTCATTACTCGTTTTATACGCGTCCAGTTATGACGGTTTCCATTAAATTCTTTTGTGATTGATGCCTCTGATGTAGATTAGAAACGAAAATAATGCCTCGTAACGTTGATACCTGTCACGTTCTTGTCGTGGTTTGTCACTTTAGTGACGTAACTAATGTAATTTTGTTTTTAATTATATTTGATTAGCATGGATTTTCATTAAACTTCCAAAACTTGAAGGATGATAAATTACACAAATCTTGTATTAGAGCTGGCGTAGTAATGTATTAAACACTTGGTGGCACCTACACCTGTCAAAGCTAAACTATTTTATTTCGTGTAATGAAATGATGAATGTGCCTAATGCCACAAACAGACCACTCCATAATTTTCTGACAGTGTACCAGGCACAATAGCGACAGAAAATTCTCTTCATCACTAAGTAATAGGCAATAGATCACGGAATCTCCGCGCGATAACTCATATGCGGAGATAATTTGAAAATGAACAAAAGGGTAAATTTATAGGCTGCGTGCCGAACCAGGCTTTATTGGGGAATTCCTTTATAATAAAAGATAGAGTTGAGGGTCCCACGTGTTTCGATACCATCATTAATTGTGCCAACGAAAGGTATCATGAGTATAATATCAGCTTTTAACTGTTCGACTGCTACAACTATCTTTAAAGAGAAAATAAAGTTATATCATGGTTCAGAATACTGGCCAATTGTGGATTGACTCTATCTGTTGAAAAACATAAAATTAATTAAAAAGCGGATATTAACGATCCATCACGCACAATGTCTTTCTTTAGAGACAAGTGTTGTAAGGTCAAATTTGGGGCTCCAAAATATGATAAATATTCAATAACATTTTATTATTTAATACTATTGAACCTATTCATAGCTAAGACCTCACTAAAGGAATAATAAATAAGTAATAATTTATGTCAAGTAATAGATATATCCATATTTCATAGGCTTAACAGCTGACAACGGCTGCTTCCGTCTGATTTACATATTATTGGCGAACGGTAGCGATAAATTAAATTTAATATATGTATTATAACAGGACAGTGGAATAAAGCCCGGCTGCTATTCTATCAGAGCTATCGCTATTATACTTACATAAACGTAAACGAAAGAAAGAAAGGTTCTAGAGTGGCGACCACGAACTGGAAGACGCAGCGTGGGCAGGCCTCCAACAAGGTGGACCGACGACCTGGTAAGGGTCGCGGGCAACCGATGGACAAGGTCAGCTCAGGACCGAATGATGTGGAAGACCTTGGGGGAGGCCTATGTCCAGCAGTGGACGTCTTGTGGCTGAGATGGAAACGTAAACGTACGCATTGTTAAACTACTATCTATACTAATAATATAAAGCTGAAGAGTTTGTTTGTTTGTTTGGTTGAACGCGCTAATCTCAGAAATGGTTTGATTAGATTATTTTTTTAATAGTGCATTTGTCTAGGAAGGTTATAGGTATTATAACATCACGCTATGATCAATAGGAGCGGAGCAGTAGTGAGATATGTTGTAAATCGGGGAAAATGTTCCAAATTACCACATGGACGAAGTCGCGGGCGACCCCTAGTGCATATATATATGTACGTTATATTGTTTCTCTGTCCGACACTATTTCTGTACAAAATCACATCTATTTATTGTTTTGGAAAAAATGGTCATCTCTCTTCTCAATCGTTCCCTCGCCATTGAGGAAAAAGAACATACAAAGAAAATATAACATTTGATAATATTCCAAGATTAGAATGCTGCAGTGTATTTGTTTATGTAAATACAAAAAGAACGCCGCTAAGTGATATATAATAACAAATCCTTGTATCTACAGCAAAACTTAATTGAATATAACCTTGATCTGTTATAAGTTTATATTCATAGTACCTACTTGAAATTTATTTAAAAAGTGTTAGTATTACTTGGTACAAAGTAGGTACAGGTAGTACATACCTAGTATGTGTGAGACTCGTACTATAACATTAGATAAATTCTAAGACCAAGCGGAATCCCGCATCATTATTTTTGTAAGCAAAACTCTATACAAGTTTGTATTAATAAACGGCATACACCAGCGGCGACTAAAGGGCACAATATAAAGGCTGCAGTGTCGTTACTTCCACCCCTCACGTATCAAATCTTATTTCGCCACTACCAATATATACTAGACGCGTCTGTATAAAAGCACCGAGGCGTTAAGATCTAATAGTGACCCTGTTCGCTCCCAATTTGCGCCTCAATCGCCTTATTACTGAACTCGTGGAGAGGCAACGTTGTTATGCCTCAAGTGCGGTACACCCGCAGGTCATCGTAGATTTTTCGCCTTAACGCGTCGACGCGTTCGTACCTCGCCTCGTCGCGGAGACCCTTTGCCTTTACCAACTGAATAAATTATTTTGGACGAAGGTAAAATGAGATATAATTATGATGTTTGTTTTTGAGATATGAAGATAAATATTATTAAAATGTGTATTCTTAAAAAGGTTGCTGCGTTACACGATGCCGAAGTAGCACTAGGTGTTGAGTGTCGAGGCTTCAATTAGAAAAGACCTACGTTAAGTAGTGGACTGAAACAGGATCATTTATTGATATTAATTAATTGTGGAAACTATTTTGGATGATGCTCTATTTATATTATGTTTATATAAATATTATATTGAATCTGTTTCCCAAATAAATAAATATTTTCAAAAGATATTAACGTCTACTATATTATATTTAATACCAAGGTTCAAAATGTTATAAAGAACTGTGATTAAGTACCTACGTTATGAGTGTGTATGTAAATGGTGGCTGAGTGACTTATGTAGGCCATCACAAAGGACCCCATCAATCTATCGGCTATATACACAAAGAAATATATATGATGTATTTAATCTTGGTGCGTATAAATACAGAAGCCCTAAATATCACAAGGGAGATCGTGACTTTGTGACTGCCCACACCTTTTTCCTTTTCCTGACCGGGTCAACAACGTGCGAGTGAACAACCTTTGATTTCGCAAGTATATTCATTATGATAACATCCATATCCATGGACCACACTCTTTTTTGTCTTTTTAATTATTTTATAGATATGAATCAAATATATTATATTAAATGTGAAAACCTTTGCCCTTATAAATAAAAAACCGGCCAAGTGCGAGTCGGAATCGCGCACCGAGGGTTCCGTACAAACCTGTAAGTTTTCCTTTATCTGTGCTATAAGACGTTGCTTCGTACCAAATTTATAGATTTTGAGTTCACGGGAAGTACCCTGTAGGTTTTGATTCCCTTGCGAGTGTTGAAAATATACAGCATAAACTGCTAGATCTTAAAAGATTTTTCACAGCTTTAAGGGACAGTAGACCTAAGTATTTGATATAAATTTCAGCTTGATATTTCCGCGCGTTCCTGAGAAAAGGGTCTTGACAGACATACAGCAGCACAGACAGCAAAGTGGAACACTGTACGTCTGTATGTCTGAGGAATATCTGAATGTCTGTATAAGGGATCCGTTTTTTTCCTTTCGATATACGGAACCCTAAAAATGATAAGGCAATCTACAAATAGGTCGGTTGAAACACAATTCTCATAAAAGTTTCGTAACAAAACTAAAGCATTATCGAGCGCGAATACACGAGAGAGCGCAAAAAGTTAATTAGTTGTTCAACAGCTAACTACCGCACTTGAAATGTAAATGATACGGCGCCAAACGAGTGGAATATAGTTGGCAGTTCATCGGAACCGTTCACGTGCTGAGGACCAACTGGTCCACTTGTACACAAGCATGCTTCTGTACTTACAGCTTTGTTTTTATCGTGAATCAAGAATAACATTGTGCACTGGGTTTGATTTTCTTCTTACTCATTTATGATAATACTGAATTTGCTTTATACTCGCGTCGCGTCGTAGTAAAATGGCGTACTTTCATTAAATATCTGTACCACATAATATTCCCGTAAATATATTTTTTCGTTTTTTTTTTCTTTTTCAAAAGACAACTCCCTTACTAGAGAACAAGCTTAGTGTCGCTAACGAACACAAATTACACCCAGCCTCAGAACAACTCTTCGTGGGTCACACAAAGTTTTGTTCTATGTGGGAATCGAACCCACAACCTCGTGAACAGCAGGCGCATACTGCGACCACTAGGCCGGACCACCAAAGCAGTCAAACTGCATTGATTTGATTGCATTGCAAATTGAGAGTTTTGACTGTTAGTTCTTCTTGTTAGTGCGTTCAAACATATATGTAGATTGGGGATTACAATATTATTTATTATAGAGTTTACTTAACTCGTTATTACACAACTAACAATCAGATATATTGGTTACTAGCTAAACCTGCCACGCTTCGCTGTGGCTCAGTCTGATATACTTGGGATTACTAACTAGTAACCCCAAGTATATCAGACTACTACTACGAATACCCTAAGTATATCAATAATAATAATATATACAGAGTTCTGTATAATGGTACAATGTAATGGGATTTCATTTTTTTGCGCAGTACTCTTCTTTTCTAAAATAAAAGTATATTATATTATGCCCCATAACATTAACTATCTGCCAGTGAAAGTCCTGTGAAAATCTGTTGAGCCGTTGCGGAGATTAATGGCAACAAACAGACAGGTGGACGAAAATTTTAAAATTGCTAATTGTTGTACATAACGTGTAAAAAGTCATTTTTTATACTACCAAGGTGACAAACAAGCATACGGCCCGCCTGATGGTAAGCAGTTACCGTAGCCTATGGACGTTTGCAACACCATCTGCGCTCAGGCGGGAACGGTACGGCGGTATGACGCTTTATGATTGCGTTGCGTTGCGACGTTGCCAGACCGTTATAGAACAGGCATCCACACACAACACGCGTCACGCACACATACACAATATACTACACTTTACACTACACATTTTCAATAGTTTAATCACACATTACAATACGCACATAATAATAAGGTATATATGAAATAAATAATATAGTTTTGTTTGTTAAATGTAGTTTATTGTTATATTTTAATTATTAAGTTAATTAAGTACTCGACTTGTATTTTTTAATTATGTGGACCACCCATTGAAAACCAGCGCTTCCACAATGCTTAATGCATTGTGGTAGCAAATAGCTGAATGGGTGGTCATTTATTTCTTTACTTATGTATGATTATATTTTGGTATGTACCTATTGTGTAAGAAATAAATATTTTTCTCTCTCTCTCTCTCTCTCTTGTACACAAGCATGCTTCTGTACTTACAGCTTTGTTTTTATCGTGAATCAAGAATAACATTGTGCACTGGGTTTGATTTGCATCTTACTCATTTATGAAAATACTAAATTTGTTTTATACTCACGTCGTAGTAAAATCGCGTACTTTCAATCAATGTCTGTACCTATATAATATTCTCGTAAATATGTTTTTTTAGAATGGACTGTTAATTCTTGTAGTTAGTGCGTTCAAACATATAGGTACATTGACTAACAATCAGATATATTTGTTGCTAGCTAAACCCACCACGCTTCATTGTGGCTCAGGCTGATATTCTTGGGTTTACCCGTTTCCAAATAATGGTACAATGTAATGGAATTTCATTTTTTTGCACAGAACTCTTCTTTTCTAAAATAAATGTGGGCTGTATTACGCCCCATAACATTAGTTATCTGCAGGCTGAAAGTCCTGTTAAAATCCGTTGAGTCGTTGCGGAGATTCGTGGCAACAAACAGACAAGCAATTTGAAATTTCATATATTTATTTAAACTTTATATGTATACACAGAATGTGTAATTGCGGACTTAATGCCTGAAGCATTCGCTGCCAATTAAGGAACAGGGTAACGCGGAGATTATTTATAGTATATACATATGTTATGCGTAACGTATAAAAAGTCAATTTTAGACACTTCAATTTTATTTCTATGTGTAGATATAATATGGTAAGGTATCAGAAGTACGAGTAACATCAAATCAGTTCGTTTACAAGAACATCTCGTTTCGGTTCAGTTTCCAAGCGAATATTTCCGTTCACATGCCAAGTGTTATTTTTTTATGAAACGGCACAATCTAGCCGTGAAACGGTTTTATCCAGACTTTCATTTCCTTTGTGAAAATGTAATTTATCCGTTCAATATCGTAAAAATGTGTCAGTTTCCCAATGGCGGGTAACAAAACAAATAAATAAATAGAGGTATCAAACGAATGAAGTGGAATTAACGATCTGGGAGTTAAGAACTCCTACATTTACAATTTTATGTGACTAGTTGATTTCTCACGATTCTGTTTCCTTGGCACATTGTGTTAAAAGGTCGCTGTCAATAAAAAATCCACCCGTTTCAAGTATTTACAGTTTGACTTATGATACAACCTTTTCATAAAAGATTTCAATACCGTATTATGAACTTAATGTCTCATATAAATAGTATATTCTTTCCAGCGCTATGAATCTTTTACAATAAGTTAGCCTGTAAGTAGTATTAAATAACTTACTTAAAATAATAACGTATTATAAAAATGATCCCTATATCCCTTTGTCACGGCATCACGCGCGAATGGCTGGACCGATTTCAGTAATTCTTTTTTTGTTGTGTTTGTTATTGTCAGGAGAAGGTTCTAATGTTACAAAAAAGAAAGTTGCGCTGAAAATAGTGTAACCCGGACGAAGTCGGGGCGGGCTGCTAGTTAGTTATAATTATGATACACTACATATGTACCTATTATATTATTATGCAACGCGCCAACAAACCGTTTTCATAAATAAAATACGCCGTCATTTGTACGAATTTTGGCGCAAATTTTCACCAGCTCCAAAAATTCGCTAAGACCCTTGCGCCTGTACATTTCAACTCAATAAATGAATAAATTATTCAAATGGGTCTGTCCCGTGCTGCGTAAGTACATAATCTAAATTCATTTAAGTCGGTAAGTCGGTCTCGATAATGTGCTCAATAAATGTTCACTGCGTCACTTAGCGCTGTGACGTAATATCGGACACTAAGATGGTATTAAGTATTATGAACATTGCAAAAATAAAGTGATTTGAAAATTTAGGATATAAATATATTTTTTATTCGTAGAACATGAATACTACTTGTGTATAGACTGCTGTGCAAAGACGCTTAACATTTTCAGAAAATCTCCATTAGTGTTATTGTGAAAGCATATTGCAGATACTTACTGTCTTTCAGGACAAATGATCTGATTATAATACGAATTTGATTGGAGATTCAAATCCGCTTTACGAAACGATCAATTTTTTTGATGTGATCCAATGATGCTTACTCGTAAGCACTATTGGAAAAAATGATTCTTTCGTCAACATTTTTAATGAAATCCATAAGTAAAACTACTTAAACTATAAAAGCATCGTTATCTTTACTTCCAACGCTAAACTTCCAGTTGTGTACTGAATCTACGAGTACTGTGTACACTGCGGAGCTTACACCGACGTTAATCATCTCACAACTTATTTGCCGAATGGATACTGTTGACTTGTAGCTCCGGACGGTCCTCAAATAACTTCGTCGTAAGACGTTTGTTATGCTGTTGTAAGTTGGTGTTAATATATTGTGTGATTTCCTTATTTGTACTGCGCGTAGATTTTATTAAGAAAGAAAGAAAGAAAAAATGTTTATTTGGCACAATAAAGACACGTTACAAAATAAAAATTAAAAGAAAAATCAAAGAAACAGAAAAAAAAAAGAATACATAGTATGTGTCTCACAGTGCCAAAATAGGATCTAGCTCAGCATATGCTAGACTATTTAAGAGAAAAGAGTATGAGACGTTCTGCAAGCTTCAAAAGGTAGACAATAAATACCAATGATGATAACGGTAATGTTACATCGCATATTCATTTACTATATTTGGGATCTGGTAGCTTCCATGTCTTTGGATAGATACGTCAGACTATTCTTTTCTTCTTTCTTTATTTAAAAAAAACAACTCCTACACTAGAGAACAAGCTCTGTGTCGCGGGGGACTTTACAAACATACAATTAACGGACACAAATTACACCCAGCCTCCGAACAACTCTTTGTGGGTCACACAAAGTTTTGTCCTGTGTGGGAATCGAGCTCACAACCTCGTGCACAGCAGGCGCATACTGCGACCACTGGACCACCAAGGCAATCAAGACTTTTTCGTCATGACTTCATTTCATTTCAAATCTATCTTTTATCAGAACATAACATAGTAGTGCTTATAGTATGCATTACTAGGTTGGCACTACGTGAGTAACTTATTAAAAATAATCAAATAGGTAGCTACACTTATCGGCCGCAAAATTTCCAAATTCGTAAACAATAATTGCCTTCAGTAACAATATAGGAGGTTTGTTCACCGTGTATCAGTTCCCTGTACACTAATGATATACATAGGTGGTGGTATTGTGTACTCAGCCGTGACCTAGGTGAACTCCCGACGGACGGACGCGGACGGTCGGACCGGCCAACGCGACTCAGATTCCATTTCCCGCGGCATTTGTGAGACATACCACAACATAAATCATATACTAAATGTATGAGACCTACAAACAGAACATGCTAAGGCCTAGGGGCGGCTAGGAAACAAGCTCACTAATAATAATGAGAACATTAAGATTGAACATACAGAGGCCCGTTGAACTACCAAGTCAGAAGTCTCGGATTCGAACTCAAGGCACTCAAGTCACCTCTGAACTTTCCAAGTTATGTGCGTACTAATGTCTATTATCATTAATATTTATTCGCTTTTAATTTCAAAGGCAAAATTAATATATTTTATAATTAATATTTTAAAATTTTATTTCCAGTGCTCGCTGTATCCACCACTTCGTAGAACTGCAGGTTTTTTATGTCCACGTTCAGTCACTTACCATGTTCCGTAAAAAACATAATCACAACATAGTCATAAACACAAGTAACTTGTTATTGAATTGAATCACTGTCTTGCACAGCTAATATTAGTTTTTAACCGACTTCAAAAAGAGGAGGTTATCAATTCGTGTGTATTTTTTTTTTTTTTATGTTTGTTACCGCATAACTCCGTCATTTATGCACCGATTTGAAAAATTCTTTTTTTGTCTGACTGGACATACTTCCAGTTTGGTTCCATTATCATCAAAAAAAAGTTCTGACGATGGGATCCATGAGGAATTGAGAGAGCTCCTCAAAAATTATAGGCACACATATAGCAATTTCAATATTTTTAACAACTAATTAATCATTTGCATTCAGAAAGTGTAATTTGGTGAAGTAAAACTGCTGAAGAATACCACAGATGGCCATCTGAACTTCTCAATAATAAGTATTTTACTGATGGCGTTTAGATAAGTTTCGATTATTATTGCTAAGCAACTATTAATAAGAAATGAACTGAACAAAGATTAAAGGTATTTGAAAATTTTACAACTTGCCGTACTGAAGTCGGTATTTTTTTGTTAAAATTATTACATATTATTTAAATTCGTACAGTAAAAGTACCTAAGCAAAAAGCTACTATACTCAACGCCACTAAGTGAACTATGGCCTAATGCTTTACATTTTTCTCTTGTGATGCCCAAGAAAATTTAAATCGCAGTTAGACCCAAAAATCCCGGCAAAACTGGTCGGAAACCCCGCCAATTTATTTTAATGTACGTTCAATGTTGGACACAGAACTAAGACAAAATGATCATGTCTTGTATAAATTGAATAGGTTATCGAACGTTGTATAGTTAGTGGAACGTACGTCTCAATCCAATCACTCGGAGGACAGTGGGGAACAAAGCGAGGGGCGGCACTGAATACTGATCAGCTTATTTACTTACCGACCCATCTAACCGACTTACCATTTACAAAGCAGGCTGTTGACGATCAAAGAGATGTAGTATGTCATCATTTTGTCGCATGCTCAGTTAGTTTTAACATGACGATACTTCTTGGTGCCTCAGCAAATTCCTGCAAAAGTTTTTAATTTTCGTTTTTGTAGTTTTTATAATTGTACTAGTTGTTAAACACGGCTCCGCCCGTATAGATGTTGGTTATCGCAATAAAGACAGCCTATATCCTATTCCATACTATAATCTATCTCTATGCCAAATTTCATCCAGATCCGTTCAGTAGTTTTTGCGTGAAAGAGTAACAAACATCCATGCATCCATACTCACAAACTTTCACATTTATAATACTAGTTAGGATATTCTACAATGTCTGTTTTTCTTCATTTCTCTTTCTATAGATAGAATATCTTAGAACTAACCAAAGTAGAACATATTATACTGTGCTTATGTCCGTAGTCCTCTTGAATACGCTTCACAGGTGTGGAACCCTAACTATAACATATACATATCTCGCTTAGAAAATATTCAAAAGAAATTTTTGCGGTACATCCAGTTTCGCTCTAAAAAGTATCTGCCAAACTATTTTACCCGCTGTAAGCATTTTCACTTGCTTCCCCTACAGGAACGCAGAAAAATAGCAGATATTTGTCTCATATCTAACATAATCAATGGACTGTCAGATGTTACGGAGCTGGTGAACAAAATAGGTCTGCGTGTACCATCTGCATTGTTGCGAAGGCATAATCATATAAGGCATATATACGCCTAGTGCACACACTACGTACAGGCAAAACTCATTTTTACTTAGAGCAGGTCGTACCTACAATGCAGTATGTCGGAGAATTGATATTGATGTTTTTGGCAGAAATAATTTAAAAATAAAAAAAATATATGTGCGATGACTTTTTTGCTAATGACATAATATTATAAGTTATGAGAATGATTAATAATCAAGTTGTGTCTATAAAAATATGTATTAACAGTGAAACTTGTAATTGGCCATCAATTATTTATAAACTCTCAACAAATAACTGTAAGCTAGCTGTAAGTTTCCTTTATTTGAAAATAAATAAAATAAAATTAATAAATAAAATATTAATAGGTTTCATATCCAGCAGTGGACGTCTTATGGCTGTAGGAGAAAGAGACAGCAAGTAAAAATAATGACATAAAATCCTATCTCTTTTGTTTTCTTTATCATAATTATTTAATGTTAAGTCCACTGTTATACTCTGTAGTTACCTAACATTAAATACTTATACAAGAAACACGAAACTCGATTTACAAACTTATCCATTTTTACCCAAAACTTTTAAAGCGCGGTACATTAGGTAACAAGTATATTAGCGGTAGATACCCACACCTCAGCACTCCGAGGTACTCACCCACTGCCGTCACCTCACCGGCACTTAAATATTTGCGAGGTATTCCCGTAGCTGCACCAGACGGTATTTTACTACAACGTTAAAGCAAAAATTAGCTGACCATTAAACAACTAGTAAAAACTTGTGGCCATATAAAGTTAGTAGCTTATAAGCCACTGATAATATGAAAGAGTGTGGTGTATGAGGTTAAAACCACACGAACGTCTGTTAGGCGTTTGTGGCAAGATAAATATTGTTTTATGTATTTTTCAGCTTTAATTTACTTTTAGAGAGGTAGTGTACCATACTAGCGAGCAAGCTCAACTGGGAAAGGGCCTTTACCTCCACTTTACAAAAGACCACAGCCAAATAATTACATACAGCGGTGTTGTTGTTGTTCCTGTGTGTGAGTGCAGGTCTCAAGCGCTCATTTAGGGATGCGTTTTGAAAGAAACGTTTTCGTATATCAGGGATACTCCATCTTAAAGCCCTGGTTTAAAAAAATGGGTGGGCAATACGCAAGTGATACTTCTGGTATATCGTCCATAGGCTGCGGTAACTGCTTAACATCAGGCGGGCTGTATGCTTGTTTGCCACCCAAGTAATATAAAAAAGTTTATATTTTCATCGAAAGCGTTCCAAAGTTAAATCTTGCTCTGATACGAATTTAATTAATGTTTATTTACGTGATCTGTAATTACGTCACGATATGTTACTTACAAAAGCTTTATCCAATATTTTCTGTTTAATATTTCTACATACATCAATATTTATCCACCAAGTCAATATATTGGAATAAGCATTTATATTGGAATCTGAACGATACATATTCTAGTTTGATTGTCCAAACAGCGTAGTATGAACTAACCTCGTCATAAGTTACTGGTGTATGTATAACTGTGTACTCGTATAACACCCAGAGGTGCTATCAACTAAATTATAGTTATCAGCGCTAACGTTGTGGACACAACACATACAACTTTGTACAAATAGTCGTTAAATTAATTCACAGCTGTTATTTTGTTTAGGAATTAACTGTGATATGCCGAATGAATATAAATACGTTTTCCATTGCTGTGTCTACTATATTTTGGATTTAGAATATCAATATAAATAAATAGTATATCAATATAATCTATATTGATATTGAGCGGTGGTGGCCGAGTGGGAAAGTAACCGACTTGCACGCATGAGGTGCAAATTCGATCCCGGGTGGCAGTACCAATGTGAATTTCACTTTGTGGAGTTTATATGTACTAATCAAATGATTCGCCATCTGCTAACGGTGAAGGAAAACATCGTAAGGGAACCCACATGTCTTAGAAGAAATTCTAATGACATGTCTGATTCACCAACCCGCATTAGGCCAGCGTGTTTGAATTACGGCCTAAACCCTCCTTCTCTCTTAAAAGAGGAGAGGAGATCCGTGCCCAGCAGTGGGACACATATATTACTAATCCGATATTCTGTGAGAATTTTGTTGACTAGTATTACATATTATTTAATTAATGTCACTACACGTAAAACGTAAAATAATATTAAAAATACTTTGTTTAACATCAGAGTTAAAGCAAGAAAAATTTAATATTCGTCTTGTAAAATTTTTGAGACACTTAAAACGTAACACAATCTCCATTTTCCTGAACCACTCTGTTGTGTAATCCACAACAGGCCTAAATAGCGTAGCGTGCAATAATCCTGTGACGTTGGCAAATGGCAGCTAAGTGGGGCATTAGGGTGGCGACGCGTCGTTAATATGCACCTCAGTGATGTGGGCGTCACAGAGGGTGAGATCTGTAGCACAGGGGCATTAGCTGCTGTGCACCACAATGCACCGGGTATACACTACATTGTGAGGTTGACAAGTGCTATTTAGACAATACTGCGATTTACCGACAGCGACCTAACTGTGCTTTGATATAAAAATATGTTTTGATATAAAATTATATCTGTTGCCCGCGGCTAAGCCCGCGTGGATGTGGGTTATCGCTGTAAAAAGTAGCCTATGTGTTATTCCAGACCATAATCTATCTCTGTGCCAAATTTCAGTAGTTTTTACGTGAAAGAGTAACAAACATCCATCCATCCATACTTACAAACTTTCGCGTTTATAATATTAATAGGGTAGAATATTAACAAAATTGACTAACTGGCATACTGACCGCCTCGAGGTAAGCAGTTATCGTGGTACACAAGTGGTTGTAGTAATCCTGTTGCATAAAAAAACATAAAGTGTAACCGTATCGTGTGTAATGTATCTGTAACCCACACGTCAACATTTATCAAGAGGATAATACAGTGTCAGTTCGACTAATACGGTAATGACATCATGAATGGTACCCTGTTAGGTATCGGTCCGCTAAGCTGCAGCGATCACGAGCCGAGATTAACTTTGGACGCCGGCTCCGTGTGAAATGCTTCAACTGTAGGCTTTTGTGAATATTGGAGAGCTTATATTCATGCACAATATGTGCAGCTAATGCTACACACAATGTAAATACCTCCAATACCTCCAATTCAACTATAAAAATAGAAACAAAAATAAACAATAATAATAGTAAAAACAATAGTGAAACATCAAAATGCTAGAATCATTTTAGTACTTCCAATTACTTACACAGCGTATCCACATAATTTATTGTAAATCGATTCTAAAGGTATTGTCATCGATCTGGTGATTTATTATCGTAAGAGACCTTTAAACAGCCTAATTGCCTGAATCGAAAACCCAAGATCGTCAGTATGTGCGCAAGAAAGTGAGAAGACCGACCCTAAATAAAGGGACAAGGAGAGGCAGAAGAAGCTTCTTAAGTATTGCTATAAGAGATTTTGCAAACACACAATGCGAGGTAAAACCACAAATTGTGTGTTTGTTATAGTGGGGATAGGCCTAGTCTTTCTTCAAGTTTATTTTAATGGAATGAAAACTCGGTCCATAGACATTTCAAAGTCATTAAGGTGATACATTGAAAATTAGAAGGATATTATTATTTCGTGTATCTCGCTAAGCATGTGAAATAGGAAGTTAAAACTTTAGCATACATGTAACGCCACATGAACACGTAGTGCCTACTAGTGAGTAGTGAGTACCTATATAATAGTGGGTCACACAATCAGCTCAGCTATTAATGAACACGTAATTACTTTCTAAATTGGGCCATAAAGCGCGATGCTTCTTCATTGGCTTCCGCGGCCATTACAACTAATAGCAGCACTTGAGACACTCGCGATATCAACCTATTTCTAAGAGCTAATTAATTTTTGTTGGAAATAACTTGAAATAGGTAGTGATTGCTTATTTTCCAACAAAAAATCGTCGCACCTTTTTAATAGACTATATAAAAATTGACGTTTGTTATTGTTAAAAAATCTGGGCAAGTGCTAAAATATCTGTAAAATAAAAATAAATGTTTTGACGGAGTCTAACTAAAATAGCAAAAATAATTTACACGTTCGCTCTCTTTGATCGTAGGTCGTGATTGGACGCGCATATCAAGTTTATTGTACATCTATATATCCACATACATTGGTGGTGATTGTCACAATACACAACTTATCTTAATAAATAATGCCCAAAAGGCATAGCATAGCTTTCAATCATTATTTAACATTCATTCAGCAAAATCTTCAAATTATGTTTCAAATCCAATTTGAAACATAAAATATAAAATGAAAGATGTAGATATTAATATTTAATTGGATGTCAAAAATGTTCAATAACGCTTTATCTCAATTGATATTCCAAACCACATCTTCCGCATAAGATTAAAACGTTACGTAATCCGACCCAAAAACAGAAAACCGTCGTATTCCGAGCACAGTCCATTTGTCAATGGGGCAGTTAAAATCTGGGCCGAGATGTATGACGAATGGCCCAGGCTCGGCTTGGGACGGACTAATTAATGTCCCACTAATCTTTGAGAGACGAGGCTGGAATGCCCTCATCAATCTGAGTTATGCCATAGCACGACACCGTTCGATGCGGTGTTTTTCTGATGAGTTTAAGTGAATAATTGCGATGTACTTGTTTGATAAGATGGTTATGATTATAAATGGTTGTGTGTCAGTTATTTATTGGTACAAATATAATACTTTTATGTTTTACGACTCAGTATGAGAATTTATTTGATAAAGATCGAAGTATCTAGTAATCAAGAAGGTACTAAAGAAATTCGACTTTTTTATTGGTAAGTAGCTAATTCTAGTTATATGACAATATTGCTTTCGAAACTTAAAATTGTGGATTTACTGTAATAATATGTAGGAACGAGTTTTATAACCTGTTAAATTTAAACTTTCCGATATTATATATAGATTTCCAGTGCTCATTTAAGGGGAACGGTTTTTAATTAATTCATTCTTGTCGAAGTTTTATAACAATGGTCTGTGTCGTTCAAAATTTCAACGTCTAACTAGAACTTGATAAGAGCATTCATGTTATCAGACATTGTGTCCACTTCAATTACGTAACAACAAGTAGGTACAGTCGGCAACGGAGTTAGTTGTACAGGGCCGCTATATGAAGATTAGTTTTTAAGGAAAACCAATGTATGAATTTGTGTAAAATATATTTTATCTGTAAGTTTAGTCTAATTGTACACTGTTACCAAATTCCACAGTATATACAATGGTTTTCTTAAAAAACGAATCTTTATATAGCGGCCCTGTACAACTAACTCCGTTGCTGTGTGTACATGAGTGCTTTCCCAACAAATTCATTGATTAATCCGACATACTATGAACCGATTAGGAGTAATCCAAATTGAGTAAGTGCTAAATCCACGTCCGAATATACCAGTGCTATATGTATAAATACTAAGCTATATATAGGTACTTATATACCTTTACATGTAAAGTTTCTATCGCAGACTTATTTCTACCTTTATGTGGAACAGATTTTTTTAAGACAACTCCCACACTAGAAAACAAGCCCTGCGTTGCGCGGGTCTTTACAAACATACAATAAACAGACACAAAGTACACCCAGACTCAGGAAAACCATTTATGAATCATACAAATTTAGACCCGTGTGGGGATCGAACCCACAACACGCAGCGCGGTAATAAAGCGAGGTATCCACTTAAGCCACTGAACTAACCGTGCAGTCAAAACTATGATTCCCAATGTAATCTCTGCTACAGGATACTACTTAGACTAAGCCACGGCGATGTCAAGGTACTTCAATAAATACAGGCAGCGTATTTACTCGGAGATAATAATTGAATCCCAAACTATAGTTAATTATCAATAGGACGGAGGAACAATGGCGCACTGTCTCAACAGAAACGAGACACTTTAAACAATTAGGGGGCTTACACATAAGATAGTTAAGCAACGCGTTTACTGTTATAACTGTTACAGTAATTGTACTGTCGCGGATCATTTAACTATTCTATTGACAACTTTTACCCTCACACTTTCTTCTCTGGTCCAAATAAGATTAGTTCTTAAAATTCTTTATTGTACACAATAACATAGAAAACAAATACACATAAATATAACATGTACAAAGGCGAGCTTAACTCAAGATTGAGTTTTCTACCAGCAAACCAGTGTGGCAGAGGAAAAAGATATAAAAGTGAGAGTAAGCGAAGTGTATACCTAACTGAAGAGGAAAAGTGAAAGAGTAGAATATGAACAATCTAGTTGTTTATGTGTTATATCTTTTTTTTATACTACAAGTACTTGGGTTGCAAACAAGTGTACGGCCCGCCTGATGTTAAGCAGTTATCATAGTCTATGGACGCTTGCAATACCAGAGGTATTACTTGCGTGTAGTCAACCCATTTTTTGGCTTAAAGATGGGAGTATCCTTGGGATAGGAAAACGTTTCTTTTAAAATGCATCCCTAAATGTTTTAAAGAGACGCCATAAACTTCAACTCAATTCAGCTATTCAAAACGATATTAAAGGAAAGATACCCCACTACCACACGAGAGTAGCACAACATGCTATTAAAGACTTTAGCGGATTCCCTCCTCCATTGGCATTCTTTAGGTGATCTGAGAGACTCTTTGTGGCATGGCTGTTTTTATCACAGGTTTACGACTTAAAATTCTACAGAGCATCTGTGCTATTTCTTTTTTAAAGACAACTCTCGCACTTGGGCTCAAGCCCCGTGTCGCAGGGGACTTTATAAACATGCAAATTACGGGCACAAACTACAATCACACTCAGGACACCCATTTATGAATTACAATAAATTTTTGTGCTGTTCTTCTTCTTATCGTTTGGTTACTGGCCAACCTGCTGACAGAGTTATTTAGGTCTCCCATATTGAGACCTCTGTCGTGATCTAACGACTGATAATTACAGTCAAGACCGACTTTTAACGTGCCCTCCGAAGCATGGAGACGCGCAGATGAAATACCACTATGCGGTCACCCATCTATAGGGTTAGGCCACTTGTTAGCTTAACGCGCTGATCGTTTACCGAACAGCGAGTGCAACTAGCTATGAGTCCTGTGTGCGGATCGAACCCACAACACGCTGCAGTAAATGGCGAGGTGACCATTTAAGCCACTGAACTAACCGTGCAGTTGATTAGCTATTAAATTATTTTCGCGCTAATGTAAAAGCTCTCGTAAGTTCTGTTCTATAACTATGTATTAGGAATCGCGGGTGTTTATAATGTTAGTGAAACATTGGCGCATTTGTCACTTAGTTAGTACTTTGTAATTGTCTTTAATTGGTACCAGACTGGGCTTAACATTTACTTTGTAGACTATAACTTATGAATATTGTTGTTTAATAGTTAACAGATTTATTGAGTCAATATATAAGTAATAGATGACACGCCGCGCCCTGCTGTGACGTAGGTATAACTAGGTACTGATATAATAGCCCAAGAGCCAGCGGTCGCTAGTCCAACACGGGTAAGAACGACCTTACCTGTGTTTGGGACATACATTGAGAAACTTATAGCTTTTATACTTTAACGAAGGCCTGGCGACCGCTGGCTCATGGTCTATAATTGCGTTATTTATAATAAATAGACCACTATATAAACGCCTCTGTGTATCTTTGTATGCTAACCTGTAGAGTAACAATGAAGACAATTGGAAATATTATAAAATGTCTAGCGTTAAATTAGTCGAACTTGAGTAAAGCCCAAAATTATGTTATTTATTTTAGTACTAAATAATAGGAAGTTTACTAATATTAAAAACTTTATGAGCATTAAAAATGCAAACATTCAAGCCCATTTTTAATAGCGAAAGTTATGTCACCGTTTGCCTAAACTCGTTAATCAAGGGTTATGATAGGCAGCAATTAAACACTCGTCGTTTGATTAATCGGCGGACATTTACGAACTTTGTCGAACCACAGCTTAATCAAGAAACAGCAAGCACTATCAAACACTACGGTACTTCTTCTTCTCTGTGTCGATGGTACGTACAGTATTTAAATTGTAAAGTCTCGAATTTTGCCAGCTCTATAAAGTTATATGTGGAAACGTAGAAGCCTTGAGTAGTGTGGTGTTAGCCACGTTGCAATAACATGTACCTAGCTGTTTGTTTCTCAACCTACAAGTCTTAGTTAGCCGAGCGGTGGCGTATAAAGCCGATCGCGCCAGATGCTGCACTGATATGGGTGCAACTTATAAACTTCATCCATCAATTTTCTATTAACTTGTATAACAAGGAGTCGTTAGGGAATATTGTTCAATATTGAAACATTATAATGGTACAAGTTTTATGAGCGTATAATAATATTTTCATTAATTTTACTGTTTATCATTTACAACTAATTAACAGAAACTATTCATACTTTAGTTTGTATAGGGAAGCTTAATTGCCAAGAGAGATTTCTACCTAATACCAATAGGTTTAATGTAAAATTAAAATGTGCTTGGCGGTTGCAAATAAATTGGACTAAACTTTGCCTGCGAGATATTTTGAAAGTTTTTTTTCTTAAGATCTGAGCTAGATAAGCTAACAGTCTGGAGATGTGTAAAGATATTATATATCTCATTAAGTAATATACATATAGACACTAATTATATAAAAAAATAGAAACATCAAATCACTTAAAGCCATACTTTACGTCTGTTTAAGTTTAATCACACACATTTTTAATTCAAAAACTTGCTTCATTAATAATGTTGTAACAATGTAAATACCTATTCAAACTGAGCAACACCCACACAAAACTCACTTTATGAAATGTTATACAGTATAATATTTACACTAAAATGTATTTTACGAGATAAGTACTTACCTATTAAGAACAGTATAAAAGTATAATTTATTACAATATTAATATTATTCTAATAAATTAAAATACACATTATATTTTAGGATTAGCTACTCATAACAAGGTGTAGATCCATTGAGAAAATCACTTCTTAGTTTGTTGTAGTCAATCCGAAGTTACGAATGTCTGTGCATCTTAGCCAGGAATGGGTTGTGGTTCACTAGCTATATTCTACGGCAGTGTACACAATTGCAGCCGGCTCGCCGTGGCAAGATTATTATGTTGATAAATTTTTCTAGAAATAAGTACTTAGGTACTACGGAATAAACTTATTGCATATCCAAATCGCATCTTCGAGGAATTCAAGTAAAATGCTGAAGTTCCTAGCTCTGCTGCTACAATTTAAACGCGAACTTTTTCTGTATCCTCAAATGCATTCTTGTGTGCAAGTTATCACCAAGTTTATTTACTTTACTTTTTTTTAACCTGTTAAGTCCCACTGCTGGGTAAAGTTCTATCCCATTGTCTTCCAAACCTCTCTATTCGATGCCAAGATCTCTGCAAAGGCGTCCAGCTCATCACGCCAGCGTTTTCAGGGTCTGCCTCAACCGTGGCGTTCGTATGTGTGACGGTCTTTGTCCATATATCCGAATGCATTCTGTATGTATGCCCCGCCCATCCCTATTTCAACTTGGTAGACTTGGAACCCACGTCAGCCAAGTCAAACTTTACTTAAACTATAATTATATCCAGTTCGATTTAACATGTCCACCATCGCTATTTCCTTTTTATTTTAATTATGACTTTAAAATAAGAAACAAAGAAAACAAATGAATAACAAGCACAGTGCTACATACATACAAGCTATTATTTACGAGCTTTTGCGTAACTAAAATACACATGCAAAACATGGTACATGCTACAATTGATACGGCTCCCATTATACCAGGAAATTTTCGTAAATATTAAGGACAATACAATATGAAAAACCTTCAGTGAGTATACAAAATACAAATGGCGGCACATCAGGTACGAACATAATTTGTGCGAGCAATTTGCTAGCTTTGTGTGTGTTCTATTGTGATAGCGCCTTAAGAATACGTGTTTTGTACCGTCTTGTTACCATGCTGCTACTAGGTATAAGCATATATACGGTTCTTATTTAGATGGTAACGTAACAATGATGTTGGTATATTATTATTGTGAAGGTATTTACTAGCGGCTTGGCTACATTCTTGCATTGCATGACCTCTATCTCATTTTGTGTTAGGCGATGGTACTACTGTAAATTCTCAAAAGCAATGGTAGTAATTTCAATAATCAACATTATAAACCTCTAAAATTCATAAGCTCATAATATTTTTGTTGACCGTACTTCTTGTAATGCGGGACGAAGCAATACTTCAATAGTGATACGGGACAAACTAAGATTTTTTTGGAATGTGAGACAGAACTTCGAGCCAAATAAAGAACAATTCAAAAATAATAACTAGGAAGAAAAAATTGGTTTTGAACTTTTTAACAAAGAGCATCGCTTTTGTGTTCGGAAAACCACCGTAGAAGTAAATTTCGTTCAATGTCACGATATCTTTTCGTACAAATAAAACAAAAGACTCAGAACTCACAGAACTTGTTCACGACAGTCGGTCCAACAGTGAAGGATCAATACTGTTGTAATTGACAATCAGTAGATTTTAAAAGTTAGAATGTATCTGATATTTTATCAAAAAAGATTCGTCTGTTAAGTTTTATAAGAGCAAGCTTTAATAAGTGTTTATTATATTGTAGTTATCTCAACTAGGTACAACAGAATCAAATTAAAATCGTAACTAGTTTTGTGGATTTTATCTCATTTTATTGGTAACATTTCGCAACGTTTTGAACACTTTTCAGCGTTTATGTGCGCTGCGGGGCCATTAACACTGAATGAGTTTTCTTGTTACTCTCTGGTTTGTTCTAATTCTGTTTCAACCACGCCCGTGTACTGGATATGTCCCATTAAATATGATTAAATGCATTAAATAAGATAAACTATCACCTTGGGTAAACGTTGTTAAGAAAATTTAACTGTTTGGTTTTATCTGGAGTTTGAACCCAATGTTCTCAACTTCTGGATTTTCAAATATACAAACAACACATTAAAAAAACAAACAACGAGCTAAAAATAGTTGGAAAAACCATTCTTAAAACTAAACATGCAAAAATAACTTACGATTTACCAGTAGACAGTTATTGACGAGAAGTTATTATTATAACTTACCTGAAAAGCAAAATATAGATATACGGTATACGTTTATTACCTTGGTTAGCAAAACAACGAAATTTGGAAATTGAAAAAAAAAAACATTTTTTTAAACTACATAGATGATAAACAAGCAACCTGATGTTGGACGGATGGACGCTACTGAAAAGGCAAAACTCGTAGCTAGGTTCTGGGCCAACACAATTTAGATTGCCATCGATACGCTAAGAAGAAGAACCAGTTACCGCAGTTACCGCAGTTACCGCAGCCAATGGACGCTTGCGATACCAGAGGTATTACTCGCTAACAGTAAGCAAATCTACTGGTTTCTGGTATAACATTAAACCAAGACTTTAATTTTTATACTGTTCAATGTTAGCTAAATATTTGTCATTACAAAATTAAATCTTTAACAGAAACTTAAGTGCAACTTGTCTCTCTACTAGCCCGGGCTGGCACAATCGCCTCGACCGAGTGATATCCCTCAGGGGAGATACCTGTGACGTCACAGAGTTACCTGACATTAAACAATGGCCGAACAACTATTAGCTCAAGGCAAAGTGAATTAGACTATTCGAAAACTTAGTCTTACCCGACACGAGTGGAAATTCTATTAGAACGAAGCAAACTTTTTTCTTGATAAAAACTTAACATATTAAGTACTTTGTTTTGTAGAAAGACTATTAGCACAGCAGAATAAGTACTAGTTGTTGGTACGATGCGTGTTTATATGTATACTTAAATAAGCTCTCGAAAGAACAAATCACAGATGAAATCAATAAAGTCCTTCAAAAGGGCTTATAATTTTAAATAGGCGATAGCCTCAGAAACAAACACACACAAAGCTTTAATTTTCCAAACATGGCGATACAAAACTCATAAATAGTGCATTTAATCCCCTCCCCGCACTTTCCAGGTATATTCCTTAAATAACGACTGATCGTTTGAGCAGAACGTTCTAATTTATAGCAGACACGCTTTTATATGGATTATCGTGGCGTCTCAATCAGTGTCTGAACCGAGGTACAGATCTGTGCACACCGAACCGTTAATGTTCCATGTCAATATTGTTGTTGTTACTTAACTTGTAAGTAAAACCGTCATTTAAAAAAAAAAAGGATGTTAAGAATTAGACGACAAATAGTATATATGTAGATAGGTATAAGCTTATGTTAAAAATGCTAAACAATATATCTCTTAATACAGGAGAGGAGATATGTACCCAGTACTGTGACATATATGGGTTGCTATTATTATTATTATATCTTAAAGCATTCTAATTAAACTTTCCTTTATAAAAAAATGTATCAACGTAAAAAAAATAATTACAAAAAATATGACACATATAACAATGATAATTACTAAAAAGAAGGACAATACAAGAAAACATAAGAAAGATATTATCCTCAAAAGTGAGCTAATAACACAAAACGGAACCATTGCGGAACTAATTAAAACTGTTGATGTTGAAAGGTACACAACAAAAGTATGCACATTTTATATTTCACTTTAATCTTTTCACAAGATTATGGTGCACTCGTGACGTAATCACAAAGTACTGGGTACCTACCTACTAGGTACCTACACACTACACAGACGTATGTTATAAACACGACTAATAAAAAGATAATGTACTGTTTCTGCACCTGGAATAACATTATTGTTTTATTATTTTAACCTGCTTGTGTACACGAAAACTGATGTATGTTTGTATTTTATGTTGTGTAGATGAAATTAACAAGGCAACCTTGGTCCAATAAAATTTCATGAAGTAATACATTATATCGATTAATTTTCAGTAACAATAACGTAATTCTTAGGTGTGCGCAAGAAACGATTGTGGTGCAAGTTTTCGATAGGTATATCTAGCAAGTAATTGAAGCCATATTATCGCGTAGCGTAATCTTTAATTACTTAGATAAAATATAATCGGATTACAAACTGAACTGACTACATGTTCTGCATATTAGC
This sequence comes from Trisateles emortualis, assembly GCA_947095525.1. NCBI lineage: Eukaryota > Metazoa > Arthropoda > Insecta > Lepidoptera > Erebidae > Trisateles > Trisateles emortualis. The sequence goes on from OX352736.1 coordinate 20,757,990, forward strand.
AAAGTGGTCACCTCGCACTTGCTGAGGTCAAATTTCTGCTAATCACAGATATTTAATTCGAGACTATTTAAGTGTACCTAGCTTCTTACATGCGTAAAATATCTGTTGAAACTCGATATAAACGAGATTATAATCAAATTGGTTGATAGGTAAACTATTATTTTAGCAACAACACGTCTTCATTAAAATCCTGTTACTGCGTATTGGAATCCGTAAAAGAGACCAATTTCCAAGCCAATCTCGTTACCTCCTGTATCGCTACACTGCAATCGCCCTCAACCCTAAACCGCTGCGCCTGGCTCGCCGCCAGCGATCGGCACTGCCGTGAATTATTCATAGAGCGCGGACCGTTACATCTTCAATTAACCCGTTCGCCGGCGGGCCCGGTCTGGGCCATACCCGGACTCATTCAAAATCAACGCATCGCGTTACTAAGCCCCAGAATCAAAAATTGTTTTGATTTTACATTCTGTGAAATCCGCTGCAAATGGTTACCGGATAAATGTTGAAATAGTTTTACATATAAACTAGGTTTCTGATGGACAAGAATAGTCCAGTTGCAATTCCATATATTTGTGATACTAAAATTGAGACTGAAAAAGCCATTGACTTTTATTCGTTTGCCATGGTACATTAAGTGATCTGAGAGGCGACGTCCAATCTTATCATAAATACAAGTGATACAGTCGTTTGAATTTTAATTCAATACCATAATTCAACTGCACCGTGTACGATGAAAAAAGTAAGCAGACCATAGGCCCTGCTTACCTACGTGTATAGACACGTGACTGTATCGAAATTCCCTGCATTAAACTTATGTTTTTATGACGGTATTGTTTTCGTTATTTGTCAGTACAACAAATAAAAAAACACTTAGCACTTTAAGTTATCTGCAAAAGCAAGTTCATAATAGCTACTTATTAGCAAAGCAGTCGACACAAAGTGCAGTACATTTGACGGAGACGTTAGGTAGTGTACAAACAGAACAACGCTTTGAACAATTCACTTCGCTACTTTGAGCGAAGGCTATTTAACACTTCACTGCACATACGGAGAAGAAAAACTGAAACGTTGTTTCAGCTAGTTAACGAGAGCCTGAACATAATTGAAACATTTTTAATAGACTGTACGTGTGGTCTAGACTCGTGTGGTGACCACTTTGCCACCAAAACCGCACCTAGTGTTGTGGTTCAACACGGAACAAAACTTTGTGTAATCCATAAATGTTAGTTTGTCCAGAGTGTACTTTGTACCCGTGAATTGTATGTTTGCAAAGTTCCCCGCGACCGACGCATGGTTTGTTCACTAGTGCGGAAATTGTTTTTTGAGAATAAAATGGCTATGTTGATTTACAAAAAACATAGAGAAAAACGTAGGTAGGTACTTAATATACTATCTTCTGCAAAAACCGTACCAATCTCATTATATAATAAGACCACTCTAAAATTTTAAATAAAAGGCACACTATATGAAATAAAACATAAAAAAAAATACAATTTGTTTTAAATGATATATATGCTACGAGTAAATAATATTATACTATATAGGTTAGGTTAATAGATAATGATATATAATGATATGAGTAGTTCGCAAGAAACCTCATCGATTTATCCAAAGTCTTACTACTACAGTAAGACTTTGGATAAATCGATGAGGTTTCTTGCGAACTACTCAATTTCCACTAAGTGTGACCAAACATTTGACCGCCAACTCTAACGCTAATTTAAAATTAAGCCAATTTTTTTAAAATTATATACATATGTTATATTTATATGCGGAAAGCCATTACACATGAACAAAACTAAAGGCACTGAAAGGCCAACTTTTGATATTAGTTTCGATTGGAATGTTCGTAACGGTAACCTTTGACAGTACCAGTACTAGCTGAAGAAGAAAGCAGCTGCGTCACTCTACACCGATGATGAAGCGGTGATGTTAATGTGTATTACTATGCTGGTGTAACACACAGTTTCGAGTGAGGTTCTATTTCTTTTTGTACAGGCTACAATATCTTCTTTTCATCAGAAGGACATGCCTTGCTTGCATGCATGCTGATGCTATCAAGTGGCAAAAACAAAAACAGCATGGTGCTAGATTGTGATGTGCACAAGCTGTTTCTCCCTTACGCAATGGTAGATCCTTGAGCTTTGAGAACCTTCGTTAAGAATTTACGAAGGTACTAGTGCGGAATAGGGTAATTACCTTTAACTATGTTGGGAACGAATGACATTCAGGATTGTATATAGTTAATATTATAGAGAACATCGACCATTCGAAACAAGAACTACAGGGGACAAGAAGAGGAGTGGAACGAAAGTTAATTGTAAATATTGAAATAAAATTGCCTTTAGTAATAGACTGAAACTGGCCTGAAAATATAAATTTCCTTACAGATTTACATTTTATAAGAAAACGGGTAGTGTCTATTTAAAACAAATTGTGTAATTTTTTTTATACTACTTGGATGGCAAACAAGCATACGGCCCGCCTGATGTTAAGCAGTTACCGAAGCCTATGGATGCTTGCACTATGCATTTCAAAACGCATCCCTAAATGTGCCCTAGAGACCTGTACTCACACACAGGAATACAACTACACCCCTGTGTGTAGTTATTTGGCTGTGGTCTTCTGTAAGGTGGAGGTCCTTACCCAGTCTGGCTTGCTCGCTAGTATGGTGCCCTGCCTCTCTTATTTTTTAATATTTACTATAACATCATACAAATATTGTTAATAGCGTAATAAATATGAATTAAGCACAATAGGACCATATTATTATTGAGTAGGTACAATATATAAAACGTGCCAGCAGCATTATCAACGTAAGTAGCGCAATCGAGTTGAACAAAACATAATACCGCTCTAATGGGCCACAGTTTAACTAACATTCAGTACAACATTATACAAAAAGCGCTAAGCCCAGCTAATTTTCACGAAGCTTCGACATTGGCTTTGATAAATGAGAGAGAATGCAGCCTCTTTAAAAACAACACTTAGGTCGTAGACAAGAGTGAATGAGGCTCGCTATTGAGGGCGTCGTAAATAGCGCGCCAGCGACGCCGACGCCGCCGCCTCTGTTCATTAGCACGGACCTTTGTTCACCACTGGCCCTGCAAAAACAAATAGTATGCCTACCTACCGCTAACAACCCTATCACGCAATTATCTACTCTAATATAAACAACGTAAGGTTGTTTCGTAGCGCACTAAATATGTTTGTAATATAGTTGGGCCAGCTTTGAATGTAAACCCGTGGATTGGTAATCGTGATAATTGCTGGCTCAGGATAACAGGCCTACCGCAAACGTGGCTGTTTCCATATCCTTGTAATGGAGAGAGCACACTGCCTAAATATTATTAACTCTGTAATATTGTCGTTGGTGTACACGGATCCAATTATGAACGGGGATTGTCAGGGTGCTCGCTCCCGTGGGGTTTATATACTCTTATACTATGAATTTAATAAGGCCAAAAATTATATGAAAACAAAAGTTCTTGGGATTCAATTGCAGATTTATAATTAGTAACGTATTTTTTAAGACGCGCAATGAATTTATTTTAATAAAGTTCGTGTACAAATTACCAGTTGCGAGTTCAATTCCAGGTATCAGAATTACACTTATGGACTAATAAAATGATTTACCATCTGCTAACTGCTTATTTCATCATCATATATTTAAAAGCGGTGGTGGCCGAGTGGGAATGTAACCGACTTGCACGCAAGAGATGCGAGTTTGATCCCGGGTGGCAGTACCAATGTAAATTTCACTATGTGGAGTTTATATGTACTAATCAAATGATTCGCCATCTGCTAACGGTGAAGGAAAACATCGTGAGGAAACCCACATGTCTTAGAAGAAATTCTAAAGACATGTCTGATTCACCAACCCGCATTAAGCCAGCGTGTGTGAATTAAGGCCTAAACCCCCTCTCTCTCTCTTGATAGTGGAGAGGAGACCCGTGCCCAGCAGTAGGACATATATGGGTTGCTATTATTAACTGCTAATTTATATTTTATTAATTTCAAAGACATGTCTGATCCACTAACCTGCATTAGGCCAGTGTGTGTGGATTAAGTCTGAAACCAGCTGAAAAGTCAGCTCTCCTGATACCAGCAGTAGGACGTAAATAGGTCGCCCCATTATGGATGTTTCTTACATGTTTCCTACTCCGAAAGGTCGGAGGTTTGGGATTTAATCTGAGACATTATTACCTGACATTTGAAGACTTACTATATGCACCAGTTATCAAAAATGGAATAATGATGTTACGAGTAGGTATAAAATAAAATTAACATTAGGCAAAGCGTAGATATTTCTTAACTCTGATAAATAAATGAGGAATTAACTTAAACTAATATATTTTTGCTATTTTTCGTTCATGTCGGAATTGTAATGTAATGTTATCTTGTCATCGCATTACAAAGCTGTTTTTTCTTCAAAAGATAACATCTTTTGTGTAATAGTAAAGATCTTAGATATCATAAAAATAAGTAGAACCTTTTTGCGTATGTGCTGGTCACTGCTGGTCTAGGTGAATATTCATTTTGCCGATCAACATTAGAATAGGAGATGTCTGCGTATTAAAATTTTTGATTCGTCAGTAACTGCCAAATCGTGTGTGAGTAGATTCTCGTCATCCAATTAAAGTTAACAATTTTTAATGTTGACTGACTCGTAGTATGCTAAACGTGTTAGTTAAGAACAAAAAAAAATACATAAAAAAATAATGTACTAATTTTATTTATACTTTGTTCGCAACAAAGAACAATTTTTCTTAAATCAATTTCTGGAGCAAAACTGAAAATAGCCAAACATTCTATTTTGCAACACAGAAATGATACCGTGAGCCGCGCTCTGAAAATCTTACAACTCTCATTTTACGGTAGGTACCTATTTACTTTCCTAGAATACAATATCTTAACAGAATCCAAGACGTCTTGTGAAAACAAAATGCATTTAAGAGACGTAGTGGTGCACGAACTCGTCGTACCGCGTCGGCGTCGTGCCGCGCCGCGCCGCGTCCGCGTCGTGCAGCGCCGCTTCCGCGTCGTGCCGCACCGCACCGCGTCCGCGTCGTGCGTGCAGTGAGTGCAGTGCTTAGCTATTATCGTGTCGCGTCAACGAAACTTGCAATCTGAATTTAAATAAACTCGTACGATACATTCTCGCGTTTCTCATACACGGATATTATTATGATGATGATAAGGTTTATTTGATAGGTCCTGAGTCTTTTCTCCAAGAGTTGCAGGAATATTAATGTTGATTTGATTTAAAAAGTTATATGTGAATGAGTTATGATCCTTCATTTTTGAAAAAATAATGCATCGATAAAGCACTGCTTTTAACACTTTTTTAAGACAGGTAGGGCACCATACTAGCGAGCAAGCCCGACTGGGGAAGGACCTCCAATTTACGGAAGACCATAGCCAAATAACGACACACATCGGTGTAGCTGTGTTCCTGTGTGTGAGTACAGGTCTCCAGCGCTCATTTAGGGATGCGTTTTGAAATAAGCGTACTCCTATCCCAAGGTAATCCCATCTTAAAGCCTTGGTGTAAAAAAAATAGTTGGTAACACGCAAGTGATACCTCTAGTATTACAAGCGTCTATAGGCTACGGTAACTACTTAACATCAGGTGGGCCGTATGCTTGTTTGCCACCCAAATAGTATAAAAAACATCTTTAAGCAAAAAGTTTGTAGGTACTTATTTAGTAAACTAAATACAAAGATACTCCCTGCACTAGGAATTAAGTCCTTTATTGTGAAAGACTTTGTTTGTTTTCATGGTCACAACGTAGGTTACTACACTACACCCACACTCTACACAATAACCTATTAGCCACACAATTATTTTTCCTGTGTGCGGTTCGAGCGTACAACATTCCGCAAGGTCTCAGTGGCGAGGTAGCCATTTCAATCCTTACATCACACGTGGAGTCAAGTCTCAATTGTGAAATCGCAAACATTGTAACAAATCTAGTAAACTTAGCTAGGTAGTTGTGTGGCCAATGTCAATATGCTTTAAGTTCTCTCGACATCGACAAGTAATTCGTTGCGATAGCTCCTAGTTCCGAGGCACCAGCCACTGCACAGAAGAAAGAAATGTCTGCAGCAATCTAAGAAATTAGAACGTTGCATTCTTCTAGTCAACGTGGACTACTAATATTTGTCCTTGCAATCTTTTGTATTAGTTCGAAATTTAAACGTACATATGCTATGTAGATAATATCATTTATGTCCTCATCATAGATAACATTATTATTTATAGTAAAATAAGAAAAATGTACATTATAACTAGTGGACCTGGCAGACGTCGTCCTGCCGGAAAAAGCTGAAATACCGACAGCAGCGCCACCTACCGGGTCCAATTGTGAATCTAAACCATCCAGGGCCCTACCCGAACACACACACAAAATTTCATCAAAATCGGTCCACCCGTCTAGGAGGAGTTCAGTCACATACACACGCACACAAGAAATATATATATTAAGATAAGAAGTTTTGCATTTCAGTGGTAAATAGGAAAAACAGTTCAATTTCACTAGCTAGATTTGTGTAATGTTAGTATCAAAAAGATTCATGAAACTCCGGATTTTTTTAAGTTCTTCTGCATTTGAATGCAATCTACGCAATTCTGATAATTCATACTGATGACTGTACAAATACTTTATTAAGTTTTAACGTTCAAGATGATCGTAACGTGACATGGCAGACAGCTGCTCGCTATCGATATCTGGACCAACACCTTGTTCAACAAACACCCATAAATAGACTTGCTTCTACTGGCCCACACACACACATACACACATGGACACGTGCGAGTTAAATAAATATACAGAGTAGATCAACCACATAATAATATTTATTTTGAATGTGAACTACATACCTACTACTTTTACTATAAAGTCCCGTACACACTGTAGCGTACCGGTCGAGGATAATATAATTTATAATTATACACAAATGTGGTACATAATACGACTATTATAAAGGCTATCTATAGATAGCCTATGTCACTGCATAGCTGCTTCAGTGGATTAAGTGGTTACCTTAGAATTTACTACTGTGCGCGGCGTGTTGTGGGTTTGATCCCTACACGAGACAAAAATTTGGTTTAGGCGCATTAGGGCTAATTCTCATTATGGCAACCGACTCGCTAATGGACTACTTCTCATTATGGCCACTTCTCATTTTAGTGTGATCCATAAATGGTTGTCCTGAGTCTAGGTGTGCTTTATCTCTGTTGATTGTATGTATGTAAAGTCCCACGCGACACAGGCCTTGTTCCCTAGTGCGATCGGGAGTTGTCGTTTTAAAACACTAGCTTAATATATGCACAGTCAATCCATCTTAGTGTGTATAGAGCTCAATGAACAGTAGCGCAATATAATGTTAAAGCATTGGCGCTTGACTGTTTCCCATTAACGAGTACACTGTGGCGGTAGTGACGGTAGTGAATACGCGGTGGGCGATGGTGAATGCTCTCGTCAAACAGAACGTTTAACGAGCGTGTTTGCGTACCCATCGATAACTTGCGCAGTTTGATGGTGAACGCGCTAATTTACAATATTTATGTATGAGTACACACATGCTCACGATAATGTATGGTTAGTCATGTACCTCTTTGAATATATCACTTCGTGGTAGGTAACGATCTCAGCCTATGCGGCACCGACTGTAAAAGTATACGCTGAGATAAAAACCTTCCTATAAAAACATTCCTATATATACTGGTACAGCTGTTCTATTTATACTAGCATGTGAATACCAAATGTAACGAAAATAATATTTTAACATAACCACTGACCTATGGATGTTGCTGAAGTCGTCCGCATGAATGTCGGTTTTTAGGGTAAAAGTAGTAGGGAACGTCTTTGCTTTACTGTATGTATTTTTAGTGCTGATAGTGACAAACGAACAAGCATTGAATACCGATAAAATATTACTAAAGTTGTTAATATAAACAATCTGCTTATGTAGGTATCGTATTTATAATAACACTAGGGCTCGCCCGCGTGGTAATTTGGAGTATTTTTCCCGATTTTGTAACACATCTCACTACTGCTCCGCTCCTATTGATCATAGCGTGATGTTTAATAACCTTTTGCCTTCGTGGATAAATGTACTATTCTATACTATTCCCTTAAAAATATTTTTTTTCTAATCGAACCAGTACTTTCTAAGATTAGCGCGTTCAACAATACAAACAAACTCTTCAGCTATATAATATTAGTATTGATAACGCATATTAATAACACATAATAACATGCACAATATTAGAACAAAAAGTCGCCGCGCACGCCGCCGCCGCACATTACAAGTCGATCAAAAGTATAATAACGTGGGATCGTTCGGCGAGATCATTAATTAAACAACGCGTGCCGCAGCTTTACACCGCACTTAGCAACTTATTTAGACATTATATTATCATGAAAGTATTATAGCTAGCTACAAAGTTACGTTGGTGTATAAAATTATTATCTACACTATAACACAACCGTTAAAAATATTTTACTTTTATAGATTATGTTAGAATTAACTTACTGGCTAATATTAAAAAGCTCTGATTTGTTTACTAGTTGGTTGGCAAAGAAAGCATACCGCCCGGCTGATGTTAAGTAGTTACCGCAGCCTATAGAAACTTGCAATACCAGAGGTATCACTTGCGTGTGGCCAATCTATTTTTTGACAACAGGGCGTTATGATGGATAATCGTTAGGATCGGAAAACGTTTCTCATCCCTAAATGAACGCTGGAGATTTAGAGCCTCACACACAGGAACACAACTACACCGCTGTGTGTAGTTATTTGGCTATGGTCTTCTGCAAGGTGGAGCCCCAGTTGGGCTAGCTCGCTAGTATGGTATTATTCTTTAAAATAGTTACATTGATTGTGCAAAAACCTTTCAGATAATATAATATATCCGAAGACACATAACTACTTCACGGCAAGGAGAATGTAGGGCAGTGTGCACGTTTTACTCTCATCAAAATCTTCAGCTGAATAATTAGTAGAGCACATAAACAGTATCATCAGCTAATAAACTTGTCTGCACTATCCACTTTGGGCGCCGACACGCGGCTCGCACTAAATTTAGCACTCAATTATAAACAGAGCCAGTGGCCGGCCGGCCGGCACTATTGCACTGTTTACTTCAACCACACTATCCTATATACTAGACACGATTCAATTTTGCTTACTATTAGTCAGCTTAACAGCAATCATTCTTTATCAATATCAATAAATAAATAAGTGACGTAAAAGGGCGAATCAAATCAAGAAAACGATTTAGAAAATCGTAAATCGGTTTGGAGGAAATTTAAAGTATAAATAATAAAAGAACACTGTCTCTGGACACATTACATACTCAAAACGTATCTCAGTTTACTTAACAGCAGTCGTTGAGCTCGTTATGTAATAATATTTTATTTTAAATTATATTTAGAACATCCAGCCGTAAATCTTTCAAAATTATTATAATAAAGTTAACATTTAACAATTTAATTCGGTTGATTCGCAATTTATGTTCGAAATGAAAACTTAATAACCATTAGATATTTTATAAGCTGTAATAAAAGCCTCCGATTGCGTACAATCACTGTTGGCCGAACCAAGTCTGGAAACAAGCCAAACTTTAGGCGTAGCTTTTAGGTGTTTTGTACAATTTACCACGTATTGAGTTTAATACATAGTTAAGTAACTTGCGACAAAATATTGTATGATTTTCTTTCTTTACCATATACTGCATGAAACCGCGTGATCCTTGACGACAACAAAAGACATCCACTCATCGAATATAATTACGCGATTAATCAATTTTCAGCTTACTAACAAAACGGTTGCTCGTCTTTAATTTTCGGATAAAGTGAAAACTGATTCTTTACTGACTGACTTTTATGAAAGATTAAACATATATATTGTATTGTTTTTTATTATAAGTTTGCCCTTGCCGAGGGCTGCTTTAACCGCAATTAGCTATCATAACTGGATCTGTAAATACTATAGGGATTCCCACGCTGTCTCAGAGACGACGGAAATTAAAAAGATTAAACTGCTCTACGGGTGGCAATCATACCTATCTTTGAGATGTACTGAGCTCGTTCTTCTTGTCTTTATACAAGACGAATGAGTTCAGATACAACATTTCTCCAAATTAACAGTGGATGTGTTATTTATAATGTTGTAGATGTCTGTCTACAACTGTTGCAATCATTGTAGTGCCTACTGTTCTATCCCATGGCGATTAAGGCTGCATTGACTGCTCATAATTTGATAGTAAGAACGGTCTAAATCATAAAATATTTTTAAGTTTTCATGTCTTTTGTTACCTGAGTTTTCAAATTACTATCCACGGAATTTATGTGACTGAATATATAGGTATACATACGAGTATAAGTATATGGTTTTCATATTATTGTCCCACTCTAGAACAAAGACCTCCCTTCTAATATTTGAATTACTTACCTACTACATTTTTTACTGGGATATTTCAAATGTAAGGGTCTTACGTGTTTGAAATTATACTATTCTTGTTTCTGTCACGTTTATGTTCAGGTTGTCATGTTCTAGCTAGGTGGTGCTATCGTCAAAAGCTACACATTTTGATGTTGTTGATAAATAATATCTTTTTAACAAAAAATTGAACCGACGAAAAAAATAGGATTTGAAAAGTAAAAAATAATAAAGTTTTGAGTCGGCGCCAAACAAACAAGCCATCATCTCACTTTATGTATATGCTCTGCGTTGGTGAATCAGTTACGGCAAGTATTATATAATGTAGGTTTAGATTAATTTGCTTATTCGTTAGTTTGGCGCCGACTCAAAACTTTATTATTTTTTACTTTTCAAATCCTATTTTTTTCGTCGGTTCAATTTTTTGTTAAAAAGATATTATTTTTTAATTTTTTGTGACTTACATATACATACAAATCAATAATTATACATCACAAATTGGTTATAAAGTGCTTAAGTGTAAATCCTTATGCTATGTAAACATAAGCATTAAGCTTACGTTTACATAAAGATTTACACAGCGCAAATAAATCCTTATGCTTATGTATACATAAGCATTAACTGGCTGTGGCCTGTTGGTCTAGTGGTTAGTGACTCTGACTGCTACGCCGGAGGTCGTGGGTTCGATTCCCATCCAGGACAAATCATTATGTGATGAGCACGAATGTTTGTTCTGTGTCTGGGTGTAATTTATTTATAATATGTATGTATTAAGAAATATATAAGTATGTTTATCAGTTGTCTGGTAACCATAGTTCAGGCTCTGCCTAGTTTGGGATCAGATAGCGATGTGTGAGTTGTCTCGAAAATATTATTATTATTAAGGTTTAACACAGCGCAGCGTTAGTATACGACCACGTCTCAGATGTATAATGTTCATCACTGGTAACATACACGGGTCAAACATTTTTGTCTTGAGATACTGCGATATTTAGGACAGGGAGATATGGCTAAGCCATTCAAACACTACCCAGCCGAATCCGATTAGCGAGTAACCTCCTTTAACGAGTTACTACTTTTGACAAGTGACCTGTTATGGTGTCCTCTTCGAGCTTTTCGGGGGTGTTGAATACGAATATAACATCTATTTCGTGATCAAAGATGGAGAACGCGATTTTTTCTAAAAAGTCAATATATCTTTGTATTTTAGAAGTTACTTACCCTTATTTTTGTACCTTTGATTAAACAATAAAATCAAAATCTTTATTTTCCTTTTCTTATACGGCAAGTCCCTCGCTAGGTAACAAACCCTGTGTCGCGGGAGACTTTACAAATATACAATTGACGGATACAAAGTACAGTTATACTAGGGACAACCATTTGCACCACCATGGGTCACACAACTTTATTCCCATATGGACATCGAACCTAAAACACGCCGCATAGTGGTAAACGGCGAGGTAACCACTTATGCCACTGAACCAAATATCGTCTTATAGTCCACAACACAATTTTTTTTAGGCTAACGAAGCTGCTTAAAATGTCCTGACATTAATATTTAATACTTTTATCCTTCGTCTAAGTGCTTCTTCTATTTCTCAGCATAGATGTTGCTGTGGTGAAGCCGTCGATAGCCTTGGACACCGCGACCTGTCATGCAGCAGGAGTGCAAGCCGCATATATTTTTTATACTACTTGGATGGCAAACAAGCATATGGCCCGCCTGATGTTAAGTAGTTACCGTACCCTATGGACTTTTGCAATACTTACCAGGGGTATAACTTGTGTGTGTTGCCGACCCACCTTTTTACACTAGGGCTTTAAAATGGAGTATCCCTGAGACAGGAAAACGTTTCTTTCAAAACGCATACTGCGCTGAAGACCTGTATGGGTACAGGTCGCCAGCGCTCATTTAGGAACACAACTACATCGCTGTGTGTAGTTATTTGGCTGTGGTTTTCTGTAAGGTGGAGGTCCTACCCCAGTCGGGCTTGCTCGTTAGTATAGCGCCCTACCTCTCTTAAAATATATCTCGGCACGCTAACCTAAATGACATACTCCGACGCGCTCTTGTCACCACTGGCGTTACAGCTGTACGGGAACCCAATTGTGTATATATATTGTGTACACAACGATGGTAAGAGACCTGATGGTATGTCTTTACTGCTCTGGAAGATGGGTAGGCCTTTGATGTGGGATGCAGCATGTGTCTACGCCATCACGCCATCCCATCTCCCAAGCACAGCAGGTGGTGCTGCTGTTGCATCTGCGGAGACTCTCAAGGGGCGCAAATACAGCATTCTCATCGGAGATTATGTTTTTGAGCCATTTGGGTGGGGTGCAAGTGCTCGCGGTCTTTTCAAAGCTCTGTCGAAGCGTTTAATCGACGCTTCACGAAACCAGAACGCTGGTTTATATTTGGCTTAAAGAATAAGCATTGCAATTCAGCGTGGCAATGCTGCCAGTCTCTTGGCCGCGTTTTCAGTAGACAGGCCGAGGTTTTTTTTTTATTAGAATCTATAATCGAACTTTTTGAATTAATTACCATTATTATTATTATTTTTATATTTATTACAAAATTTAATAAAAATGTTTATTCTAATCTGTAATAGTATAGGAAATGAATGTTTTTATTATAATCAGAGTACTTAGATTTCGATTTTAATTTGTACGCTTCAATGCAAAACGTAAACCATGTTCTATGATTACAAACAAAGATTTTGATTTTGATTTTTGCTGCACTAATGGAACATAACTAATTTATTTTAAGTCGGCGCTAAACATTTATTAATTTATTACCATTTCACTTTACGTAATAAATAATTTGCTTGTTAGATGGTTCGTTAGTAGTTAAGTAGCTGCTATAAACTATTAAGAGTGCCCTTAACTGTCTTCCGTGTCGGTTGTAGATCAATTTAAGGTCTCCTTGATGATGTAGTGTCATTAAAACTGTGTATGTTTAGCAAATTTTAACAAAATCGGTAAACAAATGTAAATGTTATGAGTGAACAATCAATTATTCCCTATTTATTTAACTGAGGGTTATTATTTCTAGTTGAAAATACGGAGTTTCCGAAAATCTAATAATTTACAATCAGAGTGCATCTTATGACCACTCCAATAAGCCCAAACACGGCTAGAATACATTGTTTATTTATGGAGTTCCGATGCTTATGCCTTCCAAGTTCATCATCACATTAGTTTAATGGTACCATTTTCATCAAAAACATTGAATTTACTTTATTACAGTCGCTGTAACTGTCTTATTCGATATCTATATAATCCTATCGCCATTCACAAAATGCTAATTATTGAGAACTTCTGGCAGTCATTTGTGGTCTTCTTCATCTGTTTTACTTTACCAAATGATACTTTCTGAATGCAAATGCTTGACTTATTGTAGAAAATATCAAAATCGTTATATGTTTGCCTATAATATTTGAGGAGTTCTCTCAATTCCTCATGGATCCCATCATAAGAGCTGAATGTCGTTAAAATGGGACCAATTTCAAAGTATATCCTATCGAATAAAAAAAGAATTATCGAAATCGGACGCCCCTGTAAAAAGTTATGCGTGGTCATACATAAAAAAAAAAAAACAAATATACGGGTCGACTTGAGAACCTCTCTTTTTTTTTTCGTCGGTTAAATACTTCCTTGTGGAGTGATATTAGGTAATCGGATCTGAATACTTTTCGTGCGTACATAGGTTAGTATTATTTCAACACAGAAATCTTTAATTAAGGTAGCTTAATATTATGATCTTATCATTAGTTAAGAGAGAGTTTTGATTATTATGTCCACAAAGTTACAAGTTATCTTAGCTTCGGCATTTAGACTCTTAGTTATTTGTTTAAGTAATGTGAAATACGCTAAGTTAAACTATTTGTTTTCTGAATCAAATTGTCCGGCTGTATGAAGTTAGGAAATATTCTATTTTATTATACACATACCTGCCTAATCTTTTAAATTTTTTGCCATGGCATCTATAAGAAACTTTGATAGCAATAATGTCAATTATTTTCGGCATTTACTACATTTAACCTCAGTGTTTTAACCCATGTATTCCAATTTATGTTAATACAACGGTTATTCCCTTTCACGGAGAGGTTGAACATCTGATACTTTTAGGCGTTCAGCTTTAAAAATATAATTGTTTCTCAACATTTCCAGGAGACACTTAGTTTTAAAGTCCGTTTCAAAGAGTAGCAGCTGTTGTGATTAAATTTAAATCGACAGCTCACTTGCTGCTAACTCAATCTAGGAAACAAACTTGAACTTGACCTATGAATAAGTTTAGATAAACGTCTTGCAAGCTGTCCATTTAGTATAATAATTGATTTAAATGCATTTGAAGCGAAAATTTGTGTAGACCTTGATTTCAATATGATATATATATACATATAATAAAATCGTAACCAAGTCGCGTCTGAACATTGATTTTTTTTTCAAAAAAACAATTTATATACGTTGTATTTATGTTACTGAGGCCAAAAATGTGGTTTTTAGAATTTTTGTCTGTTTGTCTGTGTGTCTGTTTGTCGGTTTGTCTGTTTGTGGCCGCGTTTGTACGCGATAAACTCAGCAACCACGCAACCGATTTGAATGCGGTTTTCACTTATATATTGTGGCAACCTTCCCATAACATATAGGCTTTATTTTATTCCAATCGGTTCACAAATAAAAAAGTTATGGCCACTTTAATAACACACGTGCTATACAAGAAACACGCTTCGATTTATTTAGCTAAAACTTTTTAAAATGTAGTTTGTAAAACCACGTTTGAAGTTTTTATGAAAATAAATTTAAAAAATAATGCGAGGTTTCGGAGATATAGCAATCACCAATTTAAGTTGAACTCTCATCAATATCGGCGACCATATTAAATAGAGATCAGCTGACTGGTACATCACGTGTTAACGGTACTAGGTTAAAAGTGACCATTTTACAATGAAATGTAATAGAAGCAGACATTTTAACAGGATGCGGTGCAGGTGATAATCTTTTATGCCCCGGGTTCTTTTGATTCCAAACAATTTTCCGTTTAGCATCTCCAGGAAACTCTATGTTTTAATCCTTGAAGTCCACGCAAACGAAGTCATAAACTCATGTCAGCTATACATCTATACACACATTAATAAAATTGAAGTGTCTGTTTGTAATATCAAATTATCAGCTTTCTATTAAATTCATGTGGCTGTTTACATAGCACTTACAACAGAAATACAATTTTAACAGTTTTATCTCTCTGGCTATCTGTTTGTTGCAGCTAAAATCGTCTTTGATAAAACTACTATAATAAGTACGAATAAAATGCGTTAATCATGCCAAGACCTAAGACAATCACTGACTAAATTAAACGCCTAATAAAACTTAAACACAAACTATAAAATATTACTATAAAATGAATGCTATTTCATTTTGTGTAGGCGCTAACATTTAACAATACCTTAATTTAGGTAATCAGGAAAGCAGCACAGAA
The DNA here is from genome assembly GCA_947095525.1 of Trisateles emortualis. Taxonomy (NCBI): domain Eukaryota; kingdom Metazoa; phylum Arthropoda; class Insecta; order Lepidoptera; family Erebidae; genus Trisateles; species Trisateles emortualis. Next base: position 20,773,924 of record OX352736.1, read on the forward strand.
AAGAAAACAATCCACCGAATCTGTCTATCTGGTCACGATAAACTCAATAACTACCAAACAAAATATTACGATGATAGTTGAGCGAGTCGGAAAAATCCTGCCGTTGGAGGCAATGTTATTTGCAAATAGATCTAAAAAACTCCGTGATACTATGTGTCTATCTTCGACCAAAAAAATCACTCACAGCGAAACGCATGATCGGCCTCTGTCTCATCAGCATACTTAACTTATATATATTTTTAACTGAATTTTTAAAGATGAGGTTTCATTGCATTGTTTTTTTTTATTCCTGAACATCGTCATTTAAGAGTCGATTTGTAATATTTTCTTTTTAAGTAAAGTTTAAACATAGCTCGAAAAATTGCCTCAATTAAGTAACAATGGGCAGGGCATATAGCTCATAGAACCGATGGCCGTTGGGGCAGAAAGGTTCTAGAGTGGCGACCACGAACTGGAAGACGCAGCGTGGGCAGGCCTCCAACAAGATGGACCGACGACCTGGTAAACGCGGGCAATCGATGGACAAGGTCAGCTCAGGACCGACTGACGTGGAAAATCTTGCGGGAAGCAATGTCGAGCAGTGGACGTCTTATCGCTAAGATGGAACTACTTTTGTGGCAAACAAGCATATGGCCCACCTGATGTTAAACAGTTACCGTAGCCTATAGACGCTTGCAATACCAAAGGTATCACTTGCGTGTTACCAACCCATTTTTTACACCAGGGTTTAGATGGGAGTATCCCTGGGATAGAAATACGTTTCTTTCAAAACGAATCCCTAAGTGAGCGTTGGAGACCTATACTCACACACAGGAACACAACTACACCGCTGTGTGTAGTTATTTGGCTGTGGTCTTCTGTAAAGTGGAGGTCCTTCCCTCTCTTTAAAAATTATCTTAAAAATCTTTTTGTAATTGGATGGATAATCTTTGATATTGTTCTCAGTTTTAAAAAAATCCAGTTCTGATGATGGGTTCCGTAGGGAAGTGAGTAACCTCCTCAAATACTATAGGCATACTGCAATGAATCAAACAAATGCATTCAGGAAGCATCAATTCGTTAGTGAAACTAATAAAGAATACTGCAGATGGCCAACTTCTCAATGATAATTTTTTTTCCGATGGAGATCAGACATAATGTATATACCGAATATAACCTATATACCGAATTTACGTTGAACTCTCACTAATATGGTCGACAATATTGAATAGGGTTCAACTTACTGGTTTTTCATTCAGTTTTGTTCCGAAAGCTTATATAAAGAAGTATAACTGTATTATAAGAACAATGGATTAAAAGGAAAGTTCAATTTCTGAAATCCTTGAGCACTACGACGGACCATTATGCCCTTTAAGAATTTAATAAATTTTTGGCCCACATAAACTGTGTAACAGTACCTATCAGGTTAGAAGTGACCAATTTAAAACGAAATGTAATAGATGTAGAGATTTCTACAGGGTATGGCACAGATAATACATAACAATACATAAATTCAAACTATTAGCTAGGCGATGGGCCAATTAAGGTTATTCACGTTTGCGCTAAGACAATTTGAAGAGCAGAACAATCATACAAACAAGGAATATTTCTTCATGAAGTTTATTAATTGCAGAATCCAAATATTTAAAAGAAAAACGTGATTGACTAATCAACAAACGCACAGTTTAAATCATTAGACACTCAGATAGCTATTATGATATAGGCATCCGCAAAGAAAGGTTTTTTTAAATGTAACCACTGAAGATGAAAATCAGCCGATGAAAGTTTGCATAGGGATAACAGCTGTAGCTTTGAGATTTTCAGTAAAAGACTGAACACGCGAACGAAGTCGCGGGTACAGCTAGTATATAATATAGTTGGGTTGTTTCATTTTTTGAGTCATATTTTAGCGAAGGTTGTCAGTTTTAATACACCTTGAAAACTATAAAGGGGAACTAGCGCGCGGCACATAAAAAATCTACATGGCTTTCTAATGTTTACTTTTACCTACCGTTAAAACAGGAATAATAGTAGAGCAGTCCATTGCTCTCCCCAATAGATAATCGCGAATATGAAGAAAATAAATACACATTCTATCAAATATCTATATTCACTAGCTAGTCTCTTGATTCGACGATAAGTTACTTTACACGCTCCGTCGAGTCGACAAACAGATAAGTAGCAACCTCAATATAAAGTAAACTGATGTGATCAATCTCGTCGTCAATATTTAGGAACCGTTTTCCGCTATGCTATCAGTTAATACAGTTTTTAGCTTGCGACGCTCAATAACGCGGCATGTGTGTCAATGTCGTGCCAAGTATGGTAATATTCACAAAGTTTGCCAATAAAGGGGCGGCGGCGGCGGCGGCGCAGTCCCCCGGACTTCGCTGCGTAGTGTGGGGCTCCAAGTGCCAGGGGGCCGCGGCCGCCTGTTTGTCCACCGGCTTAGGGAAGCGACTACCAAAAGAAAAACTGAACACAACATCTTATAAGTAATAGCTTTCTTTGTAATTAAAACTGTTTTAATGAGGACATTTGAGTATTTTTGTAATTTTATGTAGATTCGCGAAATTACATTGAATAGTTTTTAAATTTGGATCGAAAATGTTAAAAATAAATCATTAGCACACTTCAGAGGATTTTTATCCAAATTCTTACAAGCATTGATTATTATTTATTGGTACTATTTACTAAAGACTTTTATTATCTAAATACAGCTTTTTAATGGTCACCTACGTTATAAATAAAATATCTGTCAAACATTTCGTTGTCAGACCGTCCGTTATGACATTCTTATAATTGGACTACTACCTGCTTCTATCAAATACGATTCAAACAAATATTTCAAAATCGTGTTAAAAACGTATAATTCTTTTTTTGTGTTAAATATTATGTTTTTAATCACATGTGATGCTTTGTTTAACCTGAAGAGCTGGCAAACAAGGACTCAGCTCTGTTTGCCATGGTTGCTTTATCAACCGACTAAAATTACCACTAGGTCATTCTTTTTATCTCTGGTCACACAGTTTACGAGTGTGTATTGTATATTAATACAATACACACTCGTAAACTGTGGACCAGCCGTAAACAACCAAGGTTAATTACAAAAGTTACAGATCTCTCTCATCGGAATAAACTATTTCCAACTCGTTCATATTTGCCGTGAGGCACAATTTCAATATTTGGCCGGCACCGGGCATACGGGCTTGCAATATATTATTATTATAAGGTTACGTGTGGACATACGGGCCTCATATTATTACTTGCTATTGTCGGCTCGGACAGGCCGGAGCTCGCCGTTCGTTAGGATTTCAATACAAGTTTAGAGATCAAGTAGAATCTATCCGATATTACTTCGATGTGTTTATGGTTAATAGATCAAAATAGTGTATTACGAATATAACTAAGTTGTCTTGTATAAAATTATGTTCTAGGATCGTTTTAATACGGTACAATATTATTGTTAAATGTCCTATAGCATTGAGCACAACATGCCTCCTGTTAGAGAGGCAGACCACAGTGTACCTGGGATATTTTATTTCAAATCTAAAATATTTTTTTTTTTTTTTTTTTTTTTTTTTTAAAAAGACAACTCCCGCACTAGAGAACAAGCTCTGTATCGCGGGGACTTTACAAACATACAATTAACGGACACAAATTACACCCAGACTAAGAACAATTCTTTGTGGGTCACACAAAGTTTTGTCCTGTGTGGGAATCGAACCCACAACCTCGTGCACAGCAGGCGCATTCTGCGGCCACTGGACCACCGAGGCAGTCAGACAGGGACAGTAACGTTTTTCGCTTGATTCGTAGAGTGGGATATCGTTTGAAAAGTTATTGCAACTGAAATCATATATAACATCACATCGTTCACATTGAAATCCTTGTGTAAAATGAGTTTGGTTTCAGTTTAACTTTTTTTTAACTTATTTATTTAAACAGTTCTTTTATTTACTTGGCAATACTCAATAAGCTTTAATCTGTTGTGTTGTATTCAAGTTTGTTTTTAGTTTGGCAAAGTAGCAAGTCTGTGAAAAAGCGTGTTAGCACTTTTGTAGCCAGATGTTCAGCATTCAGCTTTCTTTATATCTCCTTGTGTAACTCGGAACGTCTTTTGAAATAACCGTGGCAGCTGTTGGTCAACACTTATGTTAATATTAAAACTGTATGTTATCTCCGTTATAAGTGCAACTTTATTCGCAGCAATGGAATAAATAATACGAGACCAAAGCCAAAAGAATTTATTACAAAGTAGTAGTAAAGTAGTAGTAATATAAGTATTCAACAGTATCCAGTTCAGTATAAATATCGTTCATTTTCAACAAAACATGCTAAAATTTGATGAATTTCACTTTCAGATTAAATTTTCCTATAATCAAGTGGAATTATTCAGTGCATAGTTAATTGCGAAACGATAATATTGTAAATTCAATCGGCACGCTGTGAGACGATCGCCTACGCAATTATGAAAGTTATCACAATCTGAGTTTACACAGTTCTATATATATACCTACTGCCGCACCGTTGCGTTACTGTGCTGTTAGTAACTAAATATCTACTCGCTACTCGGTATAAAAATTGACGTACCTATTTATGTTAAATTATTAATTATAATATCATCGTATGTACAAGAGTTGGGATTGAATTTATTTAAATTTACTGCTTTATTATGTGGTACTTCATTCCATATAAAGATCTTAATAAGTATTTTATATCATCATCATCTCAACCCATAAACCTCCCACTGCTGGGCACGGGTCTCCTCCAAACATTTGGAGGGATATTAGCCTACTATACCACGCTGGCCAGACGTAAAAGTCGACTAAGGGAGAAAGTCAAGCAGATAATACCCTCTGCAAGAGAAAGAAAACTCGAAACAAAGCCCTATACCAAACCAACTTGTCTTGGCCAGCGTGGTATAATAGGCTAATATCCCTCCAACTGTAAGAAAGAGTCCGTTGCCCAGTAGTGGGACGTTTATGGGTTGAGATGAGGATGTTAATCAATCAAAACTATGTAAATATTACCTAACACAGTTATGTATTAAGTGACAAAAACGGAATGTTTCTGTAACGCCATCATAACAATATAAAACTTGTACTTGAGCTATAAATGAATTAAATAGTGCGACGCTTAATGCACTTGCAAGTTTGAATGGGAAAGTCTCAACGAGATCGCAATCTTGTACAGCTAATTATATTACTTGTTTGGCAACAGTGAGTGAGTGTTCTATGTAGGTTTAGCTCATGTTGCCAACTTCTTAGTTCCGTAACTATTTAAAATAACACCAAAAATGTATTTACCTCACAGCATCCACATCACTATCCTGAAAAGTAACAAGTCGTTATGTAAGAACCGACAACCGTCATTGAACCATCCAGACATCTTACAACACAGTCTAACCGACATTTATCACTTTATCAAGTGAAAGCTATAGTAAACATAACTGCAGTACCTAACTAACTATTTTAACACTATGCAAATACAGTTAATCAAAAACTAACTTCTCATGAAAATGTCTCATAGCAGCGACTACATTTTGGTTAAATTTTTACGAAGTTTAAAATTATAATTTATGATTACATCTATGTATATTCGTACTCAAGAGAGAATATAAGAGTTGGTCGCATTAATACTTTTTACGGTTCATCCACATAAAAGTAAAGTCACGTACTTTTTTACAAGTTAAAAATTCCTTTTTATGCAGACGGTTAAGTGCGCGTTAGTCGGCTGTATTCATAAAGAGTCGCGCGTCGTGTCGTGTCGGATCCGTCCCGCCAACACATCGCAAGCTCGTCAAGTGTCGGTAACGAGAATCTTTTTACGATGGATGTAAAATTACGAGTCCATGAAAAACACTTTTTCATTGGTGGCCGTTTGACGACCTTGAAGGTTTAAGGTCTTTATTATACCAAGTCTGGTATAATGAAGGTATCCTGAGTTTGTGTTTGTATCATGCATCACTATACATATATGTTTAGAGGAAGGTTAGGTTAGGTTATATGTTTTTGAGTCACGACATGGAGTTTTAATAAAATTCATTGCGAGATTTACCTCTGTGACGACATTAATATCTATACTTACATTAATTTTAAAACAAAACGTTTATAAACACAAATTATTTTTATTGTACTTCAATTACAATTAATATTTAAAAACTAATTTCATATGATTTACTTTTGACTTACTTTTTGTACATCAATTTCATTTAAAAGAGACAGATACACAATCTAAATATATAACTTCAAGTTATAGTACCACTACGATATCAGATACTCAACTAATATTAGCTGTTAATAATATTATTATGACTGTTATAGATATATTATAGAGTCTGATTGCTTACAGCTAACAATTTCTTTACTATACAAGTAATATCAATAATACCAATCAGAAACTGTCTTCTAGTTGATAACTTGGTACAGCATTTATTTTATCTATCTTTTACTCAATCGTTTTAATGACAGCAACAGTCGCCGTCGCGTCGTCGTCGTCGTCGTTCTCTTATAGGGAAGGCAATATTGAGTTTAAATTAATACAAAATGTCATATCTTTTACGATCAATTAATTTTCATGTCCAGAAATGTTATTATCAAATATCGCCAAGTGTTCCTGAGAATAGTAACGATGAAGCACTGTAAGTGCGATGGTGACTTGTTACTCGATACATTACATTGTCTTCGTTGTTACCTGTTGCTGGTATATTGCTATTTTGCCTGCCTCAAATGATTTAAAATATTATTATTATTATAAAAGTATTCTTCGACAGACACTTTTTTACCCGACTACGGCGAAGCAAAAAGGAGGGTTATGATTTTGACCTGTATGTATGTTTTTGTATGTATGTATGTATGTATGTATGTATGTATGTATGTTCATCTGTTCCCGCATAACTTCTAAACTATTTATCATAACTTGACAAATGAGGTATCGTTAGAAACGTCTTGATTGTCTGCTGGTTATAGGCTATGTGACGTCACAATAAAATCAGTATGGCGTCCTCTGTGGGACCTGAAACCTAAAAATAAAAACTAAATTTCTTGAAAAAGTGCCGTGATGGGTATCAAATGATAGGATTTAATTTGCAGGTTTCGAATATGTTAATATTACTAGCTTTCGCCCGCTGGTGTGCCTGCATTGTTTGTTTATTAGTTGGTTTAGGTCAAATCTTGCTTGCGAGATTTGAACCACTTTTCAATGTTTGATTGAGCTGAAATTTGGTACACCGACGGCACTTTGGTGACAATGTAATAATGTTATACCATGGAGCTGGTCTGATGATGCAGTCAGAAGGTGGGCAAATGACCTCGTCAAATAAACAAGATATCCGCGTCGTGTTTAGGTGCAATGGATTTATCTTGACAAGTACTATATTCTTAGGTGGGCGTTCAGGATATAATGATGAAAGCGGAAGATGGCCATAGGAACTCAGCAACGAAACAAGATAGCCGCGTCGTGTTTGGGTTCATTACATATATCTTTACGAGTACTTTAATCCTAGGTGGGTGTTCAGGACGAGGTGATGAAGTTGGAAAGTGGCTAGAGGAACTCTTCAACGAAACAAGATAGCCACGTCGTGTTTGGGTTCGTTACCTATATCTTTACGAGTACTTTATACCTAGGGAGGTGTTCAGGACGTGGTGATGAAGTTGGGAAGTGGCTATAGGAACTCTTCAACGAAACAAGATAGCCGCGTCATGTTTAGGTTCGTTACCTATATCTTTACGAGTACTTTAATCATAGGTGGGTGTTCAGGACGAGGTGATGAAGTTGGAAAGTGGCTAGAGGAACTCTTCAACGAAACAAGATAGCCACGTCTTGTTTGGGTTCGTTACATATATCTTTACGAGTAATTTATACCTAGGTAGGTGTTCAGGACGTGGTGATGAAATTGGGAAGTGGCTATAGGAAATCTTCAACGAAACAAGATATCCGCGTCGTGTTTAGGTTAGGTGCAATAGATTTATCTTGACAAGTGCTATATTCTTAGGTGGGTGCTCAGGATATAATGATGAAGACGGAAGATGGCCATAGGAACTCTTCAACGAAACAAGATAGCCACGTCGTGTTTGGGTTTGTTACATACATCTTTACGAGTACTTTATATCTAGGTGGGTGTTCAGGACGTGGTGATGAAATTGGGAAGTGGCTATAGGAACTCTTCAACGAAACTAGATAGCCACGTCGTGTTTGGGTTCGTTACATATATCTTTACGAGTACTTTATACCTAGGTGGGTGTTCAGGACGTGGTGAAGTTCGAAAGTGGCTATAGAAACTCTTCAACGAAACAAGATATCCCTGTCGTATTTAAGTTAGGTGCAATAGATTTATGTTGACAAGTACTATATTCCTAGGTGGGTGCTCAGGATATAATGATGAAGACGGAAGATGGCCACAGGAACTCTTCAACGAAACAAGATAGCCGCGTCGTGTTTGGGTTCATATTTTTACGAGTACTTTATACCTAGGTGGGTGTTCAGGACGTGGTGATGAAGTTGGAAAGTGGCTATAGGAACTCTTCAACGAAACAAGATATCCGCGTCGTGTTTAGGTGCAATGGATTTATCTTGACAAGTACTAAATTCCTAGATGGGTGCTCAGGATATAATGATGAAGTCGAAAGGTGCCCATGAAAACTCTTCAACGAAACAAGGTAGCCGCGTTGCGTTTTGGTGCGATGAATTTATCTTGACTAGTACTATACTCCTAGTTAGGTGTTCAGGTTGTCATGATGAAAGTCGGAAGGTTGCCATATAGATACTTTTTAATTAAACAAGATACTCGTTGAAGCATCGTATTTGGGCTCATTAGATTTAACTTGACGGGATTACCCATCAAACCAAAACGGGTAATATGCTTCTAAGTTGTGACCTAGAAGCATATTAATACTTCTAAGTGGTGTTTAGGGTGTGATAATGAAGTCGAAAACTGGCCATAGGAACTCTAACGAAACAAGATAGCCGCGTCATGTTTGTTGGATTTATCTTGACGAGAACTATATTTCTAGGTGGTGCTTAGGATGTGGTGTTGAAGTTGGAAGATAGGAATATAAAAAATCTGTTAATTACAAAAATAAATAATAAAAATGATTAGGCATAAAACTCATGTGCCAATAGTTTAGACTATAAAATATAGTTTTTAAAAATGTTTTAATTTGCCATATTATATTATGTTATTAATATGTAATATGTAATGGAAATTTAATTTAATATTTAATGCCCCTCATATTTATGTTTTGTAATTTGTAATGCAAATTGAATTGTATAATATTGTCTTAAAAATAAAACCCCAAAATAATTCAAATAAAATAAAGTTTAAAAACTAAAACCCGACTACTTAAAAATCGTCCTCTGAAAAGTATGAAATAAATAAATTTTATATATGTAGGTACAGAGGGTAGCCGTGGTCGTATGCCACCTTTTACATAACAATATAGGAACTTTAGGACCTCTTCATAGAAACAAGATATCCGCAAGTTCGCCTGTGTGCGATTGTGCATAAAGTGTTTAAATAAATAAATCTATCCTTAAGGCAAGGTGGCATACGACCACGGCTACCCTCTGTACCTACATATATAAAATTTATTTATTTCATACTTTTCAGAGGACGATTTTTAACAAATTCGAATTGTCTTAAGAACTCGCTGTGCGAAGAATCAATAGGTATTTTTTTTCTTTTGCAGTAACTTAGGAAAATATAAAATATTTTATTTATAACTTTTGTTTTGCAGGCAGACATTTTTGTCTGCCTGCAAAATGAAGTTGGTATTTCAAAAAAAGTTAATGTTGACGATGATAGGCAGGGTAACACAGATAAGTTCAGTTTAAACCAAAAGATTTTGTATCAGTAATAGTGTGTGATTACTAACTAACGTACCGACTACTATATACATATACTTTATATCACCATCACCTAATGTGAGCAGTGAACAACATTCAATATTCACAAAAGGACCTCGGAAACATGTCGCGTCGCCTGAATATTGTAACGTATTGTAGTGCAATCTATTGCATCAAACAAATCCTGACGCATTTGCGAGATAACCTCCTATCGCATAATATATGTACATATATATATATCCAAACAAATTTTATAACAACTTCCGCAGGGGTATCAATTGCGCTTTGAGTCTAGACAAACATTTATGGTTCACACAGTTTTGTTTGGGTTTGATTCCCACTGTAGTGTAATTGTAAGCATATATGTATTCTCTTATATAATAAGGTGTATTACTTAATTAAAGTCAGTATTTTATCCAGCATCATATTGTTTAATTACACTCTCCAGTTGCCATCCTTACACCACACTAGACAAACAACACTTGGTGTCGGTAGCGACGTGGCCACTTTATCCCACTAGATCACACTAACAGTCTAAAATATACCTCATTTACTCAAAGTTCTAAAAAAACTTTAAGTGTGACGTGAAAGAATATGTAGTGAAAAGTTACAACCATAAGAATGGGTTAAGATGGTTTAGACATGAGAAAATAATGAATCAAGAAGAGTCGTCATTCTTCTTCATTCATTCGTCAAACAAGAAACGCAAGTGTGAATGGAACAAGTCGCAAGGTAAGGCTGAAGACTTTGCGGGACAAAATATGTAACGTTCCGGCGAAACATTAACAGTACCACAGAATACTAAATAGTACAGGACAGTACTCTAACTCAATAAGCATGAATGAAGTATGTCGTAAGTCTGAATGAAGGAGAAAGAATTAAGTATGTCAAGATCGTAGCTGGTGGAGGTTCGTAGTCTCTGCTTTTCATCATCCCGAGAACGATAAACATTCATAATTACGCGACGATATAATTATAATGAACCGTGAAAAGGCTCATTACCCGTCATCATCGTACATACACGTGGCACGTCCCTGTGCACGACCCTGCAGGGGCTATTATCCTGGCTGACATACTGTTATGAATATACACGTAAATACGGGCACACTCATAAAGTAAAACTCTTTATGGTCTCCTCGTTTTAATTTTTTTGGAAAGACTTTTGTAGAGCATCAGCTACCTAGTGAGTATCGGTAGACAGTTATTTTATTAAAGGCTAGTTGTTGCCCGCGACTCCGCCCGCGTAATTGTTGGTTATCACGATAAAAAGTAGCCTATATGCTATTCCAGACTATAATCTATCTCTGTGCCAAATTTCATCCAGATTCGTTCAGTAGTTTTTGCGTAAAAGAGTAACAAACATCCATACATTCATTCTTACAAACTTTCGCGTTTATAATATTAGTAAGGATGTATATAGTCTACCAACCTTCTACCCGTGCCGCATTGCGTGGCTTTTATACTTGTTTTAAGAAAACTGTAGTTAGCAATTACCATGGAGCTATTTTTAAAATCTTGCTTCGTAATTCTATCCCGTTCGGGGTCAATGCAGCCGCTATATTGTTGGGGGTGTGTGCGATTAAGCTTGGTCATGGTGACGCCGCCGCCGCGCGCCGCGACCGCCGAGCCGTCCGGGGCGGCCGGCCGCTCGGGCGTGGAGGTACTTAGTGCCTTTACACGCGAACAATCTCGTCCAATATGTGGCTACTTACCAACAAATATGTGGCTTTCAACGTACTTTTAGATGTTTACACACGGACCGAAATAAAAGTCGGCTATTTTCGTAATATTATAGGTGATATTATTTAGAAAGATTTTGTTTATTACAAACTGCTGCCAGGTAACCTTTTGTTTGTTAGTCTCTTCTATACATCTCTCTTCTATATACAGATAATGTGATGGACCAGTCGGACGCTTTAGATAACTTTATCAAATTTCACACAATATAGAATTACATGTATCATCTGGAGCGGCCTACTACGGGGATTTAGTCTCATCTGGAAGGAATTTCCGTGGGTTTAAACATTTCTGCCATACATATTATAACAATCAAACTTAGCTCACATAGGTCCCGTAGCTTAAGGTCCTCCGTGGTGCTCCTTTTCATAGATTACAAACCTATACAGATTTATTTTGTCTCCCGCTTTGTTAGAGCGCGCTGTTATACAAAAGTATGACGTAATTCACTGGAGGCTCCAGCCTCACTCAGTTTATTATTAATTTTAATGTAGATACCTACATAGGTACGACGAGTGCCTGAACAAAACAAAGAGTTACAATTGAAAACTGTAAATACAAATATTGTAAGGAACTAAATTAATAAATTTACGCTTACACAACGGACAAAGAAAAGCAGTAGGTGTTCTTTACACAAACAACACAACTAAAAAACAAATAAGGGAGAAGTTGAATTTATTAATAAAAATATTTAGATATCTAAATCTTAATCAAATACTATATATATTTTTAACAAGCCATTTTATTAATCTCCGAGTAAATCATCTTCATCATCTCAGCCAAAAGACTAAATATTCCGAGAATATAATTTAATAATATTTTAAAACAATTCACAAATTGCTATCTGATCCCAAACAAGGCAGAGCCTGTGCTATAGTAACTAGACAACTTATAAAATACTTATATATTTTCTAATAATGCATTCATATTTTACTTTTACAGAACAGACAGCTCATCGCACAAAGATTAGTCCTGGGTGGAAATCGAACCCACGACCTCCGGATCAGCAGTCAGGCCACGGCACAGGCACGGCAGTTAAACCACGAGACCAACAGCATAGAAGATACTCGTATATCAAGTTAAAGTTGTTTCTACGCACGCATAAGGGTGCATCCTCCAAAGTTTTATATATATCCGCGTTATGGACATTGTTCCTAACAGACATACAAATAAAAAGTAACAAAATATGATACGGTTATTTTTGTTTTGTTAAGTTTGAGGCAATAAAGGGGAGAATGAAACGTTCATCGTTTATGTTTGTTACGCTTACGACTCTAGCATCTCAAAATTATTTAAAAATATGCTCATGTGTTTTGTGAACTAGTTTAGTAACAATGGTTTGAAAATATAAATGCCATACAATGTATAACGTCGATATTAGATAGGCGTAAATAATATGGGGTATAATATCGGGAGTAACAGCCGCAACCCCAGGGGCTGTACTAAAAGCAAAGTTGATCCGATATCGATACGGCATCGAGAGAAATACGATGTTACGTTACTGTAAGATACTTCGCAACTCCATAATGGATTGGTGGCCTCTTTTTCATAAATATCGATGCAGATGGGGATGAGAACTTGCGAGCCACGCTTATCTACTTCACAACTTGTAAGCTGTATTATGTTTCTACCCAAATAACATAAATCATATTAAGTAGCTTGATTATATTAAAAAGTCCTTATTCGTGTCATCAGATTATAGAATATTTTTTATAATACGATAGCAGTACATGTATATATGGACAGAAAATAAAAAATCTTATAGTTTATGAAACTTAATTAAATTATTGTATACGAATTTCTTATTGTGTTTTTATTTTACGCACGCGGAACGGTGCTTATACTACTATTTTACGCACTATTACAACCCTTGTGTATATAGATAATGACTATAACTTATTGCTTGAACCACAACTGTCCGTTCACCAAAAAACTTCTTAACTGTTAACGTGGTCTAAAGTAGGTTTTTTGCTTGAGACGATTATTTTAAAACCTTGAGGCGATTTGCACAAAGACATGAGCCGGTTAGAATACACGGAAGGACATTAGTCAAGTATTTGTCTCCAGTCTCTATATCTACGTCAACGTCTGTGTACCGTACGCGTACAAAAGCCGAAGCAAGATGGCGTCCAACGTGACTTTAAACTATTTCTCAGCTACGATTACCATCAAAGTTTAAAACGGTCCCAAAATCCGATAAAGTTGCACTACTAACTCCAGTTAGCGCGGCAAAGTTAAAGTTTGTTCCATTCACTGCACAACATTTCTACGGCTTACTTCACAGAGCGTACGTTCGCTATCTACGTCGAAACCTTTCAGATCAAATCAAACTAACTATTTGTTTACTACGCAAAGTAACAATAAGCCAATTTGTTTATTCTCAACTTCGCTGATGATTTGGGTTAGTAGCATTAATGGAAAAAAGATCCAAATAGTGTAGGTGCCCATTAATAATATTTTCATCGATGTTGTGAATCGCACCGATCTTATTCACGGGTGGATTTGAAAACTTTTTGAATCAGACCCGTTGATCAATATCTAATTAATCTAATAAATTTATACGAGAAATTTTTGTACAAGATATTTGGTGTATCCTGGAAACGGCTCTAATGATTTTGATAAAATTTTGTATTAAGATAAGGTCTTGCTTTTTAGGCCTCTGTCGTGATCTCTCGTTGACTGCATTTGTGTTGACGGAAATATAACTATGTATTATAAATACATAAGCAAAGTAAAACAGTTCAATAGGTAGGTAAGTACCCTTTTCTGCTCTGTTCGTCAACCAATTTTATTTTTATCAGAGCTTTGGTGATTGTTTTATAAAAAAAACGTTGCGTGATTCTCTTAGAGTCATGGTAGGACTACATTTAGCTTTAGGTAACGAGTAATTTAACTTTTTTTTGAGGGTGGGTGTTAAAAAAGTCGACACGTTTTTGCAATTTAAAAATTCAATTTAATTAAAATAACCAAGTATTTTTCTACTTTTTACTACAAAGTTTACTTAAATATAGTTTAACTAGCTAGTACTTACATTAGTAGCACTCCTATGAGACAAATTCACTAAGTCTTATATAACACCACCTGCCAGCACATCACTTACACAAAGCACAAACACTTCATAGAGCTATGTCTCAGATCAGCGACCTTGTATCTGCACAAAAAGGCTTGGAAGAGTGCTTCAACAAGCGGATGACGGAACTAGAGGCACAGTTGAACAGCGGAGGACCATCCAAGGATACAGTGGCAAAAGTAGCGGAGGAGTTCCGGACGTTCCGTGAGCTCATGTTCAAGATGTTAGACTTGCTCCGGAAGCAAATCATGGAATGCCACAGGTCAGTTGATTTACTGGAGTCCAGACACCGGAGAAAACATCTTGTCTTTTTGGGAGTAGCTGAGGCTGACAAAGAGAACTGCACCACTACCATACTTGATTTGGTGCATAGCAGACTTCATCTGAACAACATCAGTTTGTCAGATATAACCATCTGCCATAGGATCGGGGTCCCCAACAAGGATCATCATCGGCCCATACTGGTGAGATTTTCTAGACTCGACCTTAAGTTGGCTGTCTGGCGAGCAAAGACAGCATTAAAGGGCTCTAGAGTTTCACTCAGGGAATTTTTGACAAAACCTCGGCAGGCGGTATTTGTTAAGGCTCGGCAGCATTTTGGGATGAGGGCGTGCTGGACTCAAGACGGTGTTGTTGTCGTCAAGGCATCGGATGGAAGCCGTCATAAGATGATTTCGCCTGAAGAGCTCAGTTTGCTGCTGAAGAAATATCCAAAGTCGTCTGGAACTGGATCATCGACCGTGACTAAGAGTGGCCCTGAAGTTGTTGATGCGTCTGGGCAGCATACGAACAATAAAAACGCTCGTAAATAAGTCTACTATCCATGTTCGTAAATTTTTCTTGTTTTTAGTAAGTACATATGATTTTTTTTGCATCGTGCGCTACTGTTGAACTGGACTGCTCTTGTTTTTATGTTTGTAAGCCTCTTCCGTTGTTGTTATCATTTTTATTGTATTCACCCTCATAATACAACAAATTTTCTGATTTAGAGTGACACTTGACAGCTGTCATATTATGTTCATAGATTACCTACGTTCAACAGGTTGCGTTCCGATTCGCACTATAAACGTTATATTAGTGTATCGTTTTGTTTTCCTTTTTTTTTGTTAAGTAACGTTTTTATACTTAATTTTTATTTTTGTGCTATGTTGTATTTACCTTTTGATCTTGTTTTAATATTGTGTAATGTTTTGTGTCAGCTGGCGGGTGGTGCAGAGATAGAAGCACTGCACCGGCTAATATTATTATTATTATTTTTTATTATATTACATAGGTATTATTATATTTTATTTATATAAATTTATATTTTATTAGGTATATAGGTATCATTATATTTTATGTCATCAGTCGATGATGATTCATTTCATACAGTGAATAGTTCCATCAACTCATCAAATGACGACAGCTTCTCATCAATTACGGACACGCTTGGTGGAGTTCTACAGCAGACATTTGTTCAATCTTCCAATTGTTTGTTTAATGTTTGTCATATTAATGCACAGAGCATTCCGAGCCACTATGGGGACCTGCACGAGGCTTTCAGTGACTCAAACGTTCATGCTATTTTAATCTCAGAAACATGGCTAAAACCTCATCTTCTATCCACCACCTACCCCCTCCCTGGTTTCATTCTTATTCGAAATGATAGGAGTGACAGAAGAGGCGGTGGTGTGGCTATCTATCTTCGAAGCTCTTTTCCCTACAAGATTCTTTTTTCTTCACCTCAAACTTATTCGGCCTCTGTCGAATATCTATTCCTCGAAGTTTCGGTTAAAGGTACCAAAACTGTCTTAGGGGTTGTTTATTGTCCACCTACCGTCGATTACTTCTCCAGTCTCGAATCGATTCTGGAATCTTTAGGGTCAGAATATGCACACCATGTCATCATGGGCGATTTCAACACTGATCTACTCACCCACAATTCCTCTCGTTCCCGTAAACTCCTCCAGATTATAGAGTCTGTCAACCTTCATGTACTCCCATTACAAGCCACTCACCACAATATTGAAGGAATTGACACGTGGCTCGATCTGATCATAACCTCTGATCCTTCCCTGGTCCACTCCCACGGTCAATTCCCAGCTCCTGGTTTCTCCCATCATGACCTAATTCATATGTCCTACAAACTAAAGCCTCCTAAAACCCGTCCCAGAGTTCTGCATAGGCGTTGCTTTGGTCGTATTAACACTCATATGCTCTGTAAGGATGCTTCGCAGGCTGATTGGGGACCTCTGATAGCGGCCACCACCGTGGATCAAAAGGTTCACATTTTCAACAGTGTCATCGTTAGTCTATATGACAAACACGCCCCTATCAGGCCGGTCAGGTTTAAACGCCCTCCTGCCCCTTGGATGACTAGAGGTGTCCAAATGGCTATGAGGCGAAGGGATCGAGCATTTCGAAAGTTTAGAAGGGAGCGTTCGGATGATAACTGGGTCCTCTTCAAAACTGCAAGGAATCGGTGTAATCAGATGATGCGTAATGCCAAACGCCGACATATCTACAACAATATCAAATCTTCTTCTCCCGCCAATATTTGGAAGTTCCTCGGGACTTTGGGTATTGGAAAACAGCAACGCACAGTCCCTCAGTTGACAATTGGCTTGGATGATATCAATCAACATTTCTCCACTGTTAATCCCATGGATCACCAAGCCAAATGCCATACTGTGGATTTCATAGCTGGCCTTCCCCAACCAAAAATTGATCCTTTTACTTTTTCTCTAGTCACACCGGGGGAGATCAAAAAAATTGTCCTTTCAATAAAATCCAATGCGGTTGGCTGTGATGGTATCAGCCGCCGTATGATTATCCCAATTCTAGATTACCTCATCCCAGCAATATCCCACATTATTAATTTCTCATTAGAATATGGCACATTTCCTTCTACTTGGCGTAAGGCCTTTATTATCCCTCTACCAAAAATTTCCAATCCTTCTCTCCCTGAACACTTCCGACCTATTTCTATTCTTCCCTTTTTTTCCAAAGTGCTTGAGGCCTGCGTTCACAAGCAGTTAACACGGTTTGTGTACCAGAATAATTTATTGAGCTCACTGCAGTCTGGATTTCGGCCCGGACACAGTACTACCTCAGCACTCCTTAAAGTGACTGGCGATATAAGGGCGGGCATGGAAGATACCAAAGTTACTGTGTTGGCTTTGGTTGATTTCTCGAACGCCTTCAATACCGTCAGTCACGAGATCCTTCTGTCAATCCTCTCCCATATCATGATCTCCCCTAATGTACTGGAATGGTTCTCAACATATCTTCAGGGACGCCAGCAGTCCGTCCAATTTGATGGGTCTTCATCAAATTGGTGTGACCTTAGCTCTGGTGTCCCTCAAGGCGGCATTCTTTCTCCGTTACTTTTCTCAATTTTTATTAATCTCCTTACCCAGAATCTTCAGTGTGCGTATCATCTTTATGCCGACGACTTGCAGCTGTACTCTCAGGCGAGCATAACTAATGTATCATCAGCCATTTCCATGGTAAACAGAGACCTAGAGGCAATAAAGGCTTGGTCTGAAAGGTTCGGTCTATCTGTAAACCCAGCAAAATGCCAAGCCATCATTGTAGGTAGTCACCGTATGATGTGCAGATTGGACTATGGTACTTTGCCGCCACTAACTTACAACAACCTGACCATTCCTTTTAGTTCAACCGTTAAAGACCTGGGTTTGCTTATTGATTCCACATTTAATTGGCAGGCACAGGTCACAAGTGTCAGTCAGAGAGTTACAGGATCCTTACGTGCCCTATATCGTCTGAAAAACTTCCTCCCTACTAAGACCAAAGTAATGCTTGTGCAGACCTTAATCTTTCCGTTAATCGACTATGGTGACATGTGCTATTATGACCTGAATGCAGATCTACTCAATAAATATGATCGTCTTCTTAATAACTGCATTCGATTCATTTTTAATCTTCGTAAATACGACCACGTATCTATCTATCGTTCAGAATTGAAATGGTTACCTGTTCGTCAACGCCGTAGCTTGCGTGCTCTCACTACGCTTTTTTCTATTCTCAATTCTCCATCTTCTCCTAGCTATTTAACTTCCTGTTTCCAGTACTTAAGCTCCGTTCACGACAAAATTCTACGATCCTCAAATAATCGTTTGCTTGTGTTTCCCTCCCACACTTCTGGTTTTGTCCACTCTTCTTTTGTCGTGCAGGTTATCGAACTCTGGAATGCGCTTCCCCTGGAGGTCAGAATGTCCACAAGCCGATTTACTTTTAAGATGAAGGTTCGTTCTCTTCTCTTTGATGAGTTGTCGCGAGTATCTCGTTAAGTTGATTACCTATATGTATGTATGTAATTTTGTATATGTATATATATATATATATATATATATGGTATACTAATTATATATATTATATTATATATATTTATTTGATTCAGTATATGTATTTTTGTGTATTCGGTTAATCGTATCTATTCGATATTCAAGTGACTTCTTATTGCACCTACTTCGTTTATCTCTGCATTACCGTGGTTGACTGGTAGAGAATGCCTATGGCATTAAGTCCGCCTATGTACATGTTTGCATGAAGTTTTATAAATAAATAAATAAATAAAATAAATAAATAATTTGGACAATGTAACAGAAACAACAAGGATAAACATCGACATGACCTAGTTACACGACGACGCTGACAAAAAATATGCGCCAAACGCCAAGCCGAAACGTATCTCGGTCACAAACAGAAGGGTTGTGTCGACTACGAAATATGACAATACAATTGCCTTTAATAAGGTACATGTTAGGAAAGCTTTAAGAAGGCCAATTTATGAATAAATAAATGTCGAAGCTGAAAAAGCTGGCTCAGATCTATAAGTTACAGATTGTTGTTAGTTGACTTTCAAGGTTAGGTGCTAAAACTCGGTTTTTCATTTAGAAGATACAGGTTCTTAAACAAAACCGCCATAAATAGCTAAAAACCGTTCTCATACCATAACAAATCTGCATTGTGCCTAATTGGCGAATTTGTTTGGGAATTTTGAATGCCATATAAAAATAGACATCCTAAAGTTGCAAACTATTTCGTCTAGAGTTAAGAAATACACTGTTCCCGAGGGTACGCATTCCAAGCAAGACTTAGTCGGAGACTTGAGCGAGTAAGTATATATAGTATAATTAGACAAATTCCTTAGCGGTCACCGTCTGAACTTGTGGAACAATCCATGCGGCATCCCGGACTTTATCTCAGCGCTCCCTCGAGGCGAGGCCGGTTTAGTGCTGAGTTGCTGACAGACTGCGACTGTATCTACTAGTATTATCAGATCTATAACTACTGTCTCAAGCTTCACGTACTGGTATATTGATTAAAAAATTCAGTATGCGGTATTAAGATAAGGTCTTGCTTTTTAGGCCTCTGTCGTGATATAACGACTGTTAACAGACGGGACCGACCGTTTCAGTTGAAGACCGTTGACTGCATTTGTGTTAACGGAAATTAACTATTATAAATACATAAGCAAATACGAAACACTTCAATAGGTAGGTAAGTACTGTCACAAAGATCTACCTCTATTCGTAAACTGTAATTAAGATCACCTCTTGCAGTTTTAAGGGCTACACATTCTACGTAGAGAAACAAACAAAAATATATCTCTTACATACGACTTACTCAGACCGATGATATGAAAAAAAAATCAAAAGCTAAGGAACAACAAAATTCCATATAAGCGTTACTAACATTGTATTATTGTTCAAAGTCGGCAGTAGCCGACGGCAACGTTTGACAGATTGTCGACGTGCCTAGCATGCTACATGTTACATATTATGCTACAAACAAATGAGCATAACGTATTACCGCTCTCACCATCTGTTGTCTGAGTAGGTATTCAACCAACAAAAGCAACTCATGTTCGCAATCAACGTGTTGTCTGTGGCTCTACAGCATACTAAAATAACTATTCAATAGAAGTAATTACTTAATTATCCGTATCTAGACATAAATAATAACATTAGTTGATAGGAAAAACTATGTATATCTATTAATTAGTGATCTCGTTAGTCTTATTCTTTGGATCATAGAAGATATTCGTCTATATGGTTAGGTAACCATATAGACGAATATCTTCTATGATGAACGTATCCACTAGATAGGAGTAGGTACTCCTATCTAGTGGATACGTTCACAATGCGAGAGCGCTCATTGCGATGACGGCTTTTATTTATTTATTTTATTTATTACACACTTTATTGTACACCATTTTTTAATTTTACAAAAACTTTTTATAAATAAGTCTGTACAGTGGGCGGCCTTATCGCTAACAGCGATTTATACCAGGCAACCTTTGGATGGATATGTATAATTTCTAAATGTATAATTTTTGTGCAAACACGAACAGAAACTTAATGTTTCTGTGTAGGTATATGAACAAAATAATTAAAATGTCCACCAATTAATATTGCATACGTCCATGCAGTTAAGCTCCGTTACATTTAAATTGACCATTTTTTACAACATTTTGATGACGAGTAGGAATTATGTTCTGGACCAATATCGCAGACATACTTTATAGCGCTTCGAGTCAACCAATCAATCAGCCAGTTTCAGTCTACTACTAGACATGTCCTTCGCCTTTCTTCGGTGTGTAGATTAAAAGTATATTATATCGCATCCTTAGTATATAACTGGCGTAACTTGAGAAATGTCACCGGGCAATTTTGAACCTTAGCTGTTAAGAAAAAGATGTAAATTGTAAAACAAACACGCTTCAACTTATGTCATTTTCCACAGTGGGTGCGATATGGTAATGGTTTATGTAAACCGCTCGCCAGAGCTGTCACGAGTCACGAGCATAGGCTGTTATTATCACATTGAACATTGCACTCACAAATTAAGATCATTTTTGAAATATTGACAATGATCTTAGTGCCGCAGAGGTATTTTCATCATGCAGCCTTTAGAAAATAATTGCTAGAAAAATATTAAATACTCTTATTTTATGTTAAAATTATATTCAGCAGAACGTGGGACAGTTTTTTATAGCAGGCTAGGTGAATGTAGTCAGTAATAATTCTCTATTTCACACTACGGGGAGGCGACAACGTAAGCCACTCGTGAATTACGTGGTGTAATTACTGTTTTTGTGCCACACCTCTAGGTATTGTAGAAGGAACCACATAGGCATGTACTTACTAATACCCAAAAAAGCCGTTTTTCAAAAATAACTACTTATGGCGGTCCTGTTTATAAATAGGCACACACATTCGTTCACTAATCTCTAGACCAACAGGCGAGTCAAACACAAATCTTATAGAATAAGTAAATTTTAGAATAAAGCTCGTTTAAAAATTACTCCCATTATTAGGCTAGCTTAGGCCCGCGTGTACAGTCCCACGTAAACAGTGTTTTTTTTTCTTGGATAAACATTACCATTGTGCCAGACTATAATTTATTTCCGTTAGTACTTAATTATAATTAATTAATACCGTTCTAAATTGTGCAAAATAACTCATGTTTTGGATCCAGACTATACGGTACGGAAGTTTCATAAATGAATGCACACATCATTTAAAAAGATTACTCAATTAGTAGGCTAGACTTGTCATAATGATAGCCATGAGATTACTTCGGACCACTTAAACTAATATGTTCGACTTATCAGCTTGTCGACTGCCACAGATACATGCGTAACAAACGCGGTATCTGTGGCAGTCGACAGGCGCTAACAGTGGTCTCAGGGCGCAGATGTAACCGACTCCTGAGCAAATCGGTAAAATCACGCGTCAAAGAGATTCATAACCAAATCTGTGCGAAAAATCATTCGTATAAAATCTTTTACAGAAGTTGTTTCATTGTAATGTATATTGTGTGCATGAAACGGTTGGTTTGTCGTGGCGTCGCGTGTGTGACCAGTCAAGCGGCGCTCATTTGTCAGCGGAGCGACGCGTTGAGCGCCGAGCGACGACGTTGTGCGACGCGACGCGACGACGCGGACGTCGTGCGACACATGAGCCAAATTAGCGACCTCCCGATACTGACAGCAGCGAGTCATCGATCAGACTAACGGATTATGTCTTGTTTGTTTGACTGTCTCGGGTGGTGATGGCGCAGTGGTTTGTGTGTACGACTACCGCTCTAAAACCGGCTACCGACATTGTGAGGCTGCTGTTTGTTAGTCAGGCAACGTTCTAATTAGGCTCGCGAGGCAAATGCGTCTCCACATCACGAGGCTGCCTTAGTGCGACATTCCTCGCGACGGTGGCTCGTAATTTCAGTACCCGCCTTAAGATCTAAGCTTGTAAACCCGGGTTGGGATTTGGTATTTCCGAAGAATAATGTTCTCATATTATGAGACAGGTCTCCAGCGTTCATTTAGAGATGCATTTTGAACGAAACGTATTCCTATCCCAGGGACACTCCTATCTTTAAGCCCTGGCGTAAAAAATGGGTTGGCAACACGCCAGTGATACCCCTGGTATTGCAAGCGTCCATAGGCTACGGTAACTGCTTTACATCAGGCGGGCCGTATGCTTGTTTGCCGCCCAAGTAGTATTAAAAAAAACGTAACATTACATAAATACATGAAAGTAATACACCTGCATATCGCATAAAACAAAACTCTCTATGCTATTTTACTGAACAAAACTGTGTTTCAACTGCATCATCTCCTTCTTAGCGTGTCGATGGCAATCTAAATTGTGTCCAGCCAGAACCAGGCCCAGAACGTAGCTACGAGTTTTGCATTTTCAGTAGCGTCCATAAGCTCCTGTAACATGCAGGTATCAGGGCACGCGGGACATGATACCTGCACGGTATGAATATACCTATTAGGTAGGTGCATTGCCAAGGTACGCCCTGATTAAACAAGTTGCTGATTCAGTTCAAGTGGTGTAAAGGAATTACATCTCCATTGACCGATGATAATATATGAACATAGAAGCTAGTTAGTATGTTATTGAAAGAAAGAAAGAAAGAAAGAAAAAAGTTTTATTTGCTCTTACATTCAATAAACTTAAAATTACT
This sequence comes from Trisateles emortualis, assembly GCA_947095525.1. NCBI lineage: Eukaryota > Metazoa > Arthropoda > Insecta > Lepidoptera > Erebidae > Trisateles > Trisateles emortualis. The sequence continues at coordinate 20,797,538 of OX352736.1, forward strand.
ACATTTCATTAACCTAAATATAAAAAAGCAAATAAGGTCCCTGCGTCAGCTCTAATGTTGTGGCCTGGACCACAACGCTGGTATTCTCGCAGGACCTTTATATCTACGTGAGTGACGCGTGGAATTCCCAATTCTTGTACTTAATTGTAATTGTAAATTGCTATTAAATTATACGTTATGTATATATATATTATATCGTAAGTGTATGTATTATGGTAAGTGTAAATATATATTAATAAATTATAAATAAATTTCTACAGTTACATATCTAAAGAAATTTAAATAAGCATAATGTAAAGTACGCATATCCGAACGCACTCGACTGTCACTAGTGTCAATGCAATGCAAATGTCATGCCACGTACGCATGCGGGTGATGACGTGTCAACACGTGTGAGAAATAGTGAGAATGAACACGATGCCCAAAACTAAAACCCAATGCCGCTTTCACGTACCAGAATCTCTTTGCTTAACAATTAATAACTGTTTAAATTTCACCTGGAAAGAGTGTGAGGAAGTCAGGCTTCGTAATGGTGGTGGCAGGTCATTCCAACAACGCGTGGCAGCGTACCTAAAACTGCCCCGAAATGCAGTTGTCCTATGACTTGATGTTACTAGCAGATACGATGACGCCCTCGTGTTAATCTCATTGACATCGCGAGACCAGGTCAGCTTAGAATATAGATACTCTGGTTTTTTTGTAAGGACTACGCCAAACAGCAACACAGCCAGATGGAGATGTCTGCGAGCAGTCATTTTTAAGAGATTTCCCGCATTTAAATAGCTGGTGACATGCGTTCGAGGTGGGATACAGTAGCAGAATCGGGCACATGCATTTTGCACCCGCTGTATCATGTTCTGCGTTCTTTTCAATATACATGCACCATATACTGCATCTACATAATTCAACTTCGACAAAATAAGGGATTCGCATAGCATGATCCTCAAATCTGTGCACAGGTGCTGACGAATCTGATACAACAGTTTAAGACGGTAAAAACAGTTTGTAACAGCTTCACGAACATGCGTCTCAAAATGTAGTTCCCCATCCATAACTAAGCCCAGATTGCGTGCTTCAGTCACTTCCCCTACCGCACAGCCATCAACCATCACCACTGGATTTGAGGCCCTAATCTTTTTTATTATTTCCTTAGATCCCAATATTAAATATTTTGATTTAATTGGATTCAGAACTAAGGAATTTCTCATTGCCCATTCTGATATCCGAGATAAATCTGCATTGATTTTATTTACAGCTTCATGGCATTCCTGAGGATGAAATGACAAATATAATTGAAGATCATCAGTATAAATATGAAATTTCGAATTAATTATATGGTTGGTCACATCAGCACTGTATAGTATGAAGAGGAGAGGACTGATTATGGATCCCTGAGGGGCCCCCCGAGTTACCTGACTGCAAGAAGAATTGACTTTGTTACCATTTGTGTCATGTACTTGAACGAACTGTGACCTGTCAGTCAGATAACTGTGGAACCATTTTACAGTCTTTGTATCACAGCCATAGTATGTAAGTTTTGCGAGGAGAAGAGGAATATTAATGGTATCAAGAGCTCGTAAAAAATCAAGCAAAACAAGTATGGTGCCCATGCCCTTGTCCCTAGCTTCCAGGATATTGTCAACAACATCAAGGAGAGCAGTAGTTGTGCTATGGCCTTGACGGAAACCAGATTGCATTTAATAGAGCCTATACACTGGCTAGCACTGGCTGGTCGCACAATATTGGAATTGTAATTGAATGCGTACGCAGCGGGCCGCAGAGCGCCGCGTGAATGCACTAACTAGACCAACTTCATTATACCTGATGTTTACCTAGGTGGACAGAAAGTTGCAAGATCTTATCAATCATGGGACATAGGTAAGTCACAATTTACGAGATTTTATATTGAAGTGTGTGTCCAGCGGTATAATATTTTCTATACGGAAAAAATGTATTGGTAATTATTTTGACTTTAACACTGGTTCAACAAAAATAATGTCAGGTATTTACGCGTTAGAGAATATATAATATTTCATAATAAATCATTTAAGGTCCACAACAAATATAATTTATATTTATTTTTTGTAACTTAGGGCGAAATCCCTATAAAGCCCTGCACGGTATAGGTAAAAGTATAATTTGTTAAATAATCAAAAAGAAATCTACAATTACAGTGGATATGCACGTTGAACGTTGCAATGGTGATTGATCCAAGCCTTGCAATCAATCTCACTAAAAAAACCAGGAGTCAAATCTTTGACGATTACACGAATCATTTGTTTCAACACGCTTTTAGTTACTCAATAGAATAATATCAGTAGAGAAGCTTTTTCCTTGTCACGGCTCACCCACTTGTAATGTTACTATTTATCTTATTACTGCCTTTTGTATCCAAACAATATTCTGCCATACTTACATTTATAGAGCACGTAGTCACGGGGAAATATAATATATATACAAAGGTATGGTGCTCCTGGTCGAATTGCAACTGCAGCGATCTGTCTCAATAACATTGGTGCAGAAATGAGTGCGCCAAAACACATGCTCATCCTAATTACTCATTACTAACAAGACAAGTCCTGAGAGAGACCAGGCGCAGGTCTAGCGGCTTCACTCGGACTTGGGTCTAACACCACCAACTTACTAATTCCGTGCAAAGACTGAGTATTTTCTCAGAAAAACTCCAATAACACTTTATACGGCCGAGTATCAAACCCGGAACCTTGTTTATGACTTTGACTTTATAATAACTGGGGCAAAGTGATTGTATGTAACGTATTTGATGAAAGCACGCTTATAATCTCTCTCACAGTGATATGCAGTGTCCCTTCATGCAGTGGATGAACAACAGAGGTGGTAGTATCGTCAGCCTCGTGCTGCCAGATCAAATAAGCTTACATTGGTTTTTGCTTAATATTTTACTACCTAATATATTTCTCAGACTTCACTCTTAATTTTTTTTTCATAATTGTGATTATTTTAGTTATTAAATAAAGTAATTAAATTACCTAGTACTTAATTATAACCAACCTATAAGTCCATAATTTAAATTTCATCAAATTTTTATTTAACCTATTGTGCTGATCTAAATTTTTCCTGTACCTACTCTATTTATAGCATGCTGTGATCACCCGTAATTGTATATATTCCTAAATTATATATTTAAGCTATGTATTTTTAATATACTGTGTATTCTTCTCGTTGGTGATCCTGTAAAAAATAAATAAATAATTCAAATACATTGAGATATTGAAGAATGAAAAATAACATACCAAAAAGGAAGCGACGCGTTATGTACATGTATGTGTGTGTGTAGACTGTAGACATAAACAACGCACACACAGAAGGATAACACACTTAATAGCGAATAGGGTTGTCACTAAACCAAATATTGACATGATTGTGATGCTCTTTTGTTATTTCTTATGTCTAATATAGCGCTACTTCTCTTTTATACTACCAAGGAGGCAATGCTTACGGTCCGCCGTACGGTAAGCAGTTGCCGTAGCTTATAGACGCTTGCAACACAGGGGTTATCACTTTTACGATAATTACTAATAAACAGATTTATCAATAAACTTATCACTCACTTTGAAAATAGATGTAATAAAGCATTAATATCTAGTATTCAGCTGGCCGTACGTGATAAATAAATAGTATCGTTTACTAGTCAAAAAACATACATACAGACGAATATAGAACCTCTACCTTTTTGGAAGTCTGTAAATAACTAACTTTACACAATCATCAAAATCAATTAAAAGTTTTCTAGTATTGAAAAGAATTCATTATCATAATATAATTATTCGCAGCTTTTAATAAATTACTGCAGTAACCTTCTCCTTTACTTTCGCCGCTATATGATGTATTTTATCCTATTTATTAGGCACAGTTAGTCCACACTATTCTTTTAGAGGGTATTATAATATAGAAACACCTACACATCCTATATAAAACGTAGGTACATAGAAAGATTCTGTGTAAAATATAGGTGACAGCCCTGAGTTAGTCGGGCTCGGCGCGGCACGGTGCGGCACGTCGGAAGCGCGTTGTTTAGCCACCGCACTACCGCGCGCTTCCGCAGCTCACTCGACTCTTTTCCTATAATAAATACGATCTATTATAGCTACACTTGGGACACCGCGCACCTCTGTTTTTTCTTGTGATTTTTTTTGTGTGACGAGATTTACATTAGTAATACGCACACACACACATACAAACACTATAGAACAATTTTGTTTATTTGCATTCGAGAATGATGTCCAATAAAATTATTTAATGACTGCGTGCCGAGTAGTCCGTGTACGTAGAGGAGTTTATAATCACCGATACTACTCATATCAATAAAATTATTGTTGCTAAGGAACCTTCCTCGAAACGAAATAGGTACATATGTCACGATGGAGAGCAGAAAAGTATACGTAGTAGGTATATCAATGTTCTTAGGATTCTGTAGGCGTGATGGATAAATGTCTATTTATGTTTTACTAGTCGTTGCCCGCGGTTCCGCCCGCGTTGATGTCGATTATCGCGATATATTTTTTTTAATTCCAGACTAATCTATCTCTGTGCCAAATTTCATCCAGATCCGTTTAGTAGTCTTTGCGTGAAAGAGTAACAAACATCCATACATACATCCATACTCACAAACTTTCACATTTATAATATTAGTTAGTATTTAGCGGATTGGCATGTTGCTGTCAACAACCAAAAAGTCAAATTATTCAGTTAGCCACACGCTAGTGAAGTTTCATGCATTACAAGCGTATTACCGTAGTCTAAAGACTACGGTAACTACTAACTATCTGACAATCCGTATGCCTATGTGCCACCTAGCTTGGTAGTAGAATAGTGTAACAGAGGTAGAGCACCAAACTAGCGAGCAAGCCCGACTGGGGAAGGACCTCCACCTTACTGAATACCACATCCAATAACTACACACAGCGGTGTAGTTGTGTTCCTGTGTGTGAGTACAGGTTCCCAGCGCTAATTTAAGAATGCGTTTTGAAAGAAATGTTAAAGCCCTGATATCAAGAACAATGGGTCGGCTAGCTGCAGCTATTTGCCACCCAAGTAGTACAAAATTTTAAAAAAAGAAAAAAAAATAAAAAAGTGGATTTAAATATATGTTAACTATGCACCGCTCTGCAATATTCTATGAAATCCAAGTGCTACTACCTTTTAGCTAAAATAGTTGCTAACAAAGTGTTCAGTAAGAGAAGTCTCGACAATAACAACTATTCACGAGAACTTTGCTAATTACTTGAAGCCGCAATTTGGTTCCAAGTGGTTCACCGCTTTCTATAAGCATGGTTTGAGTCTTCTTTTGTAAGCTTACATACCTATAAAGAAGAGCGTTTTCTACCTCAGTCATTGCTGTTAATTTTTGTAAGTAATAGTTGTTTTGTAAAATGAAACCCACATGTCTTAGAAAAAAATCCAAAAACATGTCTGATCACCAACCCGCATTAGGCCAGCTTGTGTGAATTACGGCCTAAACGCTCTCTCTCTCTCTCTTAAGGAAAGAAGACCCGTGCCCAGCAGTGGGACATATATGGTTTGCTATTATTATTTAAAATCAAACATTATTAAATTATTTGCTTACAGCGGATTGCTGTGTCGTCTAAAACACCTAGCAAGAACCTCAAAATAGTCTTTAAAATTGCCCGATAGTCGTAGTAAGTGTCTATGCAATCATTGGCGCAATATTCTAATACTAAAGCACACATTAGTTGTTACTATTTAAAGCACTTTTGTAGTGAAAATGTCCAACTAGTACTTAGTACATTGAGTAATTAGTTCTGTCTCTGTCCCCCACCGTCTGCAGCAACGTCGCACCTACATACGTGTTAATGTTTGCCATCTGATCCCAAACTAGGCAGTGCCTGTTTTATACATAATATTCTATACTAATATTATAAACGCGAAAGTTTGTAAGAATGTATGGATGTTTGTTATTCTTTCACGCAAAAACTACTAAACGGATCTGGATTAAATTTGGCATAGAGATTATTGTCTGGAATACCACATAGGCTACTTTTTATCCCGGAAAAAACCCTGTTCCCGAGGGAATGTACGCGCGGGCGATGCCGCGGGCGGAAGCTACGAAAGCTTCGAATACTGCTTAACATCAGGCGGGCCGTATGCTTGTTTGCCTCCCAAGTAGTATAAAATATGTTTTGGTTTCCTTAGCCTTAGAATAGTGTATGTGTGTATGCCAAACGTTGCTATAGAGGGTAATTGTACTACATTGTACATGTAAAGCTAGGAGATTTCTTAAAGTTGTGCCAAGTTTGTTTGCAGGCGAGCGGCGAGCGGCGAGCGGCGAGCGCTGAGCATGCGACACTCTACACAATCTTTGTCATAGTTAATCTTACTTTGATTTATATCTTCTCAAACTATTGCGCGTCTAGAATGTATTCGTTACAAAATGTCTTTCATTCGTAAAATATTGACTGGCCTGTTGGTCTAGTGGTTAGTGACTCTGACTGCTACGCCGGAGGTCGTGGGTTCGATTCCCACCCAGGATAAATCTTTGTGTGATGAGCACGATTGTTTGTTCTGTGTCTGGGTGTTATTTATCTATAATATGTATGTATTTAAAAATATATAAGTATGTTTATCAGTTGTCTGGTTACCATAGTTCAGGCTCTGCCTAGTTTGGATTAGATGACGGTGTGTAAGTTGTCCCGAAATATTATTATTATCTCCTTTATTTATTTTTTAACACATCATTTACATTTTTAAATATATAAAATACAATAATAAAAAACCTATATATTTAAAAATATAAAAAACAGTTCCCCGCCGGTATCGGGAACAAAGTCCAAAGTTAAGTTAAGTTATTATTATTATTATGATTATTAGCGATGATGTATTATGATACCATATTATTAACTCAATATATCTCAAATCTACTAAATTGATAAGGGCATAGATGAGGAAGGTGGCTTCTCCGGGAAGATTTTTAAATCTCAACGTTTGATTTACATAAAAAATATAATTAAAATTTGGCAAACTGTTTGTACAATGATGTCTATGGGTGGTTCTTAATGAAATAAAAAACCGTGTTGTAAATTATATACCTATTCTATGCATTTAAGTAAATTGTTCCTACTTTGTTTGTCTCTGCATCACTCTAAGGTTGAATGGTAGATAAAGCCGCAGGCATTAAGTCCGCCTATAGTCCTATACATACGTTTTGTGTATAAAGTTTAATAAATAAATAAAAAATTGTTATAAATAGTACCTATTACTGCATTACTTTTTCTTTTATTTCGTAACATAATTCTACGTATATAAACGTGGTATTTATCGCATAGTACCTAGTGCAATAGTAGTGCACCAGCAATATAATGGCAGTGGCACACAGAGCAGAGCAGCTGCAACATTAGAACTCGAGGTAGAGAGAGTTGTTTCAGGAAACGCATAGTGTTAGCGTTACAATGATAATATTAGTCAGGTGCACCTAACACACCGCCTTTACGTTTGACAAGCTTCAAGCACTTACTTGTACATATTACTAAAGCATTAAGCATTTTCATTATAGTTAGTAATTTCCACTGTTCTAAATTATTAAGTGAGCAATTTGATTTACCAGTTCTGTGATGAAATGTTAGTTATAATATCATTATCACAACCCATAAACGTCCCACTGCTGGGCACGGGTCTCCCTCATATACTTGGACGGATATTAGCCTAGTATACCACGCTGGCCAGGCGGGTTGGTATATTTCGAGTCTTCCCTCTCTTGCAGTGGATATTGTCTCCATAACTTACTCCCTTAGTCGACTCTTATGACACCCTCGGCATGGAATGGGGTGGTGACATTTGTATTCTTAATCCGTCACCACACGGACCAGTTTTAATATACCACAGGTCTAATAGGTTCAAATTCGATTTTCGGATGCCACAGATCACCGTAATAACCTGCGATACATATTCACTTAATGGTCCGAATATCGGATAAATAAAATGATGAATTATGTCCTCCTTGCATATCTTTATACAAACTAAATTCATTCAGGAAGTGTGATATAGTTCCGATAAACGGAGCTATGATATATAACCTGACAACGAGCTCCGGCTCCGAGACGGAAGCACAATGACTTATGACTCACATTTGTTACTCTCTCTGCCGATCATGATCGACTGACGGCTCACCTTCGTGGAACAACACACACACACACACACTGCTGTAGCGCATTCACCGAACTGAACGGTGCTATGATACGGTGTTTATTAGACGACTACTACTGAGTTTCAGAAATCGAGTTATGATTTCTGCTTTTTGGAATTTCTAAATTTAGAAAAGCAAGGGTTGGTCTCGTTGATATTGTAAACAGTAGTTGTGAGTTCTTGTTGACGCTTGTTCTTGGTTGTGGTCTTTAGATTTAGCTGACAGTTGCCAAAAATATTTTAATATTATTTAATTTAATAATGTACTTACCTTTGTGAAAGAGTGAAATAAACTTATTATTATTATTATGTCTCTCTTTATCACGGGTATTTTCCCATCATTCAAGGAGAATACCCGGGCCTTTGGAAGGCTTACGCGGGGACATAGATCCAACACGCAGAGGCCCTTAGAGAATTTTAATTTAAAATGGGATGAGACGCTTACCATAGTCATGCCACAGCTGCACTATTGCAGTACAGCCATGACATGCCTATGGTAAGTGTAGAGCTATTGCAACATGAGAAATCAAATAATTTTGGGCTATGGGATTGGGTGTTCGATGGACTGATTTACAATGATTATGGGATAAAACGTCACCTGCCATCATTTAAAAGTTGGGATATACTCTAAATGTAAAATAGGCAATATTATTATAATATTATTGTTATTATTATTATTTTAACTATGGTAATAGTGTATAGTATAGTTGCATTATATTAATCAATATCCTCATGCTTCTAATATTTGATGGTCATGTAGGTATATGTTATAAAATTATGAACGAAAAATAATTTACTGAGCTACTATCAGAATACCATTAGCGAGCCTTCTTCATTCACAATCACTCACTTAGTGCCGTAGTGTCGCACCTAACGACACAAGTCACATGTTCATTATGTGCTACCGAGCCGGCGAGGTGATCTGTCAATGTGTCAACAGAGATGCACCTCCAGTACTTAGGCACATAGGGGGCAACGGGCGCCACCTGCTAAGGAACGAGGAGGCAGGGGGGGCAAGTATTGTGCCAGGTGAGTCTCTGCTTACAATATCGAGCGTGACCGCGATTCTACCTACTTACCTAATATACGAAACGTTTGCAGCGAGGATCGGGGATTCAATAGATTTTTGTGACATAGCTGGAATTGCATCGTAAGAGCTTGCGTACTCAAGAGCGAACTGCGACGGAACGTAGAACATTATAAAGCTAGTATTCTCTAGCCCTCTCTCTCTTGATAGAGGAGAGGAGACCCGTGCCTAGCAGTGGGACATAATAAGGGTAGTTATTATTATTTTTACACCCACACGTATATTTATAGTCAACATTATGCGTATCGGAGATAAGTATGTGAGTCAGTATAGAAGAGTCTGTTGTTGTCCAATGATTGTAAGTGTGACATTTGTTCAAATTGTCCAGTGATATCCACAGATACTATTCTTAATTCATCATCGTCAACGTCTCTGCCGAAAGATTTCCGCTGTCAGACATATTCCTCTCCCCCAAAGATTTGTACAGCATTCGGCCCAGAAGTGATCTTGTACATCGGCTTACCACAACCTGAATTGAACCTACAGAAATATATTAGGTTAAACCTTTATTCTCAATTGCAGAACTATATTTATTTAAAAAAATATATATATATTTTTCTGGGTGGATTTAATGTTATACATTTTTTTATTTTTTTATTGAGAGGGTTTTGTCGCTCAGCGCCGATATCACCCTGTAAAGACAATCAGAAAAACTAATTACAACTTTTACCTTAATACTAAGGTAACGGCTCCTTGATCCGCGGTATTTTCACCAAAACTCGAAAGAGCATCGAAAATTAAGCATTTACTATACCTTTTTGGGGGTTTTGTTATTTTTATCAGAAGCTTTGTTTATTTGACTATAGAAATAGACTAAAGATTTGACTTTTAGACCTTGATTTGTATTAAATAATAAATAAAATATGAAAAATGTCCGTAGCCCCTAATTCCGTGGTAAAGATCCTAATTCCGATGTATTTGGTTCCTAATTCCGAGGTAACAAAATGTAGCGGAAGAAAAGTTATATATGGTGTTCAAAAAATATCTCTATCTACTTTATAAATATGTTATTATTGTTTGAATCTTTATAACCATGGGGTGCATTATACTTCACAAAAGGAGGTTATTAATTCGTGGTTTTTTAAATGTTTGTTATTTCAGTATTTTAAAGTTAGGAATTTGGGATATCAAGTTGATTCTTTCTTATTAAATTGAATAGTTTTGTTTTATAATATATGTACTATTAGGTAGATATAACACAAAATTGCTTTTAGAATGTTAATGTTGTCGAGATTTGAAAAAAATATTTTTACCAGATACATTTGTAAAGTATCATCACTGATGTTATTTATTGTAAATTAAGAGAGGACCAGGATTTACTTTAGGGCACCATACTAGCAAGCAAGTCCGACTGGGGAAAGCCTCCCCCTTACAGAACACGACAGCCAAATAACTACACACAACGGTGTAGTTGTGTTGCTTTGTGTGAATACAGGTCTCCAGCGCTCATTTAGGGTTGGGTTATGAAAGAAACGTTTTCCTATCATAGGGATATTCCATCTTTAAGCCCTGGTGTAAAAAAATGGTTCGTCAATACACAAGTGATACTTCTAGTATTGCAAGTTTCTGCTATTCTACGGTAACTGCTTAACATCAGGCGGGAACGAGTTTTTACGTGAGTTGTTACGAGAACACTATGAAAAGAATTTTACAAACAAAATAACTCAATTTTAATTAATTTTATTATTGATCGTTCCATTAGGGTGAAAAATAATGAAATTTACAATATCAATAACCAAACTACAAACTTGCTAAATTACATTTCATCCAAGAAAAAAAACTATATGCTGCAGTGAATTGTAAACAGCCTGTATTTTACTTGCCTATACCACGGAATTAGGCGCCCATAGAACCTAATTCCGATGCACTATACATCGGAATTAGGTTTCGTACTAAAAAATCACGTTTCCTAATTCCGAGTGTTAAAAGTTAGAACATTTTGGCAAAGTTTATTTACAGATTAGTGCATAATTGTAATATCTTTCTAAATATGTATAGCACTTGCTAAAAATTACATTGAATTATTAATAAACTTAGATTTTTTGTCTTGAAATACTCATACGACGAATTAACAAAACACCTAAATACACCACCTTTGATATGCTATAATTAGTGAATGCGATGCAAAAGTGTACCTCGTAATTAAATCTTATATATATTGACTACTTAAGTTAGTAAATCTAAAGTGTGAAGTGCCTAATCCTAAAAACAATCCTGAAAACCAAAAATGAAACTAAGTCTATGAAATCCTTATTCCGTGGTATACATCGGAATAAGGAACCGCCTAATTTTTATGGCACCTAATTCCGCGGTATTTTCAAAACGTTTTTTCGCCTTTATTTATTTAGTAAAATACAAAAAAGTTAAGTAATACTTATAAAAATATAGTCCTTCTACTACTTAAACGCAAAGAATTACACACACCGTACTAAAATACCAAAAAAAACGCTATTTAAAAAAACGTGGTGTTTACGTGCACGGGGTGCCAAATGTATGAAAAGTGAGTTTGGACCGGCTATCGTGGCAAAACTTATCGATTATCTTAAACATCTTATACTTTACACCTTACCTTGGATAATATATCCACATGTAGATATATTATCTACTAAATAAGAGATAATGTGGTGAAAAATAGCTTGTTTATCGCGAGTAAATACTGTTTTTCTAAATACCTCGGAATTAGGTGCCAATTTCAGAACCCCTCGGAATTAGGTGCCGTTACCTTAGTTCATATAATAATTTAGCTTTTTCAGATAATGGCTTAGCGAGGATGGAGTTACATATTATGTAATACTTCTTGAACAAATATAATGCAGAACAGAAAGGTTAAATTAAAATAACAAAGTCTCAAAAGTTTTATAAATATTAAATAAAGAAATGTAACAGTCACAGTGTTCGTGTACGACACTCGAGGGACAAGATGGGGAAGGCTCTTATCTTTGCGGAAACCTCAGGCTTTTTTAATAAGATACCTGACATCAAATATTACTACTCTTGTGGTACCACATGAACTACATAGGATATTTGACTACATTTTTTATGTCGGGTGTAACAGCAAGTAAGTCTGTATCTACTTAATAGCAACCCATATAATATGTCCCCCTGCTGGGCACGGGTCTTTAGGCCTTAATTCACACACGCTGGCCTAATGCGGGTTGGTGAATCAGACATGTCTTTAGAATTACTTCTATATTACTTAATAATACATGTTGCAGGCATAGTATAAGGTAACTCTATGGTACAGGTTGCTGTTTACAATCATACACTGGCTCGACAATACTTGCTACTGTTGCTAATCAGTTTATCACACAGTTTGCTCTCACGTCCGTGGCGTATCTACCCTTTGCCGCGCTTTTGTCAAATTGCTAACTGACAACTGTCAGCTGTCACAGTGACGCTAACACAACACCAACACTGGTGAGGTAGGTAGGTACGTAGGTACACACGAACAGCAGCGTATGTTATCCTACTATATGTAGGTACTAGCTGCTACCCTGTAGATATTTTCTAATGAGTACCTACTTAAGTAGCTATTGTAAAGTTCAGAAGTGACGGTGGCAAAATATAACATGTTGATATACTGCTGTAATCAGTTTATTCACTCACACAAACAATTAGGTATATTAATACTTTATCAATTTACATCATCCCGTCATTATTCTAATTATTTAAACTATTTGATACTTACATATTAACAGTAGCATCAATAGACATTGTGCTCTGTCAAGTCAAGAATGGCCGCGAATTTTTTTATTCTATTTAAAATATAACTAGGTACAGGTTGTTATCATTTTACTAGAATAGATAATAAAATATTAAGACACAGCTTCTAGTCGTTTGTTTTAAAATATAATAATTGTTTATCTATTACTAAAAGCTTAAACCCCACACAGGGCTTATTTTCTAGAGCGAGAGTTGTCTTGTTAAAAAAATAATAACTAAGGCTTTTATATTTGCTCTCATTTGCTGGTAACACACAAGTTACCTACACATGCAAAGTTGATCAATTTGTGTAATGTTCAGTGCTACTACCTACTCGTATTTCAAAACAATTTTCTAAAGCAATCTAAAGAACAAATTTTCCAATTTAGTGTGCGGTCCAGTACGAGGTGGCGCGTGGCGTGTACGAGCTCACGCGACCCGTCGAGTGCCGGTGAAGCTCTGCGGTAGACCACTCCTAACAATGTACCGTGTGCTAGGTGCCGTACATACTTTGTGTCGGTCGCTGCTCGCTCTACAACGTTGTGAAGGCTTCAGCCTTCGCTAGGAAATTAACGTCGCGTCGCATTGAACACATGTTTAGTTTTACATTTTTAAGTCAAAGTAGCCCGATTTATTATTTCATGAGTTGTTGTTAAGTATGTGCACTAATAGACGGTTCGTTCCATTAGAGATTGGCAGGTTGTCAGGTTGTACAGTAATAAATAATGACGCACACATACCATAGACCTAAGTAAGTACAAAGCGGTACACGCAAGACGTGTGTGTGTGTACGATCCCGGGTGGGAATATATCAATGGGAATTCTACTTTGTGGAAGTTATGTACATCAAATGATCTATAACATCTTCGATCTTCTTATCTCCGTGTGGTGACGGACTAAGAATACACATGTCACCACCCCCTTCCATCCCATGGGTATCGTTAAAGTCGACTAAGGGAGAATGTCAGGCAGATAATACCCACTGCAAGAGAAGAAAACACGAAACAAAACCTATACCAACCCGTCTGGCCAGCGTGGTATAGTAGGCTAATATCCCTCAAACTATATAGAGGAGACCCGTGCCCAGCAGTGGGACATTTATGGGTTGAAATGATGATAACATCTTCTATCGGTGAAGGAAAACATCGTAAGAAAACAAAAAAAGGTTACGGAATTCCTAAGATAGCTTAATAAATGTCCACCTGTGCCAGGCCAGGACGTGTCGCTAGTCATGTAATAAATAAGTAGTTAACTTGACAACCTACAACATAAACATATGAAACCCTGTTACGTTTGACAACGTACAAGTAATATTTCACACCTGCTTATGTAACATAGAGACATGCTGTTTGTATACCTGCTTACAAAGTCCCACACACAATATACTCCGTTCCCCAATATCAGCATGACGCAAGTACTTAGCTACGTACCTATCTACAGAGTGAACACAATTACGTGGAACAAATCGGATGATGCAGCAACGGCGAGTGCCGAGTGCCGACACAAACACTTCTCAATACATACAAATACATTGTTGCGTCCAGTTACGACCAACTGACGATTATTTCGTTAAATACGATTTCATTTATTTGTTGTTCCTCTACAAAGTTATTTACAAATAGTAGGAACCTATATAACCAATGTGATCTAAATTGTTACATACGTAGATAGATACCTACAATACCTACCTAAATTGGATTTTAAAAGATACAGGCAGGTACGGTAATTATACCTCCCTAGGAGTTTGATATTTGTTTGTCTCACAGCGCAGCGTTCATTGGCTACTGTAATTGTTTACCATCAAGCGGCCCGTCTACTTGTTTACCACCAAAGAAGCATAAAGTAGGAAAATAAAATGGTGTTCTTATGTAATCCTTTTGTTTTTCTTTTATTGTCAATAGTGACCGGCTCTCTTGGACTTAAGCAATGCCAGAGATGAAGACAAGCCATTGCCTATCGTGATGAAGTTAGTAACCTCTTTGAACCTCTTTCGTAGGAAGGCAATATGTTGTAGCACTCGGTTACAAACACCACAGCAGGTACGTCATACCAAAGCCTTACACGTAGGAGAAACGAAACGCTGAAAGTAAACACGATAAATATAGATACGTACGTTACTTGCTACTTACTTCATAAAATAATAACAGAAAACAACCAAAAGCTGATTGATAGGTAAGTAGGTATAGATGATGGTTTAAAACTTAATAAGCCATATTAACGTTACCTTTTTACCACAGCTCCTCTAGGCAACAAAGTGGCATAAACGGTAATCGAATCGAAAAGTCAAAATAGCTAATGTATGGGATTTGATTTTTCGAGTCGACTACCATTTATGCCACTTTTCTAGAAGGGTTGAACAGAGAACCTATGTTTTGTGTTCTGTGCATTTTAAAATAGGTATTAGTGTACATTTGTCACTGTCAGAAAAATCGTGTAAATAAAATGAGTAGGTGGGCAATTTCAACTCATACCTATCTCAAATAGTTACAAACTCACAATAGTTGCAAATACTATGAAGTAATCTTGTTTGTTTGTTATTAATAACCAATACAAACATAGCTATAATTTGTTATATTTTTACTCTAGAAATGTCGCAAAACAAGCTGGATAACAGTTAGATACAGATACTCAATTAGGAGCGGTCCGCATCGTCGAATCAAAAGTACAACATGTCAGTCTGATCTAGTGACACAACTGACATGACTTTGTACAAAATACGAGCGTCGCCGTCGTTCAGGAGCCGGCTCTCTAAAAAATAAAACTGCACTGCGTGTGACAGTATTTTATGGAACGAATTGAGGACGAGGGGAGCGATAGGGCTCGATGCGGTCCGACCGATTAGCAAACGATTGGTCCGCAGGCCGCCGCCGCCGGCGATCGTCCCCGCTCGCATGTAATCGGTAGTGTTCGCGCGATATCGAACCCTATCGTAAAGGGTATGCCACACGGTGAGGTGCTACATAACATCACAAACGCAATAAATGAGCTCCATGCGAAAGTTTTACCAAGGTACTACAGCATGCATACCGCAATAAATAAATAAATGAATGGAGTTCTTCAAGAAAGGAGTTAAAATGTTTTAACGTGGTTATCCCTGGTGTTGAAAGCGTTTTAGTTTGGTAAATCAGACGGACCGTAGGTATTTTTGGTTCCACAATAGTATAACTTGGTTTTTTGATAGTTATAACAATAATAGTTAAATAAGTATATCCCGATCTGACTTATGATGCCACTGCAGTGCTGCTTTTATTATTTTTTATTAAACTTTCCAGTATCCAAGGCCCAATAGAAGGTGAGGCTGTAGCTTTACCCATATTTTTATTCCCGTCTTTTTCGCTGTGACTTTAAATACTTTATTAACCGCGTGATAGACTACGATGCTACGAGTATAACTTGTGTTCACGCTCGTAGCACGTGGCAGCAGCGGCGCGGCGGCGCGAAACAATCGCTGCGGCCTGCACTGATCCGTCTGGTATCACCATTACAGAAACTGAGTTATACCCTACACCGAAGGCTTTCGTGCGCGCTTCCTGCCGCAGAGTAGTTTTTGATAAACTTCCGCAGCAATTCGAACCTATTTTACTGTTAATATTCAACGTTTCGTTTGAAACTAGGCTAGCGGGTTATTACAGGCAAGTGGTATGGCATCCGCTTCACGAACAACAAATTAACTAAAATATACGAGCTATAAATACAAGCTATTCTTGAGAGAGTTCTTTTAATTTTTTCCACATTGTCATTGTCTACTTCCAGACTATGTTCTTATTTGCCAAGTGTTTGTTATTTTCTTCTTTTCTTTGTGTCAGCAAAATTCAACCAATGTCAGCCTTTTACTTATCTATTTATTAAATAAAACACTTCTACTAAAGTTGTGACGAGATGAGATCCAAGTCCCAAAGACCTATCTAAAACAGAAGCTTAAATATTACAACAAAAGAACTAAATATGGAAAAAGTTTAATAAAAGATAATTTGTATTGAGATTCTTTAACAGTTTATATTAATAACTAGCTGTACCCGCGACTTCGTTCGCGTGTTCAGTCTTTTACTGAAAATCTCAAAGCTACAGCTGTTATCCCTATGCAAACTTTCATCTGCAGTGGTTACATTTAAAAAAACCTTTCTTTGCGGATGCCTATATCATAATAGCTATCTGAGTGTCTAATGATTTAAACTGTGCGTTTGTTGATTAGTCAGTCACGTTTTTCTTTTAAATATTTGGATTCTGCAATTAATAAACTTCATGAAGAAATATTCCTTGTTTGTATGATTGTTCTGCTCTTCAAATTGTCTTAGCGCAAACGTGAATAACCTTAATTGGCCCATCGCCTAGCTAATAGTTTGAATTTATGTATTGTTATGTATTATCTGTGCCATACCCTGTAGAAATCTCTACATCTATTACATTTCGTTTTAAATTGGTCACTTCTAACCTGATAGGTACTGTTACACAGTTTATGTGGGCCAAAAATTTATTAAATTCTTAAAGGGCATAATGGTCCGTCGTAGTGCTCAAGGATTTCAGAAATTGAACTTTCCTTTTAATCCATTGTTCTTATAATACAGTTATACTACTTTACATAAGCTTTCGGAACAAAACTGAATGAAAAACCAGTAAGTTGAACCCTATTCAATATTGTCGACCATATTAGTGAGAGTTCAACGTAAATTCGGTATATAGGTATCTGTTAATTATTATCTTTATCTCTGAAACTATACATTTTTTACTTTGTACATTATTTAATTACGAAGTTTCCGTGCCTATATCCGGCTGTATATGATACATTATAGTATATATATTAGTTCAATTGTAACATTTTAATTTGCTCATTGAATGTGATTAGTTACTGTCATTTAATTACCATAATTAAGATACATTATGTCTGATCTCCATCGGAAAAAAAATTATCATTGAGAAGTTGGCCATCTGCAGTATTCTTTATTAGTTTCACTAACGAATTGATGCTTCCTGAATGCATTTGTTTGATTCATTGCAGTATGCCTATAGTATTTGAGGAGGTTACTCACTTCCCTACGGAACCCATCATCAGAACTGGATTTTTTAAAAACTGAGAACAATATGAAAGATTATCCATCCAATTACAAAAAGATTTTTAAGATAATTTTTAAAGAGAGGGAAGGACCTCCACTTTACAGACGTGAAACGTATTTTTATCCCAGGGATACTCCAATCTAAGCCCTGGTGTAAAAAATGGGTTGGTAACACGCAAGTGATACCATTGGTATTGCAAGCGTCTATAGGCTACGGTAACTGTTTAACATCAGGTGGGCCATATGCTTGTTTGCCACAAAAGTAGTTCCATCTTAGCGATAAGACGTCCACTGCTTGACATTGCTTCCCGCAAGATTTTCCACGTCAGTCGGTCCTGAGCTGACCTTGTCCATCGGTTGCCCGCGTTTACCAGGTCGTCGGTCCATCTTGTTAGAGGCCTGCCCACGCTGCGTCTTCCAGTTCGTGGTCGCCACTCTAGAACCTTTCTGCCCCAACGGCCATCGGTTCTGTGAGCTATATGCCCTGCCCATTGTCACTTAATTGAGGCAATTTTTCGAGCTATGTTTAAACTTTACTTAAAAAGAAAATATTACAAATCGGCTCTTAAATGACGATGTTCAGGAATAAAAAAAAAACAATGCAATGAAACCTCATCTTTAAAAATTCAGTTAAAAATATATATAAGTTAAGTATGCCGATGAGACAGAGGCCGATCATGCGTTTCGCTGTGAGTGATTTTTTTGGTCGAAGATAGACACATAGTATCACGGAGTTTTTTAGATCTATTTACAAATAACATTGCCTCCAACGGCAGAATTTTTTCGACTCGCTCAACTATCATCGTAATATTTTGTTTGGTAGTTATTGAGTTTATCGTGACCAGATAGACAGATTCGGTGGATTGTTTTCTTTTCTGTGCTGCTTTCCTGATTACCTAAATTAAGGTATTGTTAAATGTTAGCGCCTACACAAAATGAAATAGCATTCATTTTATAGTAATATTTTATAGTTTGTGTTTAAGTTTTATTAGGCGTTTAATTTAGTCAGTGATTGTCTTAGGTCTTGGCATGATTAACGCATTTTATTCGTACTTATTATAGTATATTTATAGTTTTAGTTTTATCAAAGACGATTTTAGCTGCAACAAACAGATAGCCAGAGAGATAAAACTGTTAAAATTGTATTTCTGTTGTAAGTGCTATGTAAACAGCCACATGAATTTAATAGAAAGCTGTTATTTTGATATTACAAACAGACACTTCAATTTTATTAATGTGTGTATAGATGTATAGCTGATATGTGTTTATGACTTCGTTTGCGTGGACTTCAAGGATTAAAACATAGAGTTTCCTGGAGATGCTAAGCGGAAAATTGTTTGGAATCAAAAGAACCCGGGGCATAAAAGATTATCACCTGCACCGCATCCTGTTAAAATGTCTGCTTCTATTACATTTCGTTGTAAAATTGTCACTTTTAACCTAGTACCGTTAACACGTGATGTACCAGTCAGCTGATCTCTATTTAATATGGTCGCCGATATTGATGAGAGTTCAACTTAAATTGGTGATTGCTATATCTCCGAAACCTCGCATTATTTTTTAAATTTATTTTCATATAAACTTCAAACGTGGTTTTACAAACTACATTCTAAAAAGTTTTAGCTAAATAAATCGAAGCGTGTTTCTTGTATAGCACGTGTGTTATTAAAGTGGCCATAACTTTTTTATTTGTGAACCGATTGGAATAAAATAAAGCCTATATGTTATGGGAAGGTTGCCACAATATATAAGTGAAAACCGCATTCAAATCGGTTGCGTGGTTGCTGAGTTTATCGCGTACAAACGCGGCCACAAACAGACAAACAGACAAACAGACACACAGACAAACAGACAAAAATTCTAAAAACCACATTTTTGGCCTCAGTAACATAAATACAACGTATATAAATTGTTTTTTTGAAAAAAAAAACAATGTACAGACGCGACTTGGTTACGATTTTATTATATGTATAGATAAATACAACGTATATAAATTGTTTTTTTTGAAAAAAAAATCAATGTACAGACGCGACTTGGTTACGATTTTATTATATGTATAGATAGTTGTATAGGAGTAAGTCACCACTAATATTAACCACAAAATTAAGTATAATTTAAAGGATTAACAAGTTACCGTGAAACGTCTGACCACATATTTCTTTGTGATGTTATTGCTACAGGACACGTGCCACGTGCCGATATAATGTAGGTATATATCACTCAATACATTAATCCTATAGGTATGTATTAATAAACAGTCGTGTGTAAAACGAAGGAACTCACTGTAATTCGATGAATGCATTCCAAACTGAATGATTTAGAAGTTAGCATGTGAAGATATTAGAGAAATGTAATATGGTAGTTTAAGAACAGCTAGTTCTTCACACTATCATCATCATCATCTGAGCCAAAAGACGTCCACTGCTGGACATAGGCCTCCCCCAAGATTTCTACAAGCCTCGATCCTGAGCCGACCTTGTCCATCAGCTACCCGCAACCTTTAACAGGTTGTCGGACCACCTTGTTGGAGGCGTGCCTACGCTTCGTTTTCCAGTTAGTGGTCCTTTTTGCCCCATTACATCTTCTTAATTTTACGTTGTTATAAATGCTTACTACAAAGGACTTTACTCAAATCTGTAAAATAAATTAATTTACTAATTACTGTTCGGTATTCACCATTTTAAATTACACATTAGAATCCATCTCTTTTCAGTTTTACTTTGTTATAATACTGAAGCAACCAACATAAATCTTTGAATATGTTGTCACAGTAGCTACTTAGCAACTTGTAGTGTGTTAGCTGTTCTCCTTTAAACTATGTGCGTGATGTTCGATGACCGTCGCGGTCGCATGGCCATAAATAACTTAAAAACGTGTCTGGCATCGAATGTATTATACGTAGGTATATCACGATGCATTTGTGTATTAGGATTAGGTGGAGTTATATATACGAATACGTGCAGATAGGTTAATGGATGGATTAAGAAACCGTTATAATAATGGTGGGTGCGGTCGTTAGCGGTAGGTTATCTTATGGCCATTCTATAACAGCGTCTACTTCTATCCCGTTAGGCTGATAAATGTCACAAATTGTTAAAATAATTAGTTTTTGTTTTCTGATACATAGACGGATCCCAAATAAAATCAAAATTATAACTTACTTAGTTATTTCTGAGAAATTTAAACGGCGTCCAAGAAATAAAATGATTTATTATTTATTACTAAGTATTAGCTCAATTTGGGGCCAAAGAGAAGCTTACGAGCCGGAAAACATCTTGAAAAATGCACAGAAAGTGTTGTCAGGACTCCTTGGTGGTATGTGCGGGACGCGGCGGGCGGGGCTCGCCATTGAACCAATCACAGGATTAAAGAATACGCGTCATTGGTTAGTACTGTCGCACTGTACACGTTGCAATTCGACCAAGTATAAGAGATGGGCGAACTGCGCCGACTATTGTTCAAGATGTTTGCCGGATGATCTATTTTATGTTACAGTTAGTGTTCTCAATTGTCATGTAATTGTAACAATTTGTAACAAATAATTAGCTTCCGCCACCAGGGATCAGTGAATTATCTTAGATATAAAGTAGCCTATGTGCTATTCTAAACTATTATCTACCTCTGTGCCAAATTTAATCCAGATCCAGTCAGCCGTTTTGGCGAGATTGAGACATTCATTCATCCATCATTCATCCGAAATTCCTCATTTATCATACTAGTAAGATAAGAGCTGAAGGCAAGTGCATAGGTGGCCAACTCCAAGTTGGACATAAAGTAAGTTCCGGGTGCAATCTATCGAGCGCGCCGGTAAGTGGCACGTCCCACGTGACATATCGTGTCGCTGCGGAAGCGCGCTGTCTCCACGCTCGCGCCCCGCACCACGAGACCACTGTTCGGTACTTGCTCGTAGTCCCAGGTTTGCCGTTGAGACCTTTGGAGACATTTATTGTGCAATGTTGTTGCCTTGTTGCTATGGGCCTTCATTTATACAATGTTGCTATGTCGTGCCTAGGTAAAAAAGGGAAATCATTTGTGAAACACTAATTAAATAAAAATATTTTTGGGGTAGGTACAGCAAGTTATTTACCTACTACAATATCTTACTACACCCCCACCCCCCTTGTAATATTTCGTTATTTATTCCAAACGACTCATCATGTCAGATAAGTATTTTATTGGTAGACTGATCGGCCAGCAACAAAAACAGCAAAAATTAGCTGAACATTTTCTCACCAAAAATTGGAATCTAATTGATAAAACAAACAATTGTACAATGTTACATAGTATTCTAACAAATATATATTACCTAACTAACAACGTTTTCACTACGTTTTTACGGATGTAGTCCGTAATAATCCGTACAATGCTGACAATATCGATCGAAATTTCAGCACATAAAACACCATGAAAATATTTGATCTTTACACCAGCAAAAGGGAGACGAGTCAAGTGATTCAATTGTTCGTATAGCGCTGACATTAACGATGGAATAATAATAATAATCTTGATTTGCATAAAACACGGTATTTATGATGTTACAGTGAATAATTATGTTCAATCATGTTTTGCTATTTAGCATGCAAAAATCACGAGGTAGGTTAAAAACTTAATTAACATTTTTCTCCAATAGTTACTTAATTTTAAGGAAATATCAGAACATCCAACACCAGGAAAGTATTTTGTTGTTTACCTACAATATTTTTATATTGTGTAAATTTGATGAGTGGCTTTTTAAGCAAATAATAATCATTAGAATGATGATTAATTATAAAATGAATTTATTTTAACTTTAAGCCATACCTTCAAAACTGTGTTGCTTCACTGAAAGCTGTGTAAATTTAAAATGAAATAACAAATATTGCCTTCACTTTTCAGACTTGGTCGGTCTTTCCAGGAATCTACCGAAGGCTTCACTGGAAAGCTCAGAAATTTCAAATATAACCTAATGTATTCAATTCATTGTTTTTGTATCTATGTTAAATAGGATTCTGTTTCTTGTCTGTTTTTATACTTAATGCAACGTATTAATTATGAAATACTTTATAGAAGTGAAATATCCTTAGATCACAATCCGAATATAACCAATTGATAAAACCGCTCATAACATTAATTGTGAACTAATACTAATGTATGTATAGTAATACTACTGCTTATATATCTATTACAGAGTATAATTAAAACTAATCAAACACTATTAGTTAAAGTAATTATTAGCTTACGAGCCGCTAATAAACTGTTACGGAGGATAAACCTATAATCCCTATTAATTCCTTAATAGCGTTACACAATAACTACCTACGAGTACACCCATAACTATGTGTATAGATAATACTTTTAAGAACGAGTATACTGTAACACAAATGTTGAGCGTGGGTCCTTTATTATGTATGTATGTTAACGAAATTATTTTTTTTCCTACTACAGATGTGACTTTTGTCAAATCTAGAAACAACAGGCTACTATAAAAAAACAACTCCTCTTGTTGGTTTGCCACGTTTTAGCGAAGTACTAGTCTACTTAGATATAGGATTTTTATTATTTTTGCAGTTTGACATGCGTGGCCGAGGCGTATCCGACTAGTTACGGAGAGATGACAATTGAACACTTTTCACTACGATATATTGATCATACGTCCGATATCGGCAACAAATCGGTTGAGAGTGTAAACTTATCTTATAAAAGTTTCCTACTAATATTATAAACGCGAAAGTTTGTAAGAATGTATGGATGTTTGTTACTCTTTCACGCAAAAACTACTAAACGGGTCTGGATTTAATTTGGCATAGAGATAGATTATAGTCTGGAATAACACATAGGCTACTTTCATCATATAAAAAAACTCTGTTTCCGAGGGAATGTACGTGCGGGCGAAGCCGCGGTCGGAAGCTAGTGTCCTATAAAATGCATGCAAGCAATACTTGCTCGTACATATTTTAGTTTTATCTATGCTGCCACACTACGTTTTTCCACTCGATACGCCCTGACTACAGTATCATTAAAATAAAATATTGAAACAATATTTGCTTACTCGTATTTCTATTGCTTATAATTTAAGATAGCTACGTCTTATTAGGGATCTGACCTTTGTCACGGTAACACGCCTGTTTTGGCACGTTCTACGCGTCTATCTCGTTAACGCGTTCCTTTTGCAGCGTGACACTATACACAATAGTAAAACTTACTTGTTATCTCTACGGAGATTTACATTTAACATATTTGATGTACTGTCGTTGACTGATGGATTTAGTATAAAAATGTCATCACCCGGTTCCATTCCAAGTTAGTCGTAAGAGTCGACTAAAGGAGTAAATCAGGCCAACAATATCTACTGCAAGAGCTCAAAACCTCGAAACAAAATTCTATACCACGACTGACCAGCGTGGTATAGTAAGCTAATATCCCTCTAAATGTATGCAGGAGACCGGTGCCCAACAGTGGGACGTTTATGAGTTGAGATGATGGTGATGATAATATATTTTGGGTATAGTGAAACTATTTGTAGGTAAGTTTGTGCCACGAAATTCATATGTGCCAATTTTCAAAATAATGCGAAATGCGATTTCTCTTTTATAAGTGGACAGATTGGTCTTTTCTTTTGGTGTCATATCAAAGGCTAATTTACGCAAATGTTAGATAAATTGGTAGTTTTTTGTTCAATAGATTCTCTACAAAGCTTGAAGCGCTACTAACTTAGCCTACTAACTGATACGGGTACATTAAGTAACTAGGTAATCAGCATGCTATTCAATTCTGCATGCCTTTGTGCTAGCCAATCCCAACATTATCTCGGCTGACTAATCGTAGCCACTGTGTACCTACGTTAGATATGTGAGCTGCCCAATATTATGAGGTTTATTTCGGACACGCTTAGAACATGAACACGTTATTCATTAAATTTCATAGAAGAAATGTAATGAATAACGTGTTACGAGCTCTTGTCTATCAATATCTATACTGTTTATACATTCTTAGTATAATTTAAAGGGTGCCGCGTTCGGTCGGTTCTCATCAAACTAAATGGAAATTAAATGGAAAGCTTCACCTCGTTTAATCGAGGATCATTTATTATTTACATCTTTTGTAAGACATGGCCTTTATTTATGTAATATAAAGTCTTCGTGATAACAATGTTAATGTTGTTATGTATACCTACCATTCAGTCCACAGTATTAACAAGTTTTATGAATCAAAACGGCTTTAGAAACACGAAAAATAACGAAATTATAGATTGTCCCTTCATTATCGCAAGGTTAACTATGATTGATATACGTATATGATTACCGGCTAGGAACAGTTATCACTACATTTTTAATATATTTCAAAAGAGAAAGAGACAAGAAGACTTTCAATATGGTTATTTTATTTACTTTAACGCAGTACAAATAAAAGCAGATTGAAGGTGTATACGAGGTATGTTTATGCATTAAATATTCTTAAAAGAGTTCCTATGGCCACCTTCTGACAGCATCATCAGACCAGCTCCATGATACCATTTTAGTGCATTGTCACCGAAGTTACGCCAGTATATCAAATTTAAGCTGCATCGAACACCGGGAAGTGCTACAAATCTAGCTTACAAGATTTGACCCAAACAAGCTAACATTCAAAACTAACTAACATACATTGCAAGCTAAATAAAAGCACGTAAATATAGCCTTACGATACCTGCTGATAATGTAGCTTTCTAATGGTGAAACAATCTTTACATTCGGTCGAGAAGTTTTTGAGTTGAATCCTAACAAAAATCAAATCTTTCCTGTTTATAATATTAGTTTAGATAAGATAACAATGATGTAATAGATGTACGATTATCTCGCGAGATGACGTGTTAATACTTCTTATATTAAAAAAAACATGACAGCGTTCTTTATGGTTTCTAAATAAAAGCATTTTATTTAGAAACATTGCGTTTTGAAAGAAACGTTTTCCTAGCCTATCTTAAAGCCCTGGTGTTTCAAATTTGGTCGGTAGCACACAAATGATACCTTTGGTATTGCAGGCGTCCGTAGGCTACGGTAACCGCGTAACATCAGGCAGGCCCTATGCTTGCTTGCCACCTAAGTAGTATAAAAAACTACCTAAATCTAATTTATTGTAATCACAATTATTAATAGTATATTGAAATACACTCAACAAAATAGCTAATGATTTAGGAGCGAGGAGTCAGTAAGCTTTGCATAAGTATGATATATATGATTTTGTCGCCTCGTAAATAATCTTGCAACTGTTTTAACGAAAAAAATTGCAAACAATGTAATGTTAAAGCGCCGCTTTAGCTAAAAATTGTTCGGGAGAACCAACTCGGAAAACCTATTCCGATATATCTATCGGTCTCACTTCCAAATGTCACAAACTAAACACAGCCCCGAATGACAATAAAGAGATCTTTGAAATCCAATGCACAAAGATAGGCCTCAAACAGGCCTCAAACCACCAAGTAAAGGGGCTTCTGGCAGACCCTTTTTCAAATTCAACGTTGAGATAAGGAGTGTCGAGTTTTTTTATTCTAAATTCGGATGAAAATTGGCGCGTCCCACAGATATAAGGACAGTTGGGAACAATACAGTAAGAATACGTGCCGATGCTCTGCAAATACTTGGTGTAATAGAAAAATAATACGTAAGGGTTTGAAATAGAAACAATATGCCGTTGTGATACGATGCGCCTTGTAGGTACTATTGTTTTGTTCAAAGGGGAAGAATTTAAAAGGGTTGAACAAAATCTAAAATACGATGTCACAGCATGCGTATAAGGTATTTAAACTAAGAATTGAAGATATTTAGATTGATGAATTAAGCAACATGAACGTGAACATGGCCTGAGTTTCATGCGAGTGCTTCTGTCGCATTCAACTCTACACTTGTTAGCGAACTAGTGGTATAGTTTAAATTACTAATACCAGCTCCTCTAGACAAGTGGCATAAGCGATAGTCGAATCGAAAAGTCAAAAAAGCAAATGTATGGGGTTTGACGTAAGTTTACGACATTAAATCGTAGACTCACGTCAAATTCCATACACTTTATTTTTTGACTTTTCGATTCGACTATCGCTTATGCCACTCGTCTAGAGGCTCAGCTCCTCTAGACAAGTGGCATAAGCGATAGTCGAATCGAAAAGTCAAAAAAGCAAATGTATGGGATTTGACGTAAGTTTACGACATTATATCGTAGACTTACGTCAAATCCCATACATTTGTTTTTTTGACATTTCGATTCGACTATCGCTTATGCCACTTGTCTAGAGGGGCAGGTCAGGTCTGGCTTACGTGCTTCATTTATAACTTCGAAATGATTTTCTTCTAATAATCATAAATGATGTTTCTCCCAAAATAAAATCAACCATTAGTCTTACGTCTGCGAGGCAAAATGGAAGCACTCCAATGAACAGGAGGGTGCTTCAATCACAAAAGTTAAATCGACGTCGCAACGATCGCGATCGTACTCAACGTCAATACGAACATCAAACTTGTTCCGAACACAATAAACTCATTCGTTATTATCAATACTCGAGAGCCAATCAGAATCGCGAATAAGTGCTTTCTTTGTAATCAGACACTATTACCAACATTTGTGAAGGTGACATAATATTAATAATATTGTGTTATTTTTTGAGTATGGTTTGCTACAGTTTTTCAATTCAATTCAAATATTTATTCTTAAGTTACAAAACTCATTACAAAAATATTGCTCACATAAAATAACATAAAATATTAAAACATAATATATAGATCAAAAGTGAATTATAGAAATAATAATAAAATTAAATTAAATAAAATCACATAATAGAATTAAAATTAAATCACTTTTAAATATTAAATGTCATAACTAGTATATTTACAATTTTCTTATCGGCATTGGAACGGCAACATGTCTGCCACAACAATGTCGAATATAAGGACAGTCAAGCCTGTCAGCGATCATTGCTAAAACAGCATTGGGGCTGGCCCGCACCCGGCGCACCAGGGATGCACACCGCTTTCGCATAGAAGCATGAAAGCAGTCCGTGTACGCATCCGCAATTTTAAAAAATTACGTGCTACCATTACAATTTAATTCATAGTGTAAAGCTTTTGAGTCTGCTTCTAATTCAATAATTAATATTGACTATTATTTATTTTATTCCTGGTTGTAATTACCAAAGAAGTGTAACAGTAAGGATTTGTATATAATAATGTCCTCCTAACTGAATTTCGGTCACGGCGGCTAATCTCAACGGAGACTAGTCATCTGCGTGGGAAATATTATAGTGCACAAGTGTGTGCGCAAACACAAGTGCACTATTTATTCCCTCGCTCTCATAGTCCGATGGGATGGCAATCTGACACGACCGGAGAGATATCAGGCGTAGGACCAACGGCTTTACGTGCTTTGGGGTGTAAACACCTCCAATTTCCAAACTTCGGACATCTATTGTGAATTTCTTGACAGAAAAACCCAATATCAACTTTTTGGCCCGACCCGGGAATCGAAGTCGGGACCTCGTGATCAGTAGTCACACACATCGACCACTGAGCCACCGAGGTATTTGTATATAGGTACTTAAGAAGTAGTTGTTAGTGTTACTATTTGATAAATGTTTCATATCTCCTATCTCTATCTTTGTTAATTCATATTAAGTACAGTGACAGATACCCACACTTTGTAAGGAAAGTTCATAGTTTATTTATTTATTCTTATTTGATATTATTTACTTTCGTATTTAAAAACTAGGCAGACCCTGTATATACGGCATATACAATGTTATTCATGGTTTTTTTTTATCCTACTTGGGTGGCAAACAAGCATACGGCCCGCCTGAGGTTAAGCAGTTACCGTAGCCTATGGACACTTGCAATACCATAGGTATCACTTGCGTGTAGCCGACCCATTTTTTTACACCAGGGCTTTAGATGGGAGTATCCCTGGGATAAGCAAACGTCTCTTTCAAAATGCATCCCAAAATGAGCGCCTGAGATCTGTACTCACACACAGCTACACTGCTGTGTGTAGTTATTTGGCTGTGGTCTTCTATAAGGTGGCGGTCCTTCCCCATCTCTTAATAGTTAAAAGTTGGACACCCATATTAAAACAGGCTTTATTTTACCGAATTGGTTAGTACTCTGGCACACGCGGCTACACAATGAAATCAGCTATCAACATCGTGATTTTTTTCTTAGTTTTATTCTTACTTTTCTAATGAATACAAATTTGGAGTATTTTAGTATTTAACTATAATAGCAGTTAGTTCTTAATATGGTAACTAGAGAAAGAATCGTGATTATCCCACTAATATTACTCGACCTCCGGTTTAGCAATCAGGGCCATTAACCTAAGAACCAACAGGCCAGCCAAAATTGATTTGTGACACATTAATCTATTATTCTTACTAATCCTTACTAATATTATGAATGTGAAAGTTTGTGAGTATGGATGGATATATGGATGGACAGATGGATGTATGGATGGATGTTTGTTACTCTTTCACGTAAAAACTACGAAACGGATAAGGATGAAATTTGGCACAGAGATAGATTATGGTCTGGAATAGCATATAGGCTTTTTTATCGCGATAACCGGACATCTACGCGGGTGGAGCCGCGGGCAACAACTAGTACATAACATATTTATTACGTATTATCTATTGATTACACTGTGCTAAAGTGGTATTGTCTTATAGTACCTTGTAGTAAGTTAGTGGCTATTACAGCTGTAGGTGACGATGGCGGTACAAGTTACAACTTAGTTGTTCGTACTTGCGAGTGATTTGCATCCGTCGGCGTCGAGCGCGAGCGTCTTGCCCTCGACACCACCAACTATCGCGGGCGCTTCCTACCGGACTATTCGTAACTAGTTGACCATGCTTATGTTAATAACTTAGTAATTGTACACACAGCATCGGAGCTAGCTGTACAGAGCTTCTAGACAAGTGGCATAAGCGATAATCGAATCGAAAAGTCAAAAAAGCAAATGTATGGGATTTGACGTAAGTTTACGACATTATATCGTAAACTTACGTCAAATCCCATCATACATTTGCTGTTTTGACTTTTTGATTCGACTATCGCTTATGCCACTTGTCTAGAGGGGCTGTACAGCCAACTCCGTTGCCGACCGTACCTACGTTAAGTTTTTGTTCTATACAATAATCTATATTTCGTGTGTAACAACAAACTGCGTTTACACTATAAAGCGAATTTTGACTAACTAAATATAGAACTCGTCAGTTTTTTCTGCGGTTAAAAACGTATTACACATTTACTATTATGATAAGTGTTCAATTCATAAGGCAATCGCTTCAAATAGCTACATTATTGCTTTTAACGTCAATAAATACTTAATACTTGAGTTAGTTGGGTAATCCATTAATAGACACCGCGTGTACAATAAAGTTTAGAAGAAATAATATTGTTGAGTAAATTTATTTATTTATACTACTTGGGTGGCAAACAAGCGTACAGCCCGCCTGATGTTAAGCAGTTACCGTAGCCTATGGACGCTTGCAATACCAGAGGTATTACTTGCGTGTTGCCAACCCATTTTTTCCCTGGGATCTTAAAACGCATCCCTAAATGAGCACTGGAGATCTGTACTGCCACACAGGAACACAACTACACCACTGAGTGTAGATATTATAGTTATTTGGCTGTGGTATTTTGAAAAGTGGAGGATTTTTCCCAGCCGGGCTTGCTTGCTAGTATGGTGTCCGAACTCTCTTAAAACTACTGCAGGTTTTCTGATGTTCTGACAGGACCAGTGCGCTCCCATGATTACCAGGATTGAACCCGTACTAGGAACTATTAGCACTGTAAATTACAATTGACATTCAAAATTTGTGTATGCTTACGTCACGATAGCAAGGCAGTCACAGTCGTGTTAACTAATTACATTTAATAACAATTTGATCAGATAACCGAGAATAACATTAATATACAATGTATAAACATAATCAATAAGCAACGTTGCTATTAGTGCAGACATGATGTACATCGAGTTATTGATGGATGCAGCCGACAGTTTATGTGCTACTCTATTATGCCGCATTACAACTTGGGTAGGGACGTTCGGCTGGCGAGTTGCAGATAAAAGCAGCCAAGAGCGTGTCTGATCGCAGTCAGGGTTTCAAATCTAGGGGTCTTTTTATTATAATTTATATGATTTTTCCTTACTTTTTGTAATTCGCAATTTGCGCTTTACCGATTGACGACGGTTTTTTAATAAATAGGTATAGATCGATGCAAACCGATCGTTAATTATAAAAGTTCTTCATGGCAATAAACTAACAAACGTGATAATATAAGTTCTAATATATCTATTAAGTACGTATTTTTAGGCCTTACGTCTAGTCGACAAGGATGTCTTATAGCTTTACATGTCTAACTGCATATCCGCGTCTTAGCTCGAAATCTTTTATTTGCAGGATAAATAGCGTTTCATTAGCATTTCTAATAGTTTACGTGACAAAATATGGAATTGCCGAGAGATTTGATAACAAGATACTAGAAATCCCTTGGGAATTCCATATGAAGTTTACTTTGATAGGAGACCCTGTCAAATGGATTGACCATCCATTGATATTATCAGGGTAATGGTGATTGTTGTGGTGTTAAGGTTGAGATTGTGCATGGGGTTGCTTGCTTAACGAAAACACGTCTGTCCTTAATGATTTTTATTGGCAACTAAATCAATATTATAAAAACTGATCATTATATTCGAATGAAAACAAAAGGATCGAATACATTCAACATAAGCCGCCCACCAAAAGAACATATGGTTCTTTTAAAAGATATTACAATAAATCATGCAAATTATACTTGAAACATCATTGCTGATCAATACAAACTTTAACAAAAAAATCAAGATTACTCTGTAACTACATCTATAGGTAGGGCGCAAAGTTTTGTAACGCAACGTTTGGTTATGTTATCACCACTCTTCACGCTGTAAACCCTGGTCAAGCCATCGGGACCAGGATGTTTCTCGGTAATACGTCCCATACACCATTTGCCTGGCGGAAGCCCATCTTGTTTGATGAGTACTATGTCTCCGATTTTAAATTCTTCTTCTCGTTTAAGCCATTTAGGTCTTTGTTGAAGTCTAGACAAGTACTCTTTTTGCCATCTCGTCCAAAAATCGATTAACAATTTTCTAGTGTACTGCCATCGCGACAAATTGCTTATTTTGACGTCCTTCAAGTTGTGGTCTGGCACAATGACTAGTGGTTCGTGTATTAAAAAATGACCAGGTGTTAATGGCTGCGTATCCTGACCATCTAATGGACATAATGGGCGTGAGTTTAGGCATGCCTCGATTTCACAGAGAACCGTTGTCATCTCCTCAAATGTCAGATTGGTGGTGAGTATTCTCTTCAAATGAAATTTCATCGATTTGACTCCGGCTTCCCAAAGCCCTCCAAAATTAGGTGAGTATGCCGGTATGAAGTGCCATTGAGTTCCGTCATTGGCCATCGTTTCAGCGATTTCTCGATCAAATTGCAAGCCAGATTCCTTCCAAGCCGCAGACAGTTCCTTGTTGGCACCAACAAAATTTCGCCCCTGATCACTCCATATATTAGCACATCTGCCTCTGCGTGCGCAAAACCTTTTAAAGGCGCCGATGAATGCTGCTGAACTAAGGTCACCGACTAATTCCAAATGTATTGCCTTGGTAGACATACATACAAAAATTGCGATATATGCTTTATTAGTTTTAGCTCCTCTGCCTTTACTCATCAATATCTGAAATGGTCCAGCAAAGTCCACTCCCGAATTAAGGAATGCTCTTGCGGGCTTCACTCGTATGCTTGGTAAGTCACCCATGACTTGTGTTCTCACCTTAGCATTCAATTTAGCACAAATTAAGCATCGGTGGACATACTGTTTAACAAATGCCTTTGCTCGCAGTATCCAGTACTTAGATCTCAAGTAAGTAAGCATCAGTTGGATTCCTCCGTGCAATGTCTTTACGTGTGCTTCTGCTATTATAAGAAAGGTAAGTTTGCTGCTTCTACCCAGAATTATTGGGTGCTTACTTTCATCATCTAGCTCTGAATTTCTGAGCCTGCCGCCCACCCTGAGGATACCAGCATCATCAAGGTAAGGATCGAGAGATTTTATTTTACTTGATTTCTTAACTGTTTTCTTTCTATTTATTGCCTCTATTTCTACTTCGAATTCTACTTCTTGTACCCTTTTTATACATGTGTGTAAGGATAGTTGGAGATCTTCAGTAGTTATTGCTTTATTTATATTGTAATTTATTGTTTTTTGTTTCAGGAATCTTCGACAGTGTGTGATTGTTCTTAGAAGTTCTACCAGCGTGTCAAAATCATCAAATTGTTTAATGAACTTTCTTCCTTCTGCATCTTCAGTGACTGTTACCTTTAAAGTTTGTGTTGTGTTTTTCTTCCTTTCTATATCTGTTGGTAGGACATTCGGTCTAGTGAACTGTATCTTCGGCTGTAGCAGCCATTGTGGCCCATTCCACCATAAATCACATCTTTTCAGGTTTGCTACTGACATGCCCCCAGAAGCAATATCAGCTGGGTTGTCATGAGATTGCACGTGATGCCACTGATTGCAGTTTATGTTGTTTGTGATTTCAACAACGCGATTCGCTACAAACGGTTTCCATTTATTTGAATCTCCAAATAACCAGGAAATAACTATTGAAGAATCTGTCCAAGCGTAGATTTGTGATTCAGAGATTCTCATTGCCTTGGCTACCTGTTTTAGTAGTCTGGATAATAACAAGGCTCCGCACAACTCTAACCGTGGCAACGATATAGTTTTTAAAGGAGCTACCCTTGTCCTAGCAGCAATGAGAGATATTTCAACAGTGCCATCTGGGCATATGACACGGCAATAAACTACAGCACCATATGCTAGTACAGAGGCGTCGCTAAATCCGTGTATTTCTATTGAATCTTTGTTTGAGTTTGACGTTCTCATCCATCTGTTTACGAAGATTTGATTCACATTCTCAAGGTCCGATCGTATTGTTGCCCACTTTTCAGCTAGTGTCGGGTTCAAAGCTTCATCCCAGTCAACTTTTTCAAGCCAAAGTTGCTGGATAAGGATTTTTGCCATCACAAGGCACGGCGCGATCCAGCCAAGCGGGTCAAACAACTTCTGAATGTCTGAGAGGATGCTGCGTTTTGTGATTACGTCACTGATAATAGGTAAGTTTAGCTTGTATTCGAATTGATCTTTTCCTAGATTCTACTGTATGCCTAGTGCTTTAATAATTCCATCAACATTAAGTTTCAGATGCGCATTGGAAGATCTCTCGCTTGGTTCAATACTTTCCATGAAGTCACGACTGTTGGATGACCATTTTTTGAGTTCAAAGCCACCTAAATAAAGTAGCCTTTTTAGATCTTGACTAATTCTTATTGCTTCTTCTAGATTATCACACCCAGACATGACATCGTCAACGTAAAAATCTTCCCTTAATACTCTTGCCGCTTCGGGAAATTTATCACCTTCATCTTCTGCCAATTGCATGAGAGTCTTCACGGCAAGATATGGTGCGGATGCTGTCCCAAATGTTACGGTCAAAAGTCTGTATTCCTTAATGTCTTCAGATTGATTGTTTCTCCATAGAACCCGTTGAAAATCTGTATCTGCTTTGTGAGTCCATATCATTCTATACATTTTCTGAATATCTGCAACAAAGCAGATAGCATGTGTTCTCCACCTGATTATTAAACATCGCAAGTCTTCTTGCAAAATTGGACCTAACAGCAGTTCATCGTTTAGCGAAATACCATTGGAACCTTTGCACGACGCGTCAAATACTACGCGTGTCTTCGTGGTTTCTTTGTCGCTTCGGATCACCGCGTGATGAGGTAAGTATACCGATTTATTATTTATTTCTTCTTTAGGTACTTCCTCCATGTGATTTAATGCTTTGTATTCTTCTATCACTTTTGTATATTCTTGTTTCAGGTCTTCATTTTTATTTAGTCTTCTCTCTAACTGTTCAAATCTTCTTTTAGCTATTTCGCGTGTGTTTCCTTCTGGTGATTTTGGTTCTTCTGTATTAAAAGGTAATTTCACAATGTATTTTCCATTCTTATCTCGCTTATATGATTGTTTGTATATATCTTCACATTGCTGTTCCTTAGTAGTAAGTTTTCTTTTTGTATCTAGGTCCACTTCCCATATTGTTTTTAGCAAATCTTCAATATTCACTTCTTGCTTCATAACCTTTATTGCTTTGTCTCGTCGATTAACTTTTAGTGTTGCTTCACCCATTAAAATCCATCCCAAATGAGTATTTTGGGCGCATGGAGTTCCTGGTGGCCCTTTGATTAGTCCTTCTTTTAGAATTGCTGCATACTCGTTGACTCCTAATAGCAAATCTATATTTCCAGATGAAAAATAATTGTCATCTGCCAGTTGGACGCTTGATATATGTGGCCAGTCAATCTCTATGATTGTGCTTGAGGGCATATTTACGGTCAAGTGTTTGGACATCACGTAGGCCTTGATACACAAGTTGAAGTTGGCTTCGCATCTAGATAATAGCTGCACCTCGACCTCATGCTTGACCGTAACCTTTATAGCTTCCATTCCAGTGACGAGAATGTTAACAGGTGATTTGTTTAGTTTCAGGATCTGAGTTGCCTTCTCGCTTATGAAACATGCTTGAGATCCTGAGTCTATT
Source organism: Trisateles emortualis (assembly GCA_947095525.1). NCBI lineage: Eukaryota > Metazoa > Arthropoda > Insecta > Lepidoptera > Erebidae > Trisateles > Trisateles emortualis. The sequence goes on from OX352736.1 coordinate 20,833,202, forward strand.
AGCGCCTTCAGTACAGTGGTGTTTCCATGTTCACTCTTCAAAATGACCACTGCAGTAGCTAATAGAGCGATGTTCTGCCTGGAGATATGGTGTGACGCAACCATTGCTTGGTTAACCTTCTTCTCTTCTACACCTGCTTGTGATGAAGTCGGCTGGTTATATTCTACTTGGGAAACCGACTCATCCATATCCTTGGGTTGATGTAAAAGTGTATGGTGGCGTCGTTTGCAAACGCGGCATGACATTGACATACGGCACTTGAATACCGAATGTCCTACTGCCAGGCAGTTGAAACATAGATTGTTTGATTTGGCATGTTGTCTTCGTTGTTCAATTGTCAGTGCGTGAAACGTACTACAATGACTGAGTGTGTGCGCATCGTTACATAAAGCACATAACTTCTTTGATTTGTTTTCAGATGTGGCGGCGTGAAAAACACGTTCTTTTGTGTTTCTGGTACTAACGGTGGGGTTAACTGATTCGATGGCCCGGAATTTTGCTTCTAAAAAGTCACGTAACTCTTTCCATGTCGACAGTTCTTCGTCGTTCGAGTCCCCCGAATAAGCCTCTCGTTCCCACTCTTTATGCGACTCCGAGTCCAACTTCTGCACAACCAGAAATACAATTAAAGGATCCCAGGAGTCGGTAGGCACTTTCAGATTTTCCAAGCTATCCATAATCTCACTGGTGGAATCCAGGAGGTACTTCAGCTGCGTTGGAGATTGAGTGGTGCATTTCTTTAGTGCAAATAATCGTGTTAGTAGTGCAGAAACTATGCGGCGCCTGGCATTGTAACGATTATTTAGTTTATCCCATGCTTTAGCATAATTCACATTAGTCAGTTTAGTATTCTTCAATAAAGATAACGCTTCCCCCGCGAGACTATTCTTCAAGTAGTGTAGTTTTTCCACATTGCTTAAATTTGTACATTCATGAACCAGTGACACAAACAAGTCTTTAAATGTTGGCCATTCGTCGTAGTTCCCAGAAAACAAAGGTAACTTTATGCTAGGCAGCTTCAATTTTGTAGGTCTGTCACACGATTCACCGCTGCATGCAGGTTGATTAGGTTGCTTTGTGTGCGTATCTAATAAATCTTTAAGGTCTCCCAGCATGCATAGGTATAAGTCTTCCTGAAGAAAAAACTCCTCATTGACAAAGTACGAAATGATAGCACGTTGTTCGCGCGTCGTACACTTTACTAAGTCTTGGTGTGCACGTTTAAATGTGTTCCAGTATTCTTCAATCGTTTGTATACGAGCTTGTAAATAACCCGGCTTAGATAAACGCTCTTTGGGACACTTTTTAAGGTTTGTTTGAATTTTCTTCAACAAGGCCGCTGTATCTTCAAGTACACTCAATGCTTGATCTGCTTGCGACGTCATAGCTAAGGCGTGAAGCTCCAAAATCTTCAAATATATACGATGTTTTCTAATGTAATATGCATAAAACGACGATAAATCTATTAGCGTTAATAATTTGCGTAAACAACTTCACTGATCACTCGCTAATCCCTTTGGAATGTGGGGTCCTATTGTTCTCGCGGCGGCGGCAGCGCAAGTAGCCGGCCCGTCGATGCTCAGTCGATCCGGTTCGATATTCGACCATATGTTGTGGTGTTAAGGTTGAGATTGTGCATGGGGTTGCTTGCTTAACGAAAACACGTCTGTCCTTAATGATTTTTATTGGCAACTAAATCAATATTATAAAAACTGATCATTATATTCGAATGAAAACAAAAGGATCGAATACATTCAACAGTGATGGTAAAGACGGTACTGTCTGCTTTGTCGTCGCTAGTGTATCGTGTCAAGTTGCTAAGCAAGCAAGACTACCAGTCATCAGACACAGTGTCTATTCCACTCGAGTGGCAGCAATCTCGTGAAACCATCTATGTAGTACACAGCGCACAGTTATTAATTGCTTGTCATAATTAAACCGCAGCGGAGACATGTGCGCCATCTTCTACCATTCGTGTGATTGATGTGTATATATATAATGATGTTATGTCAATACGAGGATAGGCGCCGTGTTGACTGGGATACGTCTATTAGCTTATAAAGTAGTTATAGCCTTGAGTTAAGACAAGTCAAGTAAGATAAGTCAGAGGTCATTGGTTACACTATTTTAACTGTGAATGCATAACGCAACAGGCGCTACCTATTATTATATTTCTCTTTTTAATTCAATTAAAGGTTTTATGTCAAACAATTTGTCTGAAACAGATCACTTTTTTAGATACGATTGCCAAATTGTTTGTTTGTTTTTTTTTGTAATTAATCATAGTGCCTATGTGGTGTGTGATTATGAATATTCTATGTATCTATTTTGCCTCGCTGGCGTGGCACGGCGCGATATCTAGACATACCAGACAAAAAAATGTACTTACAAACAATAAATACATTCTTTGAATTTACACAAAAGAGGTTTAATACCAGTTTAATAAAATTCTCAATATAAGTCATCAAATAAATTGTGGCGAGTTCAGTCGAGTTTCGGGCCATAGATACATAAGATAGGACATTATACAGAATTGTTGTATAAGTCGACCAATAAAACCAAATAGCGTTAAATGATATTTGAAGTGGAAGTTGGACGAAGGGCGCTCTCTGCGAGCGGGAGCTCGTTATCAAAGTTTTTCGTTAAGTTTTGATTCCAGTTTAGGAGTCTAAATGACTGTGCGGGGTGGTGCGGTGGTGGCGGCGGGCGTCGGATGAGACAGAAGGCAGGGGGTAGTTACAACCAAGGAGGATTTATTGTGGGGACCCGTCCCAACTCGTGACATACAACTACTATAATTATATCGCGCTACAACTTGCTCGCGGGTTTGTTTCAATGTGACATTATGATAACTAAGTGCTGCTTACGTCGCAGTATCATTCATTCATTGTTCATGACGTTGTTGACTGCTGACGCCCTTACATTATAAGTAGTTCCTTCACAGAACCCAGCGATTACATGTTAATTAATAACAGATCAATTCTGCCGTGGTGGGTAATCGAGAGAGCAGTAAGTCAAAGGTGGCCATTTTTAAAATTACTGATTCGTAGTGTACGACAAAGAAGTTTTCTTTCTCTCTAGGTTTCACACATCTCAGTAAATTAGAAATGCATTTTCTTGTTTGATAAAGAGCAGTGAGAAAGGTAATATAATCTAGTTGACGACGTTTTCTCAAAACAAATTGCAAATGGTAATAAGTATTCTGCGATATCATATTGACGGATAATTGGGTTAAACTTGATCGTCTTAAAAAATAACTGAACGGTATCTACTAGCTACAAATTTAATTCTGTAGGCATCCTGTTCTTGTGTTGCATCTTAGTGGACTCCTGGTACATGGTGCCGTAATAACGTAAGCGTTCGACCTTCCTACAGTCCGGCAGCGCTGCAGCGTCCCCACTAGAACCGTGTCCTGCCTTAAGTAGGACACTGGTTTAAGTCCACAAAACAAATACTTCTCGAAAGACAACTAAAATCATGTTTACTTTGTGCTCTGTATCAACATTTTTTTTTAAATTAGGTACGGTTGGCAACGTAGTTAGCTGTACAGGGCCGATATATGAGTATTAGTTTTTTAGGAAAACCAATGTATGAATTTGTGTGAAATATATTTTTATCTGTAGGTTTAGTCTAATTGTACTGTGTTACCAAACTCCACAGAAAAATATACAATGGTTTTCTTAAAAAACGAATCTTCATATAGCGGCCCTGTACAGCTAACTCCGTTGCCGTGTGTACATCATAATGAGAGTATAATTATAGTTTTAGCTTTATAATTGTGAGTGTGGCATCTTACACTCGGAGACCATCAGTGTGTACCAGTGGTATAAAACATATTATAAGGTAAGGAAACAGTTTCTAAACAACATTGAAATTATTATAAAAGTGAGTGTTCCGTATGAGGGACAGCCAGGGACAGGGTGGAGGTTAAGTGGGACACGTGTAATATTTATATTTTAAGCAGAGCTCTTGCCGACCGCCCCTAATACTTGACCCCTAAACTGAATATTTAACTGATTCCTCTCATAACGGTATTCCTATAACAATAATAATATGTTATATTTCGCTTGAATCTCTCGTCCTCACCCTAACCGACCAATTACAGAAATAAGGAATTTTAAAGCCTATTTATTCTAATTGTGCACCAGAGTAATTAGGTACGTAATAAAAATAAGTAATATTAAAAAAAAACAACATTTTTATTTTGTCAACTGTTTGGGATTGATACTTTTGGGACCGTGGGGACCATTTAACAGAACAGAATATTACCAAATTTATATTTTCTGTTTTCTAATTATATCACCAGTCACCACGTTATTAGGGTAATAACGTGGTGACTGGTGATATTTTTTTTTTTGTTTTGGATTGGTGCGTAGTCGTTTCAAAATATATCATAAATGAACAACGATACTAATGAACACAGGCGAGGCGCGGCGGCGCAGCGGGCGTAGCTGTGTCTTGTAATCGTCGCAATATGAGCCGGTACACTATGTAATATGTATAACTATGAACAATTAATTAATTCTCACGAATCTAACAGATTAAACTTTTTGTGAGCGGACGTTATTAACACCAAAACTGTTTAACTGTAGGTACGTCTCTGATATAGAGACGTACCTACAGTAGGTACGTCTCTGATATAGAGACGTACCTAGTAACCAATCTCTTAGCTAGTAACTATTTGAGTTGTGATAATGACTTACATCAATGAAATTATATCTTTCTTACTATAATATCATTAGTGTATATAATATAATTAATTTAAAATAAATTTACACAGTATTGGTATATGTTAAAATTATCTACTACTTTAAAATAATACAACTTAAAAAGTCAAGTAAAGTCATGGTCTACATATCTATACTATACTGAAGAGTTTGTTTGTTTGGCTGAACGCGCTAATCTCAGAAAGTACTGGTTCGATTAGTTTTTTTTTTTTGCATAGTGCATTTATCCAGGACGGCTATAGGCTATATAACATAACGCTATGATCAATAGGAGAGGAGCAGTAGTGAGATATGTTGTAAAATCAGGGACAATATTCCAAATTACCGCGCGGACGAAGTCGCGGGCGACCCCTAGTTCAATATATTATAAGGTTATACATATAAAGGCATAGTGTTAGTGTTACACGTTCGGTTACATTAGAATTATACAATTTCAGTGTGCGTCGATAGTGTCTTTGTGTCAACAGACATTTTTACGTGCAATTATAATAGCAGATTAAAGTTCAGAGCTAGCGGTTATCTAGCAAGGAGCCGACGACACGGTGATTCACAAGCCTAACTTCTAGATCATAATCTCGAGTCATGAAAATTGAGAATTACTTCACGTAATATTATGTTGACAAATATACCTCACTGGAAGTGGTTTACTTCGTTGAGAAAGTTTTTTAGTGTCCTGATTTTTACTTTCACTTGGGTTATTGGTAAAACTTTTCTATTGAATATAATAAAAATCTTTTTAAGAAAATGTTTATTTGAGTTTAAGTAAACTGTACTCGAAACCGTTTATTCATTTGGATCTAAAAGTAAAATATTATTCGTTTTATTACGAACTTTTTTATCGGTTTTTGATACATTAGCTATAAGTTTAATAATTTCTTTAAAATTACGACCTTAGCAGAATTACCTCAAAAATAACATTTAGAATGGAGAAAGAAGTTATGCATGCTTTACCGCAGCAAAATGTTGTGCTTGAGAGAGATGAGAGTATAATAGATTTTGGTGCGGTAACGTTTTGAGATTGCCCAGATTTCGAAAACGGCTCAACGCAAAATTTGGAAAAAAACTACGGGGTATCTTGCTTCGACCAACATACCCCGTAGAATTTTACGGCCAGGATTTTATGATGGAGTATCCCTGAGATAGGAAAACGTATCATGAGCACTGGAGACCAGCGGCCCCTAGTCCTCCAGCCCCTCTAGACAAGTCGCATAAACCGTAGTCGAATCGAAAAGTCATAAAAGCAAATGTATGGGATTTGACGTAAGTTTACGTTATAATGTCGCAAACTTACGTCAAATCCCATACATTTGCTTTTTTGATTTTTCGATTTGACTACTCACCATTTATGCCACTTGTCTACAGGGGCTGTACTCACTCACAGAAACACAACTGCACCGTTTTGTGTGGCTGTGGTCTTCTGTAAGGGAGAGATCCTTCCCCATTTGGGCTGGCTCATTTGGCATTGGACTAGCCCAAGTATCTACCATCTACTTCCTATTACACTAGGGACCGATTCCAATCTGTATTATTCTAACATTTGGACTTATTGACAATTGGTCTTTCTGGCATTTGTACATTAAAGCCATTGGACATTTGGACTTATTGACGAGTGATCACTTTGTGACATTTTGACTTTATGAACACTCGGACATTTTTACATTTAGACTAACATACCGAAGTCGAAAAAAATACCAATGACAGACATTGAGTACTTAAAATTTGTTCAAACAATAGTTTTCGATTTGTTTGATGAACGCCAATGTAAATAAGTGGATTAGAAAAAAACGTATTTGCAAGTAAACCACATTGGCGGGTAATAGGAAGGTAACGGTGCTGCCGCCGCCGCGCCGCCGCGCCCGGCGAATGCATAATGCAATAAGTGAGTATTAGCTGGAGGCGTGCGGTACGTACGACGCGGCGCGGCATTATTTACATGTCAAAGTCACGCGTCGTGCCGCGCCCGTGCCGCGCCGCCGCCTCGCCTCGCACTAACACGATTTAGCCAAGGAACAAGGCATCTCTACACGGCAGCTATTAAATTGGTACTACATAATTATAGGCACATTTTTGAATAGATTACCAGGTGCTGTAGCGTAAAAAAGAAGACATGAACAAGCGTATGGCTAGATGGTAAGCGATTACCGTATAGTGTATACATGTGGACGCTCGCGACAGCAGAGGTATCAATCGCGCGTTATCAATCCTGTAAAAACTTTTAAACTTCTTTCCTCTGATTTATTTTTTGCGTGTCAACCGTTTTATATAATTTATTAGCTGTAGATATAGACAAGCTTTAGAGATAAGAACAATAAACGACCATCCGTAAGCGTGTGACATACTTTTCTTGGTACTCAAATGCTCTGAAACGATTCAATAAGAAAATAATATGATTCTGCGTTATTTTATTAAAATTTTATTCATTGTGAGTACATAGTTTCCACGTAGGCGTGCAAGTTATAAAATGAATGATGTAGTTTAAATGATTTCCCACATACTTTAAAACTAATAGATTTTCGATAAAATTCAAAACTCATTCATATAAACAACTTCTTGTGAAAGTCATTAGTTAATTATACCAAAAAATAATGATCGAAATCAAATTCGGTGACAAGTGCAGATAAGAGAGGAACTGCCAAGGATCTCAGCCTTTTAATCTTTTGTAAAGTTCAAATAATTATTGTTGCAAACGGAACCATCCTGTTTATGATCATGATGTAACTACTAAGCGTCGTCGTATGCCATATGCGTGATGTGCCTCATTGCGCCGCTTTGCCTTCGCCCATAATGTAAGCACATGGAGGCTCGCGTGCAAATCAATCAGACGTCAATCGGACACCTGCCTGTGTACACTCCGGCTCGAAGTCCGCACACAACACCCGCACCGGCACGTCCCGTCCACCACTCTCTGCCGATTGAACGATGCGCTGCTAAATTAAACGTAAACTATCTGATGCCGATGCCGTGTTGGCACACGATTCACTCTGTATACACGTAGAGTTACACAATATTAAGCTGCCAGCTCAAGTAACATTGGTGACACGATATCTAGATCTAATGAAAGGCATACAGACATTTAGTTATTTTGGCATTCATAGCTTAATATAGGTACACCTAAGTTCACGCTGTTTATCTCAGATATGATTCAGATTACATATTAAGTTAGCAGATAGGTAATATTATTATCTATCTAATCAGAGACCTTATTTCTTTGAGTACACCACAAACAGCGGTTCAAAGCAGCGCGCTAGGGTCCCAGGGGCCCAGGGTACCCGAGGTCCTAAACAATGTATGTGTTGTGCTCACACGAAACAAAGCTCTTATCACCAGTATCTGGAGCGGGCGCCGCCGCCGTCGCTCGCCGGGCGTGCTTCCGCGCGTCGCGCCTCCTCGACGTTATCTTATCCTTTTATTCAAACGTGAGTACATATGGTATTGTATTGGGACGTCGTCTTTACTTGGTTACAGTTTAATATTTGTAGCGGTTTCTATCAACAAACGAAGGGGGCCACCCACCAAGTAGTTCATGTGATAACACAATATATATATAATATGATTGTTTTTAGTTAAAATGCTCGTTTCATAATGGGAATACTTGGCAAGTTTTTATTATACTTACAATTATTACGAATATTTGATTTAGGAAAACAGCTATCATAATCAAAATATATATAAAATTTCTTGATCTGGAACGAGCTCAAAGGTCACTCTTAAAGGTGATGTATTTTAAACCATTTAGATACAGCACAGATAATTTATATAAAATTAGTGGTTTATTAACAATTAGGAAGTTATATTTTCTAAATATAACCCTATACCTACATAAATCTATTCCATTTAACCCGGAAAACCAAAACAGAAGACGGAATGATATTGTGGCTCACTCTCCTAGAGTCTGCACAGTCTTTGCAAGACGGCAGTATGTAACTCAATCAGCCTACATTTACAATAAGATAAATGCAAAACTATTTTTTCATCCCAAGGTATTATACATATGCAAGAACGTAATAACTGAGTGGCTAAAAACACTTACATAATATGAGGAAACGGAACACATTTTAATCAGAGTGACCTAATTATTGCACCTTAGGTACACACAGACACACACACACACACACACACACACACACACACACACACACACACACACTAATAGATTTTTGCTTGTTAGCTACTAAATAGGTAAATTTTTCTTTTCATTTTGTTTAATTTTTTATTATTATATAACAGAAATTGATTGTTACAAATTACTTGGCTAATTAAGGGCAAGAGCGAGACATCCCAACACAAGTATTTTTTAATTACTTACTGGGATGGCCTCAATACTATTATGTTACTAAAATAATTTGAAACAATAAACAATTTTGATTTTGATTTTTGATTTTTTTGAAAATACACAATGTTATTTTTATGAAATAAAAGTAAAACAGCTCTTATATATTATTATAATTCGTACTCAGCATAATCGACCGACCGATGTTGTCGTTGTAACCACGTACGTGTAGATAATCTCAGTAACGTGTATAAATGTTTGTATGTGATGAAGGTGGCTACACCGCGGCACCGCACTCAGTTATAAAGTAGTTGTGAAGTGGAGGCGGCGCTCGGCGGCCAAGTCGTGCCAATATCGACTAAATATATGCGAAACATAAGCAAATCGCGATCGTTTGGCAACTCACTGCACATTTGACGACGTGAGGTCTAAGGTAAAAGCTGCAGCGCGGAAATATGTTGGGCTTAACGGAAATAAAGTAATACCACTATAACTATAGCAGTCAGGTGCTTTGCCTCGACGACAACTTGCCCGCAAAGTCGTCCGTTTTAATTTTCTCCGTCTGTCTGACAAACAAGGGACGGTAATATTTTTCGAATACGTTTTTCTAATCTCTTGTTATTTTTTCGACCTAATTCCTCTGTGCCTTTTCTTCTCTTCTATGCGACTAAAATTTTAGGTTACATGTATGTTGAACGTTAGCTAATTGTACTTAATTTATTTTTTTGTACTCGTATTGAATTAGCTTTTGCTCGCGGTTTGTGTAATCCCGTCATCAGCATTCTTCGCGTTGTAAGCGTCGGCAGAGTAGTCCGTGTGTACCTACTGTGTAGCTATATATATATATATAGTATTAATATGTGTCGATCTACTGACAGTTCTAAACAAAACAAAAATCATGACAGTGTGAGGGGAATTGAATGCTCGTTTGTCTACTTGAAAGTGTCGATATTTACAGCGATTCATTGATTATATTATCTGCTGATTAAAGATTTTACATTTATTATCTTGTGACATCCAGACAATAAGCTGGAGTGTTGTGATAGACCGTTCCGTGATAAAGTGTGTCCGCTACAGTTTGTAACTGACGCGTCAGTAGTGCGCCAGACGAGGCGAGTAGCGGCGCGGCGGGCGGTGCGCACGCGCGTCCTCACGCGGAGGAAGAACACCGCACTCACCGCAGCGCACGCTACGAGTACATCACTTATACGTTAGTCAACTCACTACCTAGGTACTATCTGACGCTATAATGGATTTTTGAAGCTGAGCTTAAGGCACTTGTGAGTTGATTTACACATTGCCTTTATATTTCGTTTTATATAGCTCATTGGGTGAACCCAAGCTCCTTACGTGAGTGCATTACTATTACCAAGAGCATATGCCTTAGACTCTAGACGAATATATAGGTAGTTAGTACATATATGTAACACATTCGTCATCATTGAAAAAAAGTATGACATGAATCCAAAACATCTCAGAAAATGAACAATACTGAAATATCCATTGTACAGGGTTTTCTCAACATTTGAGCTTAGCTAATTCAGTTTCACGGATAGTTCTAATTGTAGAGTCAAAAAAAATACCGTTCTTATTAAATTATGAACAGTATTTTTTTAACTATGAGAAATCTTTATCAGTATAAATTTGTCGACTAAATGTGTAAATAAGGCAAAGCACATTGAACTACTATAGAAGATTACAATGATGTAACTTAAAATGTAATCGTAAAACGAATACCTACCTTCATGCTTATAAAATGAATGGACAGACACAGAATCGGCGGCGGCGGCGCAGGACATTCACCTCGGCATACGATTTGGGCGCTTTGAAGTGCATCACTGTTATGAACGAGACACGCTCGTAAACACCAAGCTTTATGACTACATTGTGTGCCGCCTTTCATCTCCACGCTACGTTCTACTATAACAGACGTGACGCTGCGCAGGCGCATGCGCGCCCCCTCGGGGGTAAATCAACCGGTGACGTGTAGATGAGAAATATATTCATAGAATAAATAAATCGTCGGAAATATTGTTGTGCTAGGTAGGATTATCTACTTATATGTAGAATGCTAATAGGTCGGCTCAGGATAGAGAGTTGTGGAAAACCTTGGGGGAGGCCTATGTTCAGCAGTGGACGTCCTTTGGCTGAGATGATGATGATGATGTAGAATGCGGCTAAATGACCAGTCCACAAATAAATACGTGGTTTGATCTAGGGAATATATAATACTTGTGAACAGTGAATTCGAAATGTAGGTACAAATTGGAACAAATTATACGATGCACGTACGTATTGGGGTAGGCAGAGGCAAAGATGCGCCAATTACTCCAATTTAATTAGCTCCTCGCTATATTTGCTTCTTAAATAATATTCACGAACGGACGTCAATCAGGCACGGCGCTTCACTATTTTACCGGTACATCTATGTATACGTCAGTATATCTGTAGAACGTCTGCTTACAATGGGCCTTATATTGGCAGCATGCTGCATGATATGTTAAATAAATATTAAAACTTGCACTCAGACACGATCGCTAAATTTATAATCCAAAACAATACCTCGCGTAAACTTTATATCCTTGCCGGTTAACATACACAATTGTAACTGTCACTGTTACTACATGGATTCTCATACTGTCTCGTGATAGCGTAGATACTAGGGTGTAGGTATTGTGCGAGGCGTCTCTCAAGGCGCGCGGCCGCGGCCGGTTCAACTTCGCCAATTATGTTAATTGATCGACCCCTACTAATTACCCGCTGCAGGCGAACATCTGCGCCTAGGAGCGTACTCAGACACCAATCATTTTTATGATTGCTTCTTATACCTTACCTTATAAGCCTTAACTGGGCCGCAGATTGTATAGGTATCGTCCCCGTAGAGCAATATTCTCACCATGCACTGGACAAAATAGAACTTTGAGCACTTATTTTTTTTTTTTTCCGTCAAGCTGTGGAAGCTTGTTATTGGCGTTTTTTGATATATGTATTATCATATTTGTTTTGAAGCTGTAAGCTCCCCAAATAAAATAAAATAAAAAAATAAAAATTATCTACGTTATTATACGAAAATCAAGGTAAGATTTTGTAATTTTGTCCACGAGAAGAATAAAATGAAGCCATCACGAACGTACGATATATTATGATGTGACGCGGACGACGACGACGCGACGCGCGTCGTGTCGGTTGGTCGTCCGTAAAGCGTGACGTCACTACACGCTCGTAGCGTTTGATGTTTTTAACAGATCTCAGCCTAATTACTCTTGTTGACTCTTAAATTTTTTGACAATATTTATTTTTTTACTCTCATGGCAATCTAGGCGAGTTACGGACGAGTTATCATATTTGGGGGTCAACAAGCTAATCTGGCTACTTGTGTGTTTAGGAGTGGTTTCCTATAGAAGCGTGAGGTTGGTAGTTATCGAGATTAACTTGTCTGTAGGACGGAAACCTTGGCCCGCGCACGCTAATTAGGGCAGTCGGTCCCGTGAGTAACACGCCATGCGCTATCACGTCACTATGTTGAGTGAAATAGTTGGCGAGCTCTCCGCCAAGATCAAAGCGAACTTAAACGAGCCTGTTTGTAAAACTCTCCACGAGCCTGATAATAAGCGTTTAAATTCATTTAACTTGTACCAACTTGCTTGTTTGATATTTTTAGTTGAAGGGAGTTTTAATGTTGCTTTTTGCTACTCAGTGTTTTAGTGATAGTTTACAAACTAATGCGGAGAGTGTTTTACCTCGGGAATGCCATGTTTCATGTTTTAAGCAATTTGGTAATATTTATACCTTTTGGGGTGTTATATATGAAAAGAAATAAGTAGAATTTAATGTATCAGTGGTGTTAAAGACCAATTCACTACTACTCAATGTACTACTACTACTACTTACTAGGGGACAAGCCTAGTTATAGTTAATGTTATGTCCCATGTGGGAATCGAAACCACAAACACTCGGCACCGTGCAAGTGGCGAGACGACCATCTTAACCAAGGTACAACTTACATAAATAGATACTTATTGAACAAGAAAGAAGAATTATTTTTGATCACATAGCAGTATTCTATGTAATTCTTTGATTGTCATTCATCGTATTCTTGCCGTGAAAACAAACAGCCGCTGACAAGCATGTTCCGAGCGGTGTGTCTATTCCTGTCCACTGTACCTAGTGGCGGGTATTGTTCACTCTTCTCTCACGTCTCACATCTCACGTGTCGCGTCGGTCCGCGCTCCGAGCCTCCGGCTGCAACACCTCACGAGTGACAGACGCCATTTGACTCGACCTTGCACATCACTCGCCTTGAATACATTGTTACAATACTGAAATATCACTATTCTTTGAGCAACGAACTTCTTATAGTTTTGTTTATCTCAGCTATATTTTCGTTAAAGATCGTACAAAACATTATTCTTATTAATATTATTAATGTGAAAGTTTGTGAGTATGGATGGATGGATGGATGGATATTTGTTACTCTTTCATGTAAAAACGACTGAACGAATCTGGATGAAATTTGGCACAGAGATAGATTATGGTCTGGAATAACACATAGGCTACTTTTTACAGCGATAACCGACATCCACGCGGGCGGAGCCGCGGTATTGTTATAAGCTTATAAAGACTGTTTATTAACAGTGTAACACACTTACACCGCACATCTTTAGTTAGGTTAATATTTAACTACTCGTAAGTATATAACTTTACCAAAAAAACATTATGATGATGAACTTTGATACAAACTTGAGCTCAATAGGTACACGTGTGGCGTACAATAACGTAGTAGGTGGAGGTAGACTTGGGGATAACAGACATATTGAAATCGGTGATATTAAAATATGAACATTGTGTGTACAGATCGAGTCAGTCACCGTGAGGAGTAGGTCGTGAGCCGAGCTTCGTCATCGTCTTGTCTTATCTCTAATTATTGTAATTGATATGTAATCACTGTTTGTGTAGTTAATGTACCTACTGTATTATAATTATTTACGTCGACATCTTATGTGTATAGTAACCGTTATATATACGTACCTCTACTTTGGAATAATAACGAATCTCGTACGAGAATCAATTATTTTGATTTCAAATCATATTTTAATTACCTATTATGTAATCAGTTTATCAGTATTATAAGTAACTGTACGTTAATAGACATTAGTGGTGGTATCACATTCGGTCGGCAGCAGCTCTTACTTACTTACCGGAGATAAATCTTGTTTGTGAACTTTAGATGAACTCTCGCCGCGCGTCACGAACCCTTCAACTTAACAAATTAACTGTAATCCTCGACATACGGCGAACATTAAATAATTCAGCATCCCACCAGAGGATCTTATCTTTGCAAGTTTTTGTACAACTCCAGCACTCTCCAATTTAAATTCAATTTGACACAAGCTCGCAGAGTTCATAAGTTTTTATTAAAATGTTGCGATTATATACCTAGTCCACAATTGCGTCAGAGTCAGTTTTGGATACAAATTCATCCTGATTTCCTATCGAAATAACAACACAAATATTGAAAACCTCGACACCCTGTACCACCTCTTAGTGTCATAGAAACAAAGAGGGACTCTCTAATTCCCAGAAGGGTATATAGCCATAAACTATGCATTTTCACTTGCTGCGATCATTACATTATTCTTTCGCTTCATTTACACCTATAACATTCAGCAATTGTTAAAGGAATATCCAGAATACTCCAGTTGGCCAATCTTTAATAATACGTCTCTTAAGCATCTAGTAGTCATTTAAACAAACCTAGGAAGAAATGGTATGATATGGCAGACTGTTTTCCACAACTCCACGTCTAAACGCATATTTTGCGGTTAGCTGGTACTTGTATTCTCTTCACCCTAGCTCGCCGAAGAAGGCCAACAGATGTAAGATGCTACTGAACGCCTCCCGTGGGTGTATCTGGACTGATGTAGTATGTATTATCAACAAAGACGATCTCATTTATCGAAATTCATTCAAAAACAACGACAGAACGCCGACAAAAAGCCGTCAATAAAATATGAACGGTGTATCGTCGATAGCGCGCACCTCACTCCGACTTCGTTAATACTTCTGTTTAATTAATGTACGCGCTGCGAGCGCGGGGCGGCGGCGCGGCGGCTGCGCGCCGACCGGTGCACGGTGCTCGATCTGTACTCCACGTTATTTATTCATGCACGTCAATTATTGTAAACAAACAAGTAAATAACGAATTTGAAGCGTATGCCTAATTAACGTCGACACTGAGCTACATGTATGTATATAACAGAAAACAAATATACATAATGAAAGTAAGTTTACAAAGGGTTTATAAACAGTATTTTTGTTAAAAAATAAATTATCATACCTCTGATTGCAGAACTTTGGCAGAATTGCGATGGTTACATAAAAAAAAAGTTGACCTCAAAAACAACGAATTACAGATTGAAGTCGGTGCCTAGCCGAATAGGTGAAAAATTGTTTCTGACAGCGCATCAGTAACAACTGCTCTAAAAAACAATAGGAAGACATACAGTGTTGAACTAGAGTGTCACCAGGCGCTACAAGACATAGCAAGCACCAACAAAGTCACCGTGCTGTGATCAAGGGACACAGCAAATCAACTGGAAACGATGCTGCGGATGCACTGGCAAGACAAGGGTCTACCACTGCGACCGCGGAGCCGGAACCAATAGTCCCCATCCCGCACAGCCAGGTCCTCACCTGACTCAAGGAATTGTCAACAAAACTACACAGAGAGGAATGGGAAAACAACGGAGGCTGCAGACAAACCAAGGAAGCGGTAACATGCACTATACCTGGAAGCTCATGCGAAACCTCTTCACTCAAAATACGTCAAACCTCAGGACAATAGTGGGCGTCCTAACAGGACAATGCCCACTCAACAAACACTTTTACAGGCTAGGCCTAACCAACAGGCCACTCTGCAGGGCTTGCATGGAGGCCGAGAAGACACCCGCCCACGTCCTTTTGAAATGTAGGAGCGTAGAAGACCATAGGCCATACACAATTAAGAAACCTTCTCTCTACCGGAAGCCTGCGGCCACCTAGGCCGCCTGCTAGCTTTCTGGAGGAACCTGGGCTGGATGGAATAGCCACAAGGAAATTTACGCACAAAGGCCCACCTAAGCGGCCAAGTGCGGATAACACCCCACTTAATAACTAAAGCCAAATAGATAGGTAGTAGTAGAGTAGCTTTCTATCAAATTTACAATATTAATTATATTTGATCAAAATCCACCTACTATTTATTTTTGCAGCGACTACAATTTCTTATTTAGTTACTATTCGCTATTCTTTATATTCGGTTTTTTTTATATGTCTCTTTTATACTTTTCAGTGGGCGGACATGTCAGTTTTTAGGATTTACTTTATAAAACGATTGTCGTTGGTATTGAAACCGTGCGCTCAATATTGTATTATATGGTGCTCATGGATTGCAGTTCTGTTTATTTAGACATAACTTAAGCGCAAAATCGCAAAGATATTCAACTCGCCGTGGAGCGTGAAGTCTTTTCCTCTCAATTGTTTACAGATCGACGTCGATATACGTCCTTTGTATAGCTCCACCGTGGCACCGTCCGCGCCGCCGCCGCCGCGCGGTAGGCTAGTCCTCGGACTCACTGCCTTGTAATGGTGCTGCAGCGAAATACAAAATCAATGTTTCTTACGATCCTATCATATTTTGGAACATTTGGATCGTAATATTGATAGGCAATTATATAAATAAAATATTTGATTGGGGTCGCAGATCTGAGCAAGTCAAAAAGCTCTGTACATTCAGTATTTTCCAATTCTTAAAGAGTGGCAACTCTTATCTGGTATTATATGCGTACATACTATTTGTATTGCTAATAAGAGCCGTATGTTATTAATAAAATTGTTATAAAACCGCCATGATATTACAAGAGCAGTGTAGACGAAGCCTCACATCGACCAGGCGGCCTCTTGCTCGCTTCAACAAACAGTCGCAAATAACGAATCGTGTGACGTGTGACGCTCCTAACTCTCGACGACAAGTTCGCACAAAGTCGCAACTCCGCCAGCTTTAGCTCATTGTGATGCAGTGCACGAGCGCACTACTAGACAGTTTTTCTTTGTTGAAGTTAGACTAAGTTTGGGGGCGGAACAAACGTTAGATAAAGTTGCTGCTATTATACGCACAGAAATGAGAATTTATCCGAGCGCTAACTACTAGGCTAGTCAAACATGCACTTACCGAGTTAGCGCAGAGGCATGATTCCGCGCGCAGATATCAAGTTTATGAGATGTTACACAAGTTTGACGATTTATCTAAGTTTTATTTTGCTAGGCTAAAAATAGGTTGATAAGCTTCTCGACCAGAATGGACAACATGAACGGGCATTGACTGTCATGGTGGTCCAGTGGCCGCAGTAATCGCTTGCTGTGCACAAGGTTTTGAGTTCGATATCCACACAGGAAAATACTTTGTGTGGCCCACAAGTGGGTGTTATTCGTATCCGTTAATCATATGTAATATCATAAGTCTCCCGCGACACAGAGCTTGTTCTCTAGCACGGGAGTTGTCGTTAAAAAACAAAAAATAATGTGTACATATAATTTTTTTATGACAAACAGACTAATTGTTCATTTATTAGCTGAAATAAAATAAATATTACTAACTTACCTATTATGACAGAAAACCTATTCACCGATTCTTATTGTTATAATTAAATATGTACTATCTTTAATAAAATAAAATTTAGCCTATGTCCTATTTTAATGTTCACGCATTACCATTGTAAAGTTTTATCAAAATTCAACAACAAATTCAATTGCAGCATCCTCACAAACTTTCGCGTTTATAAAATTAATAGGATTTTTATGGATCATTTCAGAAGTATCTGTTATCAGTAAAGAAGCTTGCGCCTTCACATCGTATGTTGCCAATAAGCGCTTCAATAAAACGTTGTATCTTTATTTTCCATTAGAGCGTAGTCATAGCGCTACGCTTCGCTTGCCGGTTTAGCTTTTATCCCTGACGCGGCTCAGTCGTGTCGTCGCTAACAATTCATGTTTCTTGGTGTCGTTTTATTTAAAGGATAGCATACATTTGATAGGGACAAGGATAGCAAACAGTATTTATTCGACGCTTGACTAGACCATTACGTTTCCATAAAAAAAAATTATCAATTGTTTTAAGGATTTCAATTTACATACCGTAACTGAGTGTGTGTAAATATATAATAGGTGATATATCGTCCCATTAGTAGAATAATGTTTTATCATCACATACGACAAAAATGATATTATGGTAAATTCGGTACCACAATGATGTAAGCTATCGATTGATATATTTTTTATAATTTTTTATCCAATATTTTAATAGTTATAACGCTCGAATAAAGTTTTTTTCGCGCTGAGTACGTAGAATAATGTCGCTCGATCACATAACACAATGTTCTCCGTCCTACTCTGGCGCACACGGCTCCGTACAATGCGACGCTTCATTCCATGGCACATTGTTCAGCGTAGTGGTCGCGAGTGGTGTTTGTCGAAATGGATACCGATATTGGCGATCAAAATGGTAAGAAATCGTTTATTTTTTGTTATTATTAGTAACAATTGATGAAATACTTTACTTACTTGAACTCTACCACAAATACACAAAGAATTAAACGGAAAAATTCGTCGACAGCCATTAGTTTTATAGAAAATAGTTTATTTAGTTGTCTGTTAATTTTATTATTTTGGATCAATTACACGAAGTTTTTGTAATTTCCCATAAAGACATTATTCATAATCACATAAAACATTATTCTATGAAGTTGTAGAGCCTTTTTTAATTTAAGTGTAACCCGAATAAATAGTTTACTGATAATCTTTATAACATAATAGTATACAATAAAGCTTATCTTATTTTTCCCAAATTTTATGGTTTCTTGTGCAAATAGTGCATTTTACTACACATAATTTTATCTTTTTTTCATCGGCATGTACACATGAAACATTATTCTATAAAATTATTTTTTAAAATGAGCGTCACAAGTGCAAATGATACGTTTTTTTGCTAATTACTTTATCATAAAACATTATTCGAAATCTAAAAGTGCTATAAAATGATTAAATAATGTTTAAATTAGGCACAGTAATTCTTAATAATAAATTTTCGACTAAATGTACAGTTTAGACAAAATTAGAAAATTCTAATATCATTAAAAAAATTGTAGGTGATTGAATTTCTAGTAGGTACACTAGCTGTTGCCCGGGGCTTCGCCCGCGTAAGGTTATAATAAAAATAGCCTATGTGTTATTGGACAACACACACTTACTTTCGCATTTAAACTATTAGTAGTTTATAGTACGAGTACATTTGTATACTTAAATTTCCAGATCCAAAGAAAAATGAGGTACAAGCCTTTTGGGATTACGACTACTCATCAAACGATGTTCCTGATCTATCTACTCGTCATGATGACGTACCAGCGGAACAAGCTATTACTACGGAATAAGCTAACCTATCACACGAAGTGGTGTAGTGATTTTTGCCCGATACATTCAGAATATTCGTTTGAATCTGACACGAGCTGTGACAAAATATTCCTTAGCAGTCGACCGAAAAACCGCCGCCTCTAATTCGTACATACCAGGAAAAGATAGTGAAATAATATCGACAGAAAGTTTCGGATGAACCTGCAAGCCATCGAAGAACATCCTTTACAAGAAGATTCTGATCCGCCCAATTCCGTGCCACACCAGAATGCTCTCATTGCTAACTCTTGTCCAACTCAGTCCGATACTAAGACTACTGTTGACTGTTTCTGATATCACACCACGCCAATCAACAAAATGTGAGATAATTGGGCCGATACAAAAGAAAACGACAAAAAAACCTTGGATGTTGTGCAAAACAAATGGGTCCGTCATGTTCCTGTAAATTTAAGTGCTACGAAAAAAATATGTAGTTACATACAGCGGTTAGATATATTCAAAAAGTTTTGGGAGTTGGGAGACAGAAAAAAACAATGAGAATATGTATTAAGGTATACCACCAAGGCGAAAAAGGACAGATGTTTAAACCGGGATACACCTAATAAGTTGTTGACGAGTATGTTTACCTGGGACGTACAGCCCGGTTAGGTAGGTCCAACTTCGTGAAAGAGGTCACTCGTCGAATCCGACTCGGCTGGGCAGCGTTTGCGAAGCTACGTAATATAATATCTTCTCTTCCCAAATACCGCAGTGTCTCAAGACGAAAGTCTTTGTCCAGTGTGTGTTGCCAGTGATTACATACGGATCTGAGACGTGGTCGTTCACTATGGGCCTCGTGCGAAGGCTCAAAGTCACCCAACGAGCAATGGAGAGAGCTATGCTTGGAGTTTCCCTGCGAGATCGAATCAGAAATGAGGAGATCCGTAGGAGAACCAAAGTAACCGACGTAGCTCGAAGAATTGCCTCCATTAAGTGGCAATGGGCCGGGCACATAGCTCGCAGAACTGATGGCCGTTGGGGCAGACAGGTTCTAGAGTGGCGACCTCGAACTAGAAGACGAAGCGTGGGCAGGCCCCCAACAAGTTGGACCGACGACCTGGTAAAGGTTGCGGGCAACCGATGGACAAGGTCGGCTCAGGGTCGAGAGTTGTGGCAAACCTTGAGGGAGGCCTATGTCCAGCAGTGGACGTCTTTTGGCTGAGATGATGATGATGACACCTAATAAACGGAATTATACATATTCGTAATGTTGCAATCATTGTTGCTTGCAGAACTTTTTAGTATATAAGACATATTTTAGATTTAATCAGCATACCCTACGACCTACCTAAGAGGGTACATAATTATTATCACACTTATGTGATAATAATTATGTACCCTCTTATAGTCCTATAGTAATTCGTAATTACATACATTTTAAAGTATTATATTTTAATTTTCGACCTAACTGTGACTGATGACTATATTTAAAAATAATAAATTAAAATAAATATTGTTAAGAGTATGAGACTTTTTAAAGTGATACGGCTAGTACACAATGAAAATAAATATTATGTTAAGATTATTAAACTTTTTAAGGCTGTGATTTTTTACTGATTTTTTAATTGTTTATTAGTACGTTCTTTTGTATGTTTTAAGTTACTGTTTTATTTGTTCGATTTTATACTGATTTTACCCGTCTGGCCAGCGTGGTATAGTAGGCTAATATCCCTCCAAATGTTTAGAGGAGACCCGTGCCCAGCAGTGGGACATTTATGGGATGAGATGATACTGATTTTATTAAAGTTGTAAAAATCGTCAGCGTTTTTTATTTCGTTTCTTATTTACATAAGGTACCTATATTCAAATAAAATAATGTGTAGAGCATTCCATACGTGTCAAGTTACACGCCGGCGTCGTTACTAAAATAATAACGTGTAAAAACAGAGACAATTACCTACATTAAATACAAGAACTTCATATAAAACATTGAAAAAATTGTAGAATTCCATAAAATATTGTTTCATACGCAGATATAACGTGATTATTTTCGTCAAATAACGATTCATGTGATCTTAAGACAACTCTTTCGCTGTTTTCGTTGGCAGTACAACGTTGTATATGCACATGCGACACACTATCTATGCACAGGCATATTTTTTAGAATAAATAATGATAACAACATAATCTGTATTGATTTATTTTCACACTGTAAAAATATTAAATGGCTAGTGTCTTTCATAAAGGAGTTATAAGCAAATATGTGCGCGAAAAACTTCAAATCGCTCTACTGAAAAGTTAACATTTTGCAGATGAAACATTATTCTTCTAATGGGACGATATTTACATAACAGATCTTAATATCGACATTCACAAGTTACGACATATTATTGAATGTAAATGTCGCTCGTCGCGTAAGAAACTTGGCTAAAGGTCGCGATATAGGTACCGCAGCGCGGCGGCGGCGGCGGCGGCGCGGTGCCGTTAATAACTCATTTGACTTTCACATAACCACTTGTTGATGGTTTGATTAGGTGAGTGAGTGAGAATGGAGCTTTGAATATGTGTCGTTTGTAACGTCACATCTGCTAACTCACACAAAGATTATAGTGTTTAGGATGACTATGTGATTGTTTATTTGCAAAAAAGCATTTCGAATTAGCGGAGGTTCAAACCAGTCGTTAAGTTAATTAAATTTTAGGACCTAATCCTTAGGGGAGGACTATGTCTTACAGTCGACGACGTTCTGCTGAGGTGTTGATGATGATTCACATAATTATATCTAACAGCAACAGTGAGGAGACTGATGGAGCTGATTTAGTCTGAGCCTAAATTTATTGGTCGACACGATCAGCTATTATCTTTTGTTTATAAGCAAATATAATAGGAACACCTGCAAATCCAAAGAATTAAATATTCGTGGTGGACATATGACTAAATCCTGAGATAACGACACACTTCTTTATAGTGGGACAGGTTATGAAATTTTGCTGTTATGTAACAATACATAAAAACTGCACGTTTATCGAAGAGACTGCACTGAGCCAGTTATTGGTGCTATTATTCTTTACATAAGCACACAGCAGCAGCGGCGGTGACGGCGGCGGAGGTGCAGCGCGGCGTGGATCACCCGCCGCGCGCCGGTGGTCCCCGGTGGCACAACACCATCATACCTACTTACCATGTTAAAAATCAATGGGACTTCAACTGTGTCAACTAAAACTGCCGAAAGTTACAGAAGTACTGAGGTACTCAACGTGATTGTAATGGTTATTGACTAACAAACATCAAAACTTTTGCATTTATCATAATTATGTCAGAAGTAGGGTTTATATTCTTTCTTCAAATAAGTAAATTTTGTCAACTAAACATTTACATTATAATATTGGCTTCTTTAGTCGAGCCGTCACTTTTTTCTTTTTTAAATACGAAATTCAGTGAACCTTGTAGACAAAGCTCGAGTTATGCATAGAGATCTCGAGACTCAGCTCGAGCGGCTCGTGTCTTGGCAACAGGACTCAGTTCTCCCTTGGGGCTGCACTCTGTACTAACATAACATCTTATACTTAGACTCGGTGCTGTTACACACTGTACGTTAGTGATATGACTAATTAGCGCTGAACTGACTAAAGTGGCATGTATATAAGTCCACCTCAACGTTAAATTAATCACAGCATTAATATTTTAACATGTTTTAATCAATTTTATTGCCAAACAACACTTGAAGTTGTATGTACGTATAGTGTGTAGCGCGGCACAGGTAGCGTGCCGCAATCACGTAACAATATTAGCATGATTTATCAAACGTGAATGTAGTGTTTGGTGCGTGCAGCTTAATCGGCTCGCCGCACCACACCGACGCCGCGACGGCGACGTGGCGACACGTGACTAGCTTTGGTTGCTCCCTAGACACACATTTGCAATATGGTCCTTATTGGCTGGTTAAGAATTTGTGCTAGCGAGGTGTATCTAAGAAATAAAATAGGTTTGCAGAGTTACACGATATAGTCTTGCGTCAGGACTACATCGTGTAAACAGGGACAAGGCAGGCAAGGACGTGCAGCTTAATTACGTTACTGTTAATGATAATTAATAATTATACATGTTTATTGCACACCATGAGCCCTAAGCTTTCTAAACTAACTTCTTATAACTAAATAAACTTAAGCTATATCGCGAATCATTGCATGTTAAGGAATTCTTAAAGAAAATAACATGTTTATGTCAATAAAGAATTTGCTTTGTACACTGTCTTTTACGAAGCTGGCTTACTTAAAAAGTGGCAAGAAAATAAAAAAAATGATTTTAGGATATTATTATACATTGGTTGTAGTGGTAAAGATGCCTCTCCTAGTTGCGCTGCTTCAATATGACCGAAACATCTAACAGTTACTAATAATAATATGTTTGAGGCTCCCGGCAGTCACATCAGTAAACTTTATAATGAGTGTAGAAACAAGCCAACAAAAGCTCGGCTCCGCATTGTCAGCAAGTTGAATACTTGAGTGCGTCGAGAGGTCGCGGTTCTATGCCCCTGTGTAGCATGTCGCGTCGACGCAGGGACCGCTCCCTGCGGCCGCTCATCAATTAGAAATAATACAACAATGCTGAATGACCTGCATTGTCCTTCGTATTAAAAATTTACGGGACTCGGTGGCCAACAGTCTAAATACTTATAAAGTGTGCGATATTAAAAACTGCTGCGTCAAATTCCGCATCTGTTGACTTAGTACAGTCTTGGTTTGACCTTGATCAATGCTCCCCTAACGGTAAGTTTAATGTGCGCCAAACTGCTCTCCGAAAATAACAAAACATAGCCAAGGGGCCATGGGTCACTACGAGGGGGAACAAAACAATCTGTGTATAGTAGGGCTGCGGGCCCACGCTGCGCCGCGTTCGACTCACACTGCGTCGTACCGCACCGCTCTCCTCGACTCGAACTCGAAAACAGCACAAATTACAACTTTTAAATGGTCATGCTTTTTTATATGCAAAGCCTGTTGCCGTCTTTCGAAAATATTGACAAGTTTATTTTTAAACTTTCCGTGGCTCGAGTGTACTTTATATGAGGGCGCGGCGGCGCCTGACATCTGCATCGACCGAGTTATAGATGTAGCAGGACAACCCGCTTTAAACAAGAGCTTGCGTCTATTGTTCGGACGGTCCCGAATTTGACACAATATTTAATATTATCATAAATATAGTAGCTATAACTTTTTTTTAAAATTCTGATGATGATCCTTGGCTTTGACTAAAATACTCCGAAACTGTAGAAACAAGGAAATTAAATGGGTAGTTGAGATGCAGATAGCAAAGCGCGTTCAGAAATTAATATAAATTCATGAAGACTAACAAAACAATTAGACTGTATGGGCGGGACGTGTAGGGTCGTGCTCATTTCGGTACGTAAGGGGTTAGTCATGAAAATTTTTGTTCAACATGGTGCAGGCCAGATCGATTGCAACAAGTAATGGGAAGTCGGTCGCTGGACGATCGGCGGACTCCGTCCTGCCGCCTGTACTAATGAGTTAGTGACATAAAGGTCAGAGGGAGGATCGACAGATCTAGAATAAAGTTTTATTTGGTAGACAATTCGACTGACCTGTTCAACTATTGGTTATGGTTAGTGACTCTGACTAGCCAGGGCTAGGGCTCGTGGTATGCGTCCCCGCTACGACAAAACTTTGTATAAAGATAAAATATGTACATCATATTTCGCCGGATAATCAGATAAAACGGCTTTTTGTAAACTCTAGGGCGATTGTAAAATGCGGATAATAGGCATCTTGCTATATCTGGACCTATTTTAGAGCATCATCTCATCAACCCATAAACGTAACATACATTTAGATGGATATTAGCCTACTATACCACTCTAGCCTGACGGGTCGGTATAGGGTTTCGTTTTGAGTTTCCCCTCTCTTGCAGTGGATATTGTCTGCCTGGCTTACTCCCTCAGTCGATTCTTACGACACCCTCGGGATTAAACAGGATGGTGACATTTGTATTCTCAATCTGTCACCACACGGACAATATTTTAGATAAGTCGCGAAAAATCACTCCTTCTCTAACCTATGAGCGCTGATTAATATTGTATACAAACTTCCGCCCGCAGCTTCGCCCGCGCGTACATTCCTTCGGGAACAGAGTTTTTAATAATGGAATTACAAGTAGCCAAATTTAATCCAGATCCGTTTAGTAGTTTTTGCGTGAAAGAGTAACAAACATCCATACATTCTTGCAAACTTTCGCGTTTATAATATTAGTATAGATTAGTATATTGTATAAAGATTATAGTTAAGTAAATATAGGACACAGTTATTTACCTAGTCAATAAGCAAAATACAGTAGTTTAAATAAAGAAAAGGAAAAAGAGGCGGAAAGGTAATTTTACTATTGCCTACCTATTTCACATATTTATACGAATACACGAAACATAATAACTTTATTATTTGCAATGTATCACCGAGTAATTCGAAACTGCGAGGGTTGTGTGGGGACCACGGGTACTTACAGCGAGGGTAGGCATGCAGGTGGTCGCACTTGAATGGCTGCGCTAAGGTTATGTTCACACTACACCGCGTGCTTGCGGTTGTGAACATTGATTTGCGACCATCGTTACAGTCTAAAACATTATAAAGCTTTACTCGTGCCATCGTCAACAGTCAGTAGCCATGTAAATGAGCAACCCGCATATGGAAGGTAGGAAACCTTACAGTGGATTACAATTACGAATATATAACACAAATTGGTGCTCACACAGTTAGGTTCCTGTGCGTCAGAACCTATACTGTTCTTCAGTGCTTAAGGCTATTTTTTCTTATCCCAGGGTTACAAGTAACACATAGTAGTTTATGCAGTTGTTATATACGCGATCGATAGATCTTGACGAGAGTTAACGATCGTAACTCAAAAGAAAGTCATAGCTTCTCAGAGTTAAAGTTTATACTAAACAAAACGACCGCACGATGTCGACGATTCTCCCCTTGGACGGGCGCGATGCGTCATAGTCCTCGTCTTCACACTCCTCACCGATCAAACTATCGATAAAATACACCCAGATTTAGAACAATTCTTTGTGGGTCTCACAAAGTTTAGTCCTGCGTGGGAATCGAACCCACAATTTCGTGCACAGCAGGCGGCCACTACGGCCACTGGACCACCAAGGCAGTCTAAATTAGTTCTTCCAAGTATAGGTATGCACGCATTATAGAGATATTTCTCTATAATGCACACATTTTCACAAAGGATGCCACTTTCGCTATACGTCTTGCATCACATCACCCTCCGTATCGTCTTCGATTCGTCTCACGGCCGCTGACGAATCTTATGGAGATCGAATCTCAACAGAAACAAACGATCTCATAACACAAATGCGCGGCGGCAACGCACGAACAGTTCCGAAGGTGCACGAACGCTGACCTGCGCTGATTCATGACCACCACCGGCAGCAGGAATTTATGGACTAATAGATGTATGGATGTTGATTGTGTGGGCTTCATTAAAAGGGTTGTGTTGAATGAGCGGCAGTTGCATCTGATTAATTTGATGTGATGTTAAATCAATCCGGACCACCTCGGTCACTCCATTGTTGGGCTAGAGTCTCCCATAGAAGCATAACAAACCGTGTCATTATTATATTTAATGTAAAATTGTTAAAAAGAAATAAGGAGTAACACAGAGACGGAATAAAGAGTTACATTTGCAAGTTAAAAACCTAAAATTGAAGACACGGAATGGACTTACCTCTTTTCTGTGAGTTTTGTGAGTTCAGGTACGGTCAAGGGGATCAGCATGATAGAGCGTTGGAGTGTGGTTGGAGTACACTCAGGAATGTGGATTTGTTGTACCGTGATATAATATAATCGAAGGTATATTAACTACACAACTTTGACGTCTGCATGATTGGCGTTATGGTTAGGTGGACTTAACATAGCAATGCCATGATAAATATTATAATTAAAAGAGGAGATGCTAAGTTATAATTTTATAAATCACATAGCCAATTGCTCAGTCTACTTATTTTAGGACTCGTTACCACAAATTATAGAGATGTAAACGGAGTTAGTACACCGTGTATGAAGAGGGTAATAAAACATAACGGAACATCGTGCGGGGCGCGGGGTGCGGGGTGTGCGGGGCGCGGCGGTGAGGGGTGCCAGTTACTTACATTAAGTGGGCTATTCGGTTAGGCGCGAGCGGCGCGCATAAATGCTCGAGTTATAACCCTACGAACGCTATTACACGCGTTATGAGGAAACTCTTCTATGGCATATAAACAAGAGCTATTGGCTTTTGATGCTGTTGAGGGAAGCTAATGTGACGGCAGTTCCATGTCTGAGAGACGATACGGTCGGGTGTTATAGCACCGAGGCGATCAACTCAATAGAAACATACGAGTATATAAGTATATACCGGGCTGCGTCGCGTCGCGCATCTCCTCCTCAGTTCGTGTGGATATTAAATGATAGATTACCTACGAGTAGCATCGCATTAGAGAGTTCGTGACCGAGAGCTGTCACTAACTTTACGACTACAGTTAGGGCTTCGTGACTGAATTTGTTTTCAGTGTACAGATATAGTCTGGTAGTGAGATGGTTGGATTAAATGACGGAAAGTTGTTACCATACTTATTTTCTGTGTTTTACTGACAATCATTATGATGTATCTTTTCTTGTCATTGGGTTTTGCCTAGACCTAAAATATTATTGCAATCGATAATTATAATGTGTAATGGTGGATGGTCACCATGAAAACTGAAAACATAACTACTAGTAAAAGATGCGAAAGTTTGGATGGATGGATCATTGTTACTCAATCATGCCAGAAGGGCTGAACGAATCTACATGAAATTTGGCACAGAGATAGATTATAGCCTTGAATAACACATAGACATCTATCGCAAAAAATGCACGATTCCCGTGGGATACATATGTTTTTGTTGTCGCCCTCGTTACTATACCTAAATGTTATATTATTAAACGTTTTCCCTTCATTAACCTGGAAACCAATAGTAACGCTCAGGGTGACACCTACACTACTGTGATATAATTATTTGGGTGATGTCTTCTGTAAGGTAGAGGTCCTTAGGTCCAGTCACGCCCGGGGAAATACCTCCTCGCTCAATCGTATCACTCAATTTATGTCAAAGCACCATATGACTTGAAAAAGATCTATCTACATGGGGTCCTTTATCAATTCCATATCCATTATACCCACACTTGTACGTAGTATAGTGTTACATGTAGTAATGATTGCCGTCCACATTGCCCGTCCTTATTAGAGGTTATCAGAACCTTAATTGCCTAGTTGTGTGTTACCTGTCACAAGTATACAGGTATGCGACCCTGGATCCTCAACCTGCGATAGTTTCTCTTTCGTTTTCACCTAACTACCTTGACCTACCTATTGTGATTCCTTATTCAACATTTCCACATGCCGATGTAGGGCTTGCGCCACTCACACGGCCGGCTGCCGACCATAAACAAAACTAGTGAGTAACGTGGATGTAGATACTTGAAAGTGGCAAACCATGTTCTGCCAGCCCTAAATAACTGAGATGATGTCACTCGTAGTACAAACTTGAAGAACGAGTTACGTACATTGCCTTTACCAAACATATCTAAATTTCATTGATTTCGCCCGGGTTATACTATTTTCAGCTCAACTTTCCAATTTGTTTTACATAAGAACTTTCTACTGACAATAACGAAGCTAAGCGAAGAATTAGCGAAATCGGTGCAGCTGTTCTCGAGATTTGCGCTAGCAACACATTCAGCGATTCATTTTTATACATAAGAATAAGTGCTCAGTCCCGGTCTCTGCTACTCAATACAAACTTATTTAAAGCCACATAGAAATAGAACGTAAACGTTTCAATGATACTCACAAAATGAACAAATTGTGCAACAGGAGCTATCGACAACTGAGCGTTGCGAACGGAGCCTCAGCTAAATATTAAACGCTTCAAAACTGTTATTGACAATAAACAACAAACAACATGGATGTTCATGACAAACGACACATCGAAACAAGACAGGCGTTACCTATTTACGAGGTTGTGTAGGCGTCACGAGTATAATACCTAATATAAGTGTTTAGCACTTAGCACAACTGGCCTGGTGATTTAGAGTCGATTCCCGCACGGGACTAAACTATGTATGATACATTTATGTTTGTTTCGAGTCTAGGTGTAAGTTCTGTCCGTTATTTGTATGTTTGTAAAGTCCCCCGCGAAACAGAGCTTGTTTTCTAATGCGGGAGTTGCGTAGAAAAAGACAAAAAAAGTAATGAATCCGCCCCGTCTTCAACCAAGTTACACTTTTTACCCGTTTATGGATTGAATACTCAATAACAGCTTCTTAGTAACGTTATTAAGGGTAGAACCTATCTACAATTTTTTATGTTTGTAGGTGCAGCGGTGTTGATGAATTAACCAGTCAGACAGGAGTAGTATTTATATATTTTTTTTCTATATAATCCACTGAGATCCTTACAGGTTTGAGTTAAGTTGCAAATAAGTATGGTACCACCACCAACAGTCAGATGAAATGTTATGTCCATCTTAATTTCAAACTCAAACTCAAAATTCATTTATTCAAGTTATAAAGTAACACTTATGAAGGTCATAAATTATGAATAAACCAGAAAGATGATGTCAGCAAAATTTTCCTACGGCTAGTTCGCTGACGTGGAGCCTTGAGAAGAACTAGCAAGAAACTCAGGCCACTCTTTTTAATCGCCAGATAGTTACAATCTTTTGTAAAATACAAGTATGATAGCATGCAAGCTGATGCAGTCAACACAACTAAGTTCATAGTCTAATTCTTGTCAGTGAAGTAAACGGCGGGTCGCGGCCGGCCACTCCGCACAGGCGCTCGGCGGCTGGCGACCGTCTGACCGAGCTCCGAGCTACATTACAGGCTTCACTAACGTACTTCATAGAATGCCGTCCCCTAGTTCCCGCGGCTCAGCTCGCTGCACCACTACGGTTGCTGGTTGCAACAACTCGTGCCCGTTTGAGTTACACGTTGACTTGAATGTCCGCACATTCAGGTTTATCTAGTGTTATTATTTTATTATTTATTATCAAAATTGTTATTGGTCTCATCAGCGGTCACCCATCTATAGGATTACCGCGCTTTTGGTAGCCTAATCCGCTGATCATTTTCCGAACGAAAGCGCCTTATAATAGTAACCCATATATATGTCCCACTGCTGGGCACGGGTCTCCTTTCCTCTATCAAGAGAGAGAGAGGGTTTAGGTCTGAATTCACACACACTGGCCTAATGCGGGTTGGTGAATCAGACATATCTTTAGAATTTCTTCTATGACATGTGGGTTTCCTCAAGATGTTTTCCTTCACCGTTAGCATTTAGCGAATCATTTGATTAGTACATATGAACTCCACAAAGTGAAATTCACATTGATACTGCCCGGGATCGAACTCGCACCTCTTGCGTGCAAGTCGGTTACTTTCCTACTGGCCACCACCTATTTTTTAAAAAACGACGTTTCGAAAGCGCGAAAAAAAAGAATTTGAATTCTTTCTCTCTGAATTCTAAAAACAGCATCAATATGGGTGCTATAATGATATTGAAGTTGACAAAGAAAATCAAATAATACTGGATATAGATCATTATATTCACTATGAGAACAGGGTAACTCGCTAGTACTCGCGGGTCTCGCACATGTCACTAGACTCAGTCCGGTAATATACACTCGCAGTAAACATTGGAGGTAATAATATACTTATACTAGCTGTTGCCCGCGGCTCCGCCCGCGTGGATGTCGGTTATGTAAAAAGTGTGTGTAACCCTAAGTGTTATTCCAGACCATAATCTATCTCTGTGCCTTCAGTCTATCCGTTCAGTAGTTTTACGTGAAAGTGTAACAAACATCCATACTTTCGCGTTTATAATATTAGTAGGTATATATTATACAGTGTGGAAGTAGTTACGTTACTGTAAAGTAGGCTTAATGTGCTATTAGGCCACATTACAGGTGGGCACGCGAGGTGACCTTACCTATACATGCACCATGTCACATCACAGCCTTATTCACAAATGAGTACTAAAGAGTTCGCACCTCTCGGAGGTTTGAAGTCAATTTCGATGATGTGTCGTGAGCGTCCTATAATTAATTATATATCTACATTCTACAACGTAGAGAGTACCGTAGATATTACTTCCATAATACATAATGTAAATCTATGTGTATGAGTCATCACTGAGCTACGATCAAATCTACGGTAAGCTACGAAACAGCTACGAGTTGTAGCGGTCTACGAACTGTTCAACATTAAACTTTCATTGTGTTCTATCCTTAGATAGTACATACTAAGTCGGCGGCGTGGATGGTCGCTCGCCTCAGCGTTATACTCGTATATATATATATATCTTATGTATTATTTAACTCTCCAATCTATTTTAAATCTTAATCAAAATAATTTAATCGTCATAAACGTCACGCAACATACACTCTATAGTAGGTGTAACTTTTACATTCATAATATTGTTATAGATTATGTAACTTACAATGTTAATAATTTTACACAAAAATCTAGATATTGTAATACAAACAACACTTATCTTACTTATTGTTTGGAAATTAAAGAGCTGACCATCCATAATGCAGGTTATCTATACTAACTCTATTCTACTCTTCATGCATGAACGTCGGCTCTAGGTACTTTTAATTTCACCGTTTTTAGCACATCATAACCTTATAATTTTTTTTTATTATATGGAATAATGGCTGGACCGTCAGTCATTCTCGTGAACTGGTACCTACTACTTGGAGTGTCTAATATCAAGATGGTCAATCTTGGCATGATTGACTTCGAAATAACAAAATATAATAATGTGTGGTGTTCACCAAAATGTATAATATATACAACAACAAGGAAACGGTTTATCATTAACTTTGAAACGACGTAATTGAACGTTGAGTGGTCGACATTACGTTCTAGTTGATACTGTGTTTGTCTATGTGTACAATAAGTCAGAAAGGTCGCGATACAAATTGAGCAAGCCCGACCAGGGAAGGACCTCCACCTGACAGGAGACCACAGTCAAATAACTCATCACAACCCATAAACGTCCCTCTGCTGGGCACGAGTCTCCTCCATGCACTTGGAGGGATATTAGCCGACTTATTCGTCAACTCGACCGCGAAAATCTCGTCCACGTGGCCGAGTTGGGAAGATTTAATTTTACCTATTATTTTATGATGCATCTATTATTTTAAGAAGACCACGTGGACGAGATTTTTGCGGTCGTGTTGACGAATAAGTCTATTAGCCTACTATACTACGCTGGCCAGGCGGGTTGGTATAGGGTTTTGTCTGCCTGACTTACTCCTTTACTCGACTCTTACGATACCCTCGGGATGGAATGGGGTGGTGACATTTGTATTCTTCATCCCTCACCACACGGACAAGTCAAATAACTACCTAAACACAATAACACAACTACATCAATTGCGTTCCTGTTTCTACATCAGGTGTGGAGAGGTCATTTAGGGATGCGTATTTAAGCAACGTTTTCGTTTCCCAGGGATACTCTATCACCAAAACTCCGGTGATATTTTTTTTGACATTCGTATTGGTTTGCGATTGTATGGCTCGTCAGTGACAAGCCTAGAATTAGAAGTTACGAGGTGCATCAACTATGGCTGTGTCGTTATTCGTTATACACATTTGGCGTACCTGTTATATTTGGACGTTTTAATAAAATTGTTTGCAAGATTTAAGCAACACATACGGTACTGTCTTGGCAGCAACGTGAAATATATACCCGCTTGTATTGTACAATTTTATATCAACGTGTTCGTAAATTATTTCCTCATGGCATTTTCCTCATGGTCGCTAACATACC
The DNA here is from genome assembly GCA_947095525.1 of Trisateles emortualis. Classification (NCBI taxonomy): domain Eukaryota; kingdom Metazoa; phylum Arthropoda; class Insecta; order Lepidoptera; family Erebidae; genus Trisateles; species Trisateles emortualis. The sequence goes on from OX352736.1 coordinate 20,866,499, forward strand.
TTGTGATAATTACGGGAGGTTTTTTGCCATGGTGCCGTGTTTTTAATTCCGGTAGGGTTCTCATCGCGGTGGTGTCCTCAGGGAGACCCCTCCGTCTGATTACTTCACCACTATGACTATACTCAAATGTAATGTTGTATTTCCAATCTTACTTATATTATAAATGCGAAAGTTTAGATGGATGGATACTCAATTACGGTAAAACGGTTGAACGGATCTGGTGGAAATTTGCCACAGAGATAGATTATAATCTGGAATAGGCTATTTTTGACTACTGTCTAATCGGAACTGCCACTTGGAACCTTAACAATAATGAACCACCCGATGGCGGCCTTGTTTTGTTTTTCAAAAAGACAACGCACTAGAGAACAATCTCTGTGAGAAGCGAACCCACAACCTCGAGCACAGCAGGCGCATACCGCGGCCAGTGGACCACCAAGGCGGTCAAAATAGTACACTAGCGCTTATTTGGTATGAATATAAATGTTGAGGTACATCGTAGCGAGTAGTCGAGTTCGTGTGGTTAACTCGGACGAATACAAACATAAACGGTATAATTGTTGTTGGCAGGTGATCGGTGAAACTCACTTACGTGTACTGTTAACAGTTGGGGCAGTTAGCGGTGCGGTGCGCGTCTGTCTGATAGGCGTATTTTTGTCCCAGAAATTTGAACGGTTCGTGTGGTAGTGTACACGCAGCCGTAATATCAGTGTAGATCTATCTACAATGATATTACGGTCGCGTCGGTTCAAACAAGCATATGGCCTGCCTGATGTTAAGCAGTTACCGTAGCCTATGGACGCTTGCAATACCAGAGGTATTACTTGCGTTTTACCACCACCTTTTTTTACACCAGGGCTTTAAGATGGGAGTATCCCTGGGATAGGAATACTTTTTTTTAAAACGCATACCTATATGAGCGTTGGAGACCTGTACTCACACACAGAAACACAACTACACCGCTGTGTGTAGTTATTTGGCTGTGGTCTGCAAGTCTGTTTGTACAGGTTGCCAGCGCTCATTATGGAATCTTTTTAATTACTAATAAAACTGCCTTGTTGGTTTAGTGATCTAATTTATGGGAGAATGTGTCATCTCGATCACTCATATAAGACGACAAATATTTTTTATTAAAATATTAACACAAACTGTGCTCGTACGATCTTCCAGACATTTAGGGAGGGCTGCAAGGAAATGGTACATATTGTTATGATATCATTATACACCGACACCCTATGGAAACATATTGGACGTGGTGCTTCCGACCGCGAGCCCACGAGCTCACGAGCTCGAGCCCGCGAGCCCCGCACTAGGTAAGTATAACTTCACACTGTATGTCTTAGTTTAAGTGTACTCGTAGGGTTGCCGCGGTTACATTTTATATGTATAAGAAATATTTATTCTTATTCATAAACCCTTATCCTCCCACAACTGGGTAATAGGTTTCTTCTTTTGCGCGCCATCTGTAATTGTATAAATACATTTACTAACATTTGTCATAATTTTTAAACCAAAAATCCGATTCGAACCATTGAATCAAATTTGATTATGGCACTATTTAGATCGCACATCTCATCTCTCGATTCGAGCCGAGCAAACCAAGTAAAGCAAGCTTTGTAGACGAATGGTACAATACGGACGATTATTGGTATCTACTAATTTACGGAGATGACTCCCTAAGTTCTGAGACATCCGTATCGGATTCACCGAAGTCCTCAACCAAAATCTGGCATCACTCAGAACATAAGGCATGTTTTGTACCTAATTCGTGGTCCTTCAACTATAAAACTTGTACATCACAATTTGCAAATAGACTTTGGTTTTATACTTGGAGGACCACAAATAAGGTACCAGCGGAACATAGACAATACAATCGCAACGCGACTTTTAAGATAGTGTTGTCGTGTTGTTTTGATATTATTGTCCCTGTTCAATAAACTGTCTTATTGCTCGACTGTCTCCTCAACGCTTGTAACTTGCAAGGAACAATGCCGAAGACATAATATGATTGGGTATAATAAGTTATGAAATAAAGTAAATATAAAATCCCGTAAGCCTTAAAAATGCCTTATGTGGACTTTAAAACGGCTGAACTAATTTCCATAACACTTAAAATAAGCAAGGATAAGAATAATCCATGAGCTTTCAAACGAAAAAACTAATTAAAATCAGGCTACCCGTTCTGCGGCTACAATGTCGCAGACAGAAATAGGCATCGAACTTTTTCCACACTCCATCTTACAAAGTTAAGTGTTAAAAATAAGAGAGATCGCGTAAAGTCTCGTATCCATTCAAACAAATCAATGTTGTTGTAACATTGAAGCTAGCTACAGCTGCACACTGAGACTGAGACTTAAAATAACAACCCATTCACCTCGCACGATGCTACAATGGACGGAACGAATTTACTTCTCATTTAAAATTCCGAACAGCTTGAAATAGGAAAGGCATGCAACGAATGAGGAGCAAAAATTCGACGCTAGGTTAAGCGCGAGAATGTACCGCGACGCCTCTATATATGCGTGGCTCATTCTAATTTCATTTGTTTAAACTCTGTGCAACTTACTTCCCTCAGATCAAGGTAATCTCATGACACAAATAATATTGTAACCGTGGCTACTACACAAGTACGGATTTCGATGTCCAAATATTCATTATTTAATCGGACTAAGTTTAAAAATAAAATATCCTAAAAACTTCTTCCATTTCTTTCATTGAAAGATTCTGTACACAATAACACACTGGATCATTGTATAAGCAACAGACTGCGCTACGGTTTTACATGGACAGTTTGACATGACACACATACTTACTGTAAATATAAGCAATTAGCAATCAATAGGCTAGACCTGTGCACTGTGCAACGCGCCGCCGCAGCCGACGCAGCGACACAAACTTAGTATGTCACGCACTTCTGAAGCTTCCTCACACCGCGCTCCGGTGCGTGTATGTGTGCACTATGCATGTATATGGACTACTTATTGTACGGCTTCAGAAACTGTAATCATTATGAACATTTGTATCTACATACGACATGAATATTTAGGAAGGACGCATACGGAGTTAGGTGAAATTATATTATTACTCCTATCACTTTTTTTTAGGAATGTTCCAAGTTTATATGAGTTAGCAGTGCGCTAGAAAGCATGGGCATATTGCGGTATGTGTGTAGAACAATCTAGACTAGGATAGTCATAGGACACTCTCACAGTGATGAGCGTGCGAAGCAGCACCCGGCGCGGAGGGGAGCGCTGATTGAACCCGGAGCCGCGCCCGCGACGCCCGCGCCGCCGTCAATGTGTGATATATCACGCCATGATACACACAACTACTCAGATTCGACCAAAAAGCTACGGTCAGACGCATACGAAGTCGCGTTCTCTAAAGCGTAAATCGGAACTCGGACTTTAACAAACATAGGACGACTAACGCATCGTTGCCGTGACTACCTAACGTTCAAGTTCAGAATGTCCAATTTTTTAAATGTCCATTTCCAATGAATTACAACTCTCTTCAGACAGGGCTTATATTTAATTATGACGTCATTTTAAATTAAATAAAATTCAAAAAGTTATGAGCACACATATGTGCTCTAAACTTTTTCAATTTTATTTACTACTAGTGGCTCTGCCGCGTTTATGTATGTCGGTGATTGTGGTAAAAAGTACCCTATATCCTTTCCCAGGATATTATAATATATCGCCTTGCTAAACAAACACTTATATATATAAAATATAAATAACTAAGTAACAATAATGATCATGCGCCTGTGTGACTGTACTCGTAGGTACTTTGACATCGCCACGTTCGTATCCTGCTGAATGCATCCGATTCGACACGAGAGCACAGTTCCAGTGGCGCGTCACATCAAAGTGTTGTCTTGAGGAAGTCAACGTGCGCGGAGCCGATGACCCCTCCTATTAATATCCTTCTGGTGCGCGCTGCACGCGCTGCACGCGCTGTTTACGCTCCACACGTCGCGCGTCGCGCATCGCTCGCGCTGTATCAATAACACACATGTATGAGGAATTAATGCTGACATTATTCCACTTATTATTATTCATAATCAAACAATAATAATAGTAATTTTATAAATTTGTGTGTCAGTTTATCTGGTAGCTTTATTCATAACTAGGTTTAGCCCATCGCGTCGCCTGCATGTTACTTCGTCTGTTTACAGGTAGAATATCCATAAATCTCTACCACCACGTAAACGATATGTTCTGTTCTGTCACAATCCCAGTATGTAGCCCATGTAGTAGGTATATATAATATACTATCTATCTGTCACTACACTAGATATTATCTAGTGTTTTTTTTTTTTTTTTTTTTTTTATACTACCAAGTAGGCAAACAAGCATACGGCCCGCCTGATGGTAAGCAGTTACCGTAGCCTATGGACGCTTGCAACACCAGGGGTATTACTCGCGCGTTGCCGACCCTTTAGAAACCTTATAACTCCTTTCTTGAAGAACCCCATGCTATAGTCTTTCGGGAAAACCTCGGCAGGAAGCTCATTCCACAACTTAATCGTACGTGGGAGGAAATTCCTCTGAAACCGCACAGTGCGGCACGATAAAGGTTCTAAAATGTGTGGATGAACTCCCTGTCGGTGGCGGGAGGTGCGTTGATAAAATGTGGCCGTGGGCATCATATCAAACAATTCCTCGGAACACAGCCCGTTGTACAGGCGGTAGAACACACACAAGGAGGCAAAGTCTCTCCTTAAACTAAGTGGATCAATACCGCCTGTGAACTTGGGATCGTCAACAATCCTCACAGCGCGCCTTTGGATCGAGTCAAAAGGTCCAAGCTGGTATCCAGGTGCTCCCGCCCAAAGGTGGCAGCAGTACTCCATGTGGGGCCGAATTTGCGCTTTGTAAAGCAGCGATCTTTGGCCCGCAGTGAAGTACCGCTTTGCTCTGTTGAGCACACCGAGCTTCCTAGATGCCAGCTTGGCCTTGTCCTCCAAGTGGTGACGAAACTGGACCTCGCAGGATATGTCAACGCCAAGAATCCCAATGCTCTCGGATATCTTAAGGGCTGTGTCCAGGAACTGTGGAGCCATAACAAATGGGGCTTTTTTAGCGGTGAACGCGCAAACTTGTGTCTTAGTGGGGTTGAAATGGACTAAATTTAGTCGACCCCAATCAGAGACTCTGGACAGAGTGCTGCTGATTTCAGACACAAGTTTTTCGCGACTTTCGTCTACAACGGAACGAGGGATGTTTGCGCGGCCCATGTAAAAAGTGTCCCCGGTGCTGTCGTCCGCATAACAATGAATGCTATCAATGGATAACATATCATTAATATGCAGCAGAAACAGTGTCGGGAACAGCACAGAGCCTTGTGGAACGCCAGCATTGATGTCCAGGCGATCCGAGCAACAACCATCAACGACGGTTCTTATGCTCCTGCTGGACAAAAAGCTGGCAATCCACTTGCATAATCCCTCGGAGAGCCCGTAAGATGGTAACTTCGAAAGAAGACTCCGGTGCCAGACCCGATCGAATGCCTTCGCTATATCTAGGCTAATAGCCAATGCCTCACCTTGACTCTCAATGGCTAGAGCCCAGCGGTGTGTGAGATACACTAGAAGATCACCAGTAGAGCGACTATGGCGAAAGCCATATTGGCGGTCACTGATTAAATCATGATCTTCTAGGTATCCCAGGAGCCGTCTGTTTATAACTCGCTCCATCACCTTTGAGAGAAGGGAGGTTATAGCGATAGGCCTGTAGTTCGATGGATCTGATCTATCGCCCTTTTTGGGCACCGGATGCACATTGGCGGTCTTCCACGAAGACGGAACTCGTCTACTGGTAAACGAAAGTGCGAATAGACGCGTTAACACGGGACATAATTCAGGGGCACACTGCTTAAGCACCATTGCCGGTATGCCGTCTGGCCCACTCGACTTATGAACGTCTAGAGAGAGCAATTCCCGCCGGACCTCTCGCTGGGATATGGAGATTTCCGGCATGGTGATACCACACCACGGGATTGTGGGAGGTACAGCCTCTCTATCGTTCAAAGTCGAGTTGGAGGCAAAAAGAGAACCTAAAAGATCGGCTTTTTCTTTAGCACTATGGGCCAAATTACTGTCCGGCTTCCGTAATGGTGGCAAGGACGACCGACAAAAGTTTCCCTCGGCAGCTTTTGCAAGCGACCAGAATGCACGACTCACAGAGGGGTGGCTCGCTAGCCGTTTGCCAATTCTGCCGATGAATTCAAATTTAGCCCTGGCTATTGCTCTTTTACTGGACCTCGAGGCAGCATTTAACTTGCGTTTCACATCAGAGATGTTGGGGTCCTTATGAACTCGAGCCGCGGTCCAAGCCTTGTAAGCAGCTTGCTTAAGAAGACTAGCTTCTCTACAAGGCCGATTAAACCACGGTCGTTTCCCAGCCCCTGTAACTGGCACGACCAGATTTGGAATGTAGCATTCCATGCCCAGAAGAATCGTGTCAGTTACAGCGGTTGTGCAGGACTCAACATCTTCTGATGCGAAGCAAAGCTGTCTCCACGGGTACGACGCGTAAAATTCACGCAGTCCATCCCAATCTGCTGACTTATAACGCCACACGCGACGCCACTCCGTTGCCCGGGGCGGGTCGGGCAGCGCACAAGGCACAGAGGTCCGGATGAGGCAGTGGTCCGATGTGCCTAAGGGCGCATCCACCGTGATGGTATATTTCTCCGGACGTGTAGTCAGCAGAAGGTCCAGTATGGAGCTAGTATGGTTCTCGATGTCAGGTATCCTCGTCGGAGAGTCGACGAGTTGCGAGAATCCATAAGCCAGGGCAAATTCGTAGGCAGATTTCCCCGCAGAGTCAGTGGACCGGGAACTGAGCCACTCAACGTGGTGAGCGTTAAAGTCCCCTAAAACCACTAACTCCGCAGAGGGGTACTGCTCGATAACTTTGTCGGTTGTCAGTTGCAGGTGCTCAAAAAGCCTGGTTATGTCCTGTTCACCGCTATGGGACCTGTAAAGGCACGCGTAGATGTAGGTGTGGCCGCCGTAGTCCACGCATACCCAAATAATGGACAGGTCCCTGTCTTCAAGGCCAAGTAGACGTCGACAGCAAACATCCTCCCGAACATACATGCATACCCCGGCACGACGCACAAAAACGTGCTCGAGCTTGTACCCGGGGTAGAGCAAATAGGATGTATCAGCCGGGCAAGATATTTGCGTCTCCGTCAGGAACAACAAGGTCGGCTGTGCAGTTTCGAGGTGGTGGTGGACTGCATTAAGGTTTGAGTGAAGACCCCTGATGTTGCAAAAGTCCACTTTCAACGTGGATATGGGTGCCGCTGATAAACATTTCTTGCTATTACTTTTGACCATGAGAAAAGGGGTTTAAGGTAGTTTTTAGAGGGTTGATGTATGGACAGTGCAAGGAACAATGTGCAGTGCCTATCACCATCTGACAGCGCAGGTTGTGCAGTTTGTGGACACGGCGCACGGAAGGGCCCCCAGTCCCCCCCCGACGCAGCAGCCGGGTCCACTCCGGTCTCCTACTCCGGCACGACCACTACGTCAGGGACTTTACACGGGCGGCGATTCAGCCTCCCGGGGCGGAGATTAAGTGATCCCCGGGTTCGGGAATCCAACAACCCGCGGGCGGTCAGCGGGCAACCGTTTCACTGGGTCTCCCTGACCGCCGCGCCCACACTCCGCGCCTTCACCATCCGACGGCGATTCGACACAAGCTGGTCCCCTCACTGTCACTACAGCAACCCTCTTAATGAGCTCTGGAGACCTTACTCACTCGCAGAAACACAACACAACGTTGCTCTAACTGCGGTCTTCTGTAAGGTGGAGGTCCTTCCCCAGTCGAGCTGCTCAATTCGGGCGAGAAAACTCGCTGTGCCCTACCTCTCTTAAGCCCTACCTCTCTTCGCTTTGTAGTGACAGATGTACGTAATACATAAGTGCGTCAGCGCCGCTCGTCTGATTGTACAATAGTCTTAATTATTGTCATTATCAGTGATATGAATATGATCCCTTGGACTCGCGACATGATCCCAACCCAAGGTCAATGTCATAGCTAAATCGCTTTATAATATAACTTGCGAGTCCCCACTCCCCTCTCCACTTGCTTCGCTTTGGTTTTTTTTAAATTTCTTAATTATAATATGCATAAATTATACCTACATATAAACCTGCCGGAAGAAATTATGTAAATAGCTACCTAATAGTGAGAGCTGCATCAAAATTCATTGCGTGATTCTGAAGATCTAAGCGTACAGAGGGACAGACTGCGTTAAGTGACTTTGTTTTATGTCATTAAATTTGAGGATTAAATGTTGCTCCCTTTATATTGCCTACCTTTAAGTCCATCATGGTTCCACAGATAATGTGTTGTACCTACTTATTTGTTATTATTTTGAATGTCTGTAACAATAACTGTGGGTAGACTCGATAGACCATAAATACTATATCCATTATATGAGTATGAGAACAGTCGTGATCTATTTATGTGGAACAGGGCGACAACAGTTGCACGGCACGTGACATTATTATATCCACATGAAGAGACACAACAAGCGTTGTGAGCACAAACATACATACAAGTCATAATATTTAGTAGGTACCTACTTGGTGAGATAATTGTGATCAATTGAGCGGCGGCGGCGCGGGCGCACCCATGTCGCGCACCTATGTCACAGTACAATGTGTAACAGCTGGTTCACTTATATGTGCTGCATCCAAACAAAACAAGAGATTAGGACATACGTGTCATTTGTATTCATGATTGTCAATAGATGTATTTCTTATTAACCGAAGGATCATATACTAGTGTAGCAGGTATATGTACCTATGTGACTTCTAAAGTGCGTATATTTGGGTGGTGTGGAGTTTGTTAATAGCGTATGTATGTATGTATGTGCTGACTAAGTCAGTGGATGAGCTGTTTGTTTGGTTAGCTACAGAGTGTGGTGTGTTGTTAGGTATGTGTGTGCGTTTGTGGTGGGGCAGCGCCAGGCGGCGGGCGGCGGCGGTGACCTCGGCTGAGCTTCCTCCACGAGTTCAATTGATTTATGTCAATATCAATGACATGCAGCTGTGTCCTACCGCTCTGTATACTCGTATGAATCAGCTGATGACATTTTTCTATCCATATCATAATTTCCCATGACGCCATTAGGGTTGAGTTCTAATATTACCAGATACTACTGAATAACAGTTTCTTGTAGGATATCCACTGCGCATAGTATTCCATAGAGACAACATAATATATACCTATTTGAAAATTGATGTGTAGCATACTGCACTCTTAGTATGCCCAGTGTGTGTGTGTGTGTGTGTGTGTGAGACTAAATATTTTGTTTCATCTTCTCGGTTTACTTTGGAAGTATTAAGAATATGGTTATTACATAGGTACATCTATTACGGGGCAGAATTCAGATAACTCTATAACAATTAAGTCAAGGTGGCGCTCGTCAATTACCAATATAAAACCGGTACCTGGCGCTTATTGCGGTAGCCACCACCAGTTGATTTTTGACTACGCTTAAGTAACTCCTTACGAAATTGTCAATATAATACACGTTTAAGCAAAACAGCTTTTCTCCACTTTTACGAAACGATTGAGAACGAGCTAAAAGCACTAAAATGAGACCCTGGCGACGCCGACTGGAAAATCTCAAAAAGATACGGCCAAAGTGAGTTATCATGAGGCATTTAAAACCGTAAAGAAGAAGGAGAAGTGGATTATTAGTTAAGGGTTTTGGAAGTTGATTGCAAAGACAAAATAACTGAAAATAGATGATCTCAGCACTGATAGAGAGCCAAGCAGATAAAATAAGCTCCATGCCGAAGTACATAAACCTACTCAGAGTACCTGCTCTACTGTATCATCAGCGACCCTCCAATCAGCTCCAGTGACCGCCCCGCCTGCCCGGGTGCACTAGAACGATATACGGGGATGGGTACCATTAAACGCGCGACTGCACAACAACAAGCAGATCAGCAAACAGATTTGCCTCTGATCCGCTCCGCTTCTTGCTGCGAGATGACTTCGTCGCAAAAGTTCCTGTTAAAAAGTATGTTCCTGTTTTGCTTATATTATGAATATTTCGAGAATATCCTCAGCTTAATCTGAAAATTGTTTACGTGTCACAATCTTGGTTCTATAGCAAATCGTATTCATATTGAATTTCCCAGAATTTTGATCTCTATTTTGCGATATAAGTAAGCCGTGGTATTAAAATATTGTACAGCTATTGCTATCCCTTAAAGTAACAGTAAGTAAATAAGTATATAATGTTTATTCGTATCCCATAGTAGGATCAGCTACGTCTTAAGTATTGTCGTGTCGGTGAGCGCGTCACGTTTATTTTTACCTCCCCATTGATTTCATGTTGGTCGGCGCGTCGCGGCGCCTCGTACGTAGCGGCTCAGAGCCAGAGTCCTTGAAACGCTCTGAATTATTCGCAACTATACGTTACTCGTATATGCACACACAGGAGTACACACGCCCGCCCGCGCTCGCTGTGTCTCGCTCAGACAGCGGCGCGCGGCGCTGCCGCCGGCATGAGCAGCTCACCTTTGACATTAACAGGAATATGTTAAACGAATACATATATTATTTATCATAATAACGTAGTACATAATTACATCTAATACCTTTAAACGAGAAGGGTTTCGGGGTGATCTAGCTAGCTTTCATTTTTAGAAAACGATTATTCCCAAAAAAATATACTTTTTTTTAAAATATACAATTGTTAGCTATCTAAAAGCTAGCTAAAAGTGTTGTGCAGTTAGTGCTAGTGTTTAATTAGTCAGTGGTTAATTAGACTGAGCCGTTACACTTCTGCTGAAACTCACTACATACCACAAACTTGTTAATAAACTAAATACTAAGTAGCAATAAACATCTGGCATTTAAACATAAAGACAAATGCTATCGAGTGACTCGGACCGTGGTCTCAGTCGTGGTCTGATATTTTGCGATATCCTTTCATATAATGTTTATTTTTAATACTCGAAACCTTTTGAACATTGTAAGCAGGCAGACACAGGTTACCTAATAATACAATACACTATGGAGGCGAGTTGCGTGTAGGTACAGTAAACATATTGTATTTATTACCTACACTATTAAATTAAAATTGGATGATATTTTAACTAATGCAATCATTTGCTACAAAATCCAGGTATATGACGGTAGTACCAATAAAACTGAAATGTAAATCTCGAGTATATAGTGACAGTAGGAGGCACAAATATAACAATGTGCCTAATTAGCGACACTGAGACACAGCTACATCTCTGTCGGCAAGGTCGCGCCGCGCCTCGTCCTATATTCGCCTTCTATACGTTACTTGCTATGTTTGCCGAGCTTTGTTCCTTGTGCTAACGGTCGGGGCTCTCCTTATTGAAATCACCAAACTAATGATTGTGATTAACGAAACGAATAATTACGTTGTATTGCTTCATCACAGTTATGACAGTGGCAACTACGTGGTAGCAATAACGAAATGTGGTTCAAAGATTGACAGATATGAAACAACTTCATTTCACAAATTAACTTTCCATATAATATTTTTTTTATTAAAGACAGCTCCCGCGCTAGAGAACAAGCTCTGTATCGCGGGGGACTTTACAAACATACATTTAACGGACACAAATTACATTCAGACTCAGAACAAATCTTTGTGGGTCAAACAAAGTTTTGTCCCTGTGCGGGAATCGAACCCACAACCTCGTGCACAGCAGGCGCATATTGCACCCACTGGACCACCAAGGCAGTCTTGTTCAACAAAATGTTTCACAAACCTTAGCTACATTAATCAATCAATCACTCAGCCCATCGTAGTCCACTGCTGAATATAAGCCTCTATCAACACGCGCCATAGCACACGGTCCTCCGCTACATCTTATAAAGTAAGTCAGTATTTCATATTTATATTTTCGGTTAGGTTAATCTTAATAACTACCAGAACCTAATCACCAATGTTATACTATTGTTATTGTAGGTACCTACCTCGTTCAGTCGGCATGCGGCATTACATAACTAATCTGCAATGATACAATAATGCTTATATCTATTGTTGTAAATCACATCTTTGACGAATTTGAATTATCAGTCATCTCGTAGAGTGATAACAATAAATTTCCAATAAATTGTCTGTTTAATTAAAATAAGAGAGTAGGACACCATACAAGCGGGCCACACAAGGACCTCTACCTTACAGAAGACCACAACCAAACTACACACACCGATGTAGTTGCGTTCCTTTGTGTGAGTACAGGTCTCCAGCGCTCAATTAAGGGATTATCCCAGGGATACACCGATACACCATCTAAAAGCCCTGATGTAAAATGATTCCTCTGGTATTGCAAGCAAGTAGTAATTAAGTCCTATTTTTAGAAAGATAAATTATACTTATTAGTGACCCGCCCTCGCTTCGGTAGTCTTGGCCTTTTTCAACTATAGTATGCGTATACCTTGAAAACCTATACATATAAACCTTTTTCTTTCAGAACTGCATCAAAATCCGTTGCGTAGTTTAAAAGATTTAAACGTACAGACAGCGGGAGCGACTTTGTTTTATACTATGTATACCGACATGCTTCTGAATACGCAGTTATTGACGTGTGTGGTATTGTCCTCGTAATGTTGCAACATGGGACAAGTCGCGGAGAAAGTGGTGATGTTATCGGTGGATAAACAAACGTACTGCATACACTGTATGTTGGCGGCTAGCTAGGTGGTGTGTGGTGTGTGGTGTCAGTGGTGCGCCACACCGCGCCTCGACTTGTAATCAGCGCTGCGCCTCATCGCGATCGTTATCGATACGTCGCCGCGTCGTCGTCGCACATTTATAATACGACATGACACCGCACAAACTACTACCGTACTACTAACTCTCTGTACTGTGATTACTTATGATTTGCAAGCTTATTACCACTTCTTCACCTTCTTTTAGCGGTGGCTAATCAGTGACTTCACCAACTTCTTTCCCTTGTCTTCTGGCTTCTTGTGCTTCCACTTTGGACCGCCTGGAGCGAGCTAGCTGTCTAATACAATCGTATACAGTTATATGGTTGACGAGATGCAGTTCTCTCCACCGAACTCGTAGACACGCAGCTCAGAATACACGGAGTGAATGACCGGTGCGCGCGCGCTGCCCAGTACAAACACACGCCAGTAGGGATGCCAGGTGTCAATCAGAAAGTCGGACTTATCTGTCAGTTTAGTTGGATATATTATGTACTATTCATAAGCCCTTTTACTCTTCATGTTAAATGTGCTACAGCGGGGTTGTCTGTCAATACGTTTGTTACTCATCCACAATAGCTGATGTTTCTAACTTTGTCACAAAATGTTTTTATCTCACGAACTCGAGTAAACTTTTGTACTCACGAACATATTAACACGCACGTGTTTAATATATCTGTATGTCACGTAGTACTCGTATGTGTTCCATCCATAGTGAGAACAATGCACGGGGGGTTATGCAACGGTATCACTTGTTTTAGGCGATGTGCTAAACTGTCTAATTGTACAAACTAAGAAATGGAAGCGTTCACATCCGAACTGAGTGTTTACGTACAAGTAAGAGTGCGCATGCCGCTAACAACAACTTGTCAAAGAGCGCGGACATAGCAATGTAGAATTATTATACAGTTAGCGGACCGTCCCGGCACCGCACGGGTGGACATGTTTTAGTTCTCAGAGGAACCCTTAATTAAAAAAATAAAATTTATCATATATTATGTTCTCCGCTGATAACGTAACTTTCTAAAGGTGAAAGATTTTTTTAAATCGGTCCAGTAGTTTTGAGTTTATTCATTACAAACAAAAATTTTAAAATGTACAATACAAATCTTTTCTCTTAAAGATAATAGATAGTATAATGACGTACGACGTGCGACGCTCGACGCGCGGTAGATCTCGCATAGATAGAGCGATGGCAACTTAGCTCTACGTAGAGCTTTTTGATTGCAGGAAGCGTTTTACTACTGCAGTAGTGCTGTTAACAGTTATTGCTCCATAAACCCTCTCCACGTCGTGAGCTGCGCTCATATTGACATCTTTTAAAACACCTAATATGGCTGTAGAGCTTGTACAACAAGAGACGTAATGTAATGCCGATAATGGCCAGTGATGCTATAAATCTTCTTCTATCTATACTTATATATTAATAAGTAAAGAATAAACACTGTACCTCTTTTTAAGAACATGAAGAAGTGTAATATTTAGCATAGTTAAAGTTCGTATGGAGAAGGACGGCAGAAAACTATTACTGTCGAATTTCGACCACCGGGCCACCTCTAGTATTGATGTATTATGTTTTATTGTGTTATACATAGATACCTACATATTTATTAACTTTATGTTAACATTTAAGTTATAGTTAATAGCTATTAATAAACATCCATAACAACCAATGTAAATAACGTGAGAAGATCTAAGCTAGCACGCCTCAGGTTGATGGCACATTGACCACTAGAGCTAGTTGCGGTTTGCCGCCTCAAACAGTCGCAGTCGCGATCACACATACACATTCGTAGAAACCCTCCATACCTTCACTTTTGGTATATAATACATATAATGTGCCACAATGCACGTGCACAGTGGTCCCTGTGCCTGGTGACTGGTTTGCTCCTCGTGCTCAATCAGTTTAATTGTTTGTTGTTAAAACAAGACGTTGATTCAATTACAGAGCGATACCCGCCGCGCCGGTGCCGCGTGTCAGACACACTACAGTACGCTACGTCTACAACATCACCGTCCTTGTGCTCCTGGAGTCCTCGTTAGTGTCGCACGTGCTGCCCTCTCTCGTCTCTCTCGGCGAAGGCAAGTTCTCGTGGCCTGTCGCGCGTGGCTGTGACGCTTCCACAAATCGTTTCCAATAATTAGCTATTATAGCGCAGTTTCCGGGCTTGACGCGAGTCTTCAATTCAATTTCCTTTTATAATTTGTAGGTGTATGTACGGGTTCGATGAACCGTAGACCAAAACATAATCAATAAATTTGCCTCAAAAGTATTTAGTAGATGTATTTGTTTATATATGTAACTGATACTTAATAATTATGTTACTGTGTGTGAGTGCAGGTCTCCAGCGCTCATTTAGATATGCGTCTTGAAAGATACTCTATCTAAAAGCCCCGAGAAGGTACTTATCACTCGTATAGGAAAATATTTCTTGAAAAACGCATCCGTAAATGAACACTAGAGACCTGTTAGTTGTCATAATAAATACAAAACTGTTTCTTTGTATATATTTGTTTGATATCCGAGTACGATCCCGAGGACACAGTTATATTTGGAACAGCTTGTAGTTTGTTTTTTCTTGATAACCCTCCACAAACAATATAGCGGGTCAGCGGGTTATAAACTATAGACACAGATGATAGTCAGTACCTTTCCATCTGAGCCATAAGACGTCCACTGCTGGACATAGGCCTCCCCCAAGGATTTCTACATCATTCGGTCCTGAGGTCCTGAACCCCGTCCATCGGTTGCCCGCGACCTTTACCAGGTCGTCGGTCCACCTTGTTGGAGGCCTGCCCACGCTGCGTCTTCCAGTTCAATACCCTTCGATATTTATGGGTCACAAGCGAACACTCTGTTCAAGTTCGAACTAGTTGCGTCGCGGGGCGGTGCGCGGCGTCTCGTACTAACTATACAAATATTAGTTGTGAAGTGCCGCAGTCGTTCGCGAGGTGTTTCACTGAATACGTTTCGTTTGATTCGTTCCGGTCCCGACACATAAACTAATGATATAATTATAGAATGTTGTGAACGGTGCGTTGACGAGAAGGGAGCGTACGTTTATATTTAGGAAATGCAATCTCGGTATCGAAAATAAATTGTCGCCGGAGACCGCTCACGCACGTGGACGGGCCGTAGAGCATTGTTTAAGAAAACAGTTAAGTCCATATATAGGTCCTTCTTAACTGAAGCCCTTCTCAGTAATAAGTAATACCAACGTTACACCGCGCCGAGCCCTTACCCATTAGGTACCTAAACAACAAGCTCATGTTTCTGCTGCCAGGATTATTGTTTCATCTACCATTAAATTATATATTCTTAGTTGAGTGTGCCTGGAGTCTCTCTAAAGGTCTCGTGAACTGCATTCTCATTAGACCAGTTGACCTGTTCGATATAACTAAGTTGCCAGTACTAATCGTATCAATGCGCATAGCGTTCACTAGACCATGCACCGAAACGAGGCCAACTGTTAATTACTCTGTATTATGTAGGTACCTACTACCTACCTACTAGCACTGCACCGCGACTTCGTCTGCCTGTATGTCCAAGATGCTTTGCGTCGCTGCCTATAGTTGTACTCTGTATCTAATATCACGAATGAGGATCGCGGGTTTGATTAAAATATATGAAGTATAAATTTTAATATTTGTTATGAAAACCGTTGAACTATAAAATTTACCTACCTATGACTATAGAAGTATATGACTCAGCATTACAGATTTTTTTTTTTTTTTTGTTCTTTCTTTCTTTAATTCTTTAATGTACACAATATAAAATACAGGATAGATAACAAACATATAACATTATTATGTACAAAGGCGTTCATCATATCATTTTATTTAAATTTATGCAAAACGAAATAGGTGCAGTAAATAAATCTACAAAAATGGTAAAGTTAAAATTGAATGAATTCCTAGATTTAGTAAATATTTTTATATCATTTAAAGTCAAAGCCAATCTGGTGAGCAAAACGTCCTGCACAGCGCCAAGCGGTACTTGGAGGCAAACCAACCGCTTGTATTGTACAAAGTGTGCGGTCTGACCTGGATTTTGTACAGTTCTGCTCTCATTCATGGGCAGGAGCCTCCGGGTCACTAATGTTTGACATTAAACGAACAACTAAATGATCATTTAAAAATAACACTATGATTTTTTTTACATAAAAATGTTAAACAGGGTGACATACCCAGTGACCAGCCTGAAAAGCGATAGAAGATCCAGTCTCTCAAGAATGATTCCGTATAACAGTATAGGTACAATATACACTTGACAAACACATCGCAAGCCGTGACTGTTAAATCGTGTGTCATGTTCTTGAATGTCTATATTTGAATTTAAATGACGATAGCAAAACTGCCGACTATGTAGACATCGTCCACTGTTTTGTCTTATACTCGTACCTTCTCCACACATGGTGCCTGTACCACAACAGGAACGTGTCAGATAAGCGCCTTGTTAGCGGAGTGTGGTGAGTGTGTACATTGCGTCACGCCCTGACTCAATGGATTAGCGCTAAATTGAACGCGTGGGGAGGTACACAGCACACGAGACGCAGAGCCCGCGACATGCGACAAGTCGTGCGACGATGCACCACACTTATAATAATAGTATATTTCGACAAGTCGAGCGCGCACACATCTACAAATCCGTTTTTAATTTGGGCAGACCGCAGTCTGCTTTCATTAATAAGATGACGCATTGTCGTTGACTCGCCGCGCGCCGCCACCGATTCTTGTTTTTACCCGACTACGGCGAAGCAAAAAGGAGGGTTATGATTTTGACCTGTATGTATGTTTGTATGTATGTATGTAAATGTATGTTCATCTGTTCCCGCATAACTTCTAAACTATTTATCATAACTTGAAAAATGAGGTATCGTTAGAAACGTCTTGATTGTCTGCTGGTTATAAGCTATGTGACGTCACAATAAAATCAGTATGGCGTCCTCTGTGGGGCCTGAAACCTAAAAATAAAAACTAAATTTCTTGAAAAAGTGCCGTGATGGGTATCAAATAATAGGATTTAATTTGAAGGTTTCGAATATGTAAATATTACTAGCTTTCGCCCGCGGGTGTGCCTGCATTGTTTGTTTATTAGTTGGATTAGGTCAAATCTTGCTTGCGAGATTTGAAACACTTTTCAATGTTTGATTGAGCTGAAATTTGGTACATCGACGGCACTTTGGTGACAATGTAATGATGTAATACCATGGAGCTGGTCTGATGATGCAGTCAGAAGGTGGGCAAATGACCTCGTGAAATAAACAAGATATCCGCGTCGTGTTTAGATGCAATGGATTTATCTTGACAAGTACTATATTCTTAGGTGGGCGTTCAGGATATAATGATGAAAGCGGAAGATGGCCATAGGAACTCAGCAACGAAACAAGATAGCCGCGTCGTGTTTGGGTTCGTTACTTACATCTATACGAGTTCTTTATACCTAGGTGGGTGTTCAGGACGTGGTGATGAAGTTGGGAAGTGGCTATAGGAACTCTTCAACGAAGCAAGATAGCCGCGTCGTGTTTGGGTTCGTTACCTATATCTTTACGAGTACTTTAATCCTAGGTGGGTGTTCAGGACGAGGTGATGAAGTTGGAAAGTGGCTAGAGGAACTCTTCAACGAAACAAGATAGCCACATCGTATTTGGGTTCGTTACATATATCTTTACGAGTACTTTATACCTAGGTAGGTGTTCAGGACGTGGTGATGAAGTTGGAAAGTGGCTATAGGAACTCTTCAACGAAACAAGATAGCCACGTCGTGTTTGGGTTCGTTACATATATCTTTACGAGTACTTTAATCCTAGGTGGGTGTTCAGGACGAGGTGATGAAGTTGGAAAGTGGCTAGAGGAACTCTTCAACGAAACAAGATAGCCACGTCGTGTTTGGGTTCGTTACATATATCTTTACGAGTACTTTATACCTAGGTGGGTGTTCAAAACGTGGTGATAAAGTTGGGAAGTGGCTATAGGAACTCTTCAACGAAACAAGATATCCGCGTCGTGTTTAGGTTAGGTGCAATAGATTTATCTTGACAAGTGCTATATTCCTAGGTGGGTGCTCAGGATATAATGATGAAGACGGAAGATAGCCATAGGAACTCTTCAACGAAACAAGATAGCCACGTCGTGTTTGGGTTCGTTACATATATCTTTACGAGTAATTTATACCTAGGTGGGTGTTCAGGACGTGGTGATGAAATTGGGAAGTGGCTATAGGAACTCTTTAACGAAGCAAGATAGCCGCGTCGTGTTTGGGTTCGTTACCTATATCTTTACGACTACTTTTATCCTAGTTGGATGTTCAGGACGAGGTGATGAAGTTGGAAAGTGGCTAAAGGAACTCTTCAATGAAACAAGATAGCCACGTCGTGTTTGGGTTCGTTACATATATCTTTACGAGTACTTTATACCTAGGTGGGTGTTCAAAACGTGATGATGAAGTTGGGAAGTGGCTATAGGAACTCTTCAACGAAACAAGATATCCGCGTCGTATTTAAGTTAGGTGTAATAGATTTATCTTGACAAGTACTATATTCCTAGGTGGGTGCTCAGGATATAATGATGAAGACGGAAGATGGCCATAGGAACTCTTCAATGAAACAAGATAGCCACGTCGTGTTTGGGTTCGTTACATATATCTTTACGAGTACTTTATACCTAGGTGGGTGTTCAGGATGTGGTGATGAAGTTTGAAAGTGGCTATAGGAACTCTTCAACGAAACAAGATATCCGCGTCGTGTTTAGGTGCAATGGATTTATCTTGACAAGTACTATATTCCTAGATGGGTGCTCAGAATATAATGATGAAGTCGAAAGGTGCCCATGAAAACTCTTCAACGAAACAAGGTAGCCGCGTTGCGTTTTGGTGCGATGAATTTATCTTGACTAGTACTATACTCCTAGTTAGGTGTTCAGGTTGTGATGATGAAAGTCGGAAGGTTGCCATAGGTACTTTTTAATTAAACAAGATACTCGTAGAAGCATCGTATTTGGGCTCATTAGATTTAACTTGACGGGATTACCCATCAAACCAAAACGGGTAATATGCTTCTAAGTTGTGACCTAGAAGCATATTAATACTTCTAAGTCATCTATCCTGGGAATCCCTTATCCTGTCCAAACTAAATTATGCCGACGCAGTGTATGGTCCTCGCCTGCTTTCACTTACTGAGAGACTTATACAGAGAGTGCAAAATGCCTGTGCAAGATTTTGCTTCGCTATCCCGCCACGGAGTCACGTCACTCCCTTCCTTAACAAGCATTTAATACTGAAAATGAAATCAAGGAGAAAGTTGCACTTAGCATGTCTCCTTTTCGGAGTGTTAAAATATAAGACGCCGTCATACCTGTATGATAAGCTCTCGTGGGTGACAAGTAGGCGAGAGTGTAGTGGCAGGCAGTGCGCACAGCCGTTATCCAGCCAGCCGCACAGAACAGCAGCGTTCAGGGGCAGCTTTCGCTATGCCGCCACAAGATGTTGGAATAATATCCCTCCCCCTATTAGGAATTTACCTACGACACACACCTTCCGTTCCCATCTACGGACATACCTTACCGACGCGCAATTAAAGCTAGAGAATATCAATGTTAACTTGTCCATAATATAACTTTGTATATCTTATGTACTGTTTGTTTATTTATTTTAATTTTTTGTTCAAATTCATTATTTTTGTTTTGTTTAATTTTATTTTGTATTTTTGTTTAGGTTGGTTTACTTTATCTTTTTTTTTTTTTTTTTAATTATTATTATTTTTTTTTTTTTAATTATTTTGTACTTTTTGTTTTTACTATGTATACATATATAATAATAAATATTAACTCATTAAGTGCTGACTGACATCCGTGGGTTACTGCTCAATTGGTTCCAGCTGAAAATCAGCGCCTAGCATTACTGCCAGGCATTATGCTGAGCTGGATCCCATTTTGGCATAATCATGAGACACAATATTGTTATTTTTTTTTTCTCTTCTTTTTGTCAATTTTTGTTGTGTGTCAAATAAAATATTCTTTCTTTCTTTCTTTAAGTGGTGTTTAGGGTGTGATAATGAAGTCGAAAACTGGCCATAGGAACTCTAACGAAACAAGATAGCCGCGTCATGTTTGTTGGATTTATCTTGACGAGAACTATATTTCTAGGTGGTGGATATGGTGTTAAAGTTGGAAGATAGGAATATAAAAAATCTGTAAATTACAAAAATAAATAATAAAAATGATTAGGCATAAAACTCATGTGCCAATAGTTTAGACTATAAAAGTCTGATGACCTACAAAAAAGAATAAATTTATAGTTATATAGTTTTTAAATATGTTTTCATTTGCCATATTATATTATGTAATATGTAATTCAAATTGAATATATCCTAAAGCTGCATTGTATAATATTGTCCTAAAAATAAAACCCCAAAGTAATTCAAATAAAATAAAGTTTAAAAACTAAAACCCGACTACTTAAAAATCATCCTCTGAAAAGTATGAAATAAATAAATTTTATATAGGTACAGAGGGTAGACGTGGTCGTATGCCACCTTTTACATAACAATATAGGAACTATAGGAACTCTTCATCGAAACAAGATATCCGCAAGTCCGCCTGTGTGCGATTGTGCATAAAGTGTTTAAATAAATAAATGTATCCTTAAGGCAAGGTGGCATACGACCACGGCTACCCTCTGTACCTATATAAAATTTATTTATTTCATACTTTTCAGAGGATGATTTTTAAGTAGTCGGGTTTTAGTTTTTAAACTTTATTTTATTTGTGTATGCGAACAGCTTGCAGCGCTACGTTTGAAATCAAAATCGTCATCTTTATCGTTAGTTTTCTAAACACTCGCATTTATGATTTTATTTTCTAATTATAGTTCAAATCACTTGTTAAGCTTTTAATGCATTTCAAATTAAGTATTATTCATGTTTATTTTTCTATTTTTTATACTGAAAGGTACTACCACTGACAACATATATGCAAAATTGTTGGTATAACAATCTCTAACGTCCCACATTTGCTCTCTTCTTCTAGTTTCCTAATTTTCTGTACGATTTTATAAAATAGTGGGGGTAAAATGCCCTAATGAAAGGAATTCTCTACCAACTGACCTTTGTGTAAGTTACAGATAAACTTAGTAGGTGGAAAAGGAGAAAAAAATTGTTTACACAACTGTCCCAAGAGAGATACTGAATCCCATGACCAAAACTACATTAACGCGAGTGAAGCTGCGGGAAAATTTGCAATGTTTTTGTATAGAAAGCCTTCTGGCTTCCGACTCTCTTTAATCCGTTTGTCTTCGTATCTGGTCAATCTGGAGCGATTATTGACTTGAACCTGGAAGGTCTGACATAAACAGTCAACGTATCAAAAACGAATAGTGACAGGTGATTGATATCATGTACAATCTTTTTGTCTTCTCTTTTTTAAATGCGTTTAGTAAGAAACGTTTTCCTATCCCAGGGATACGTACTATATCTTAAAGCCCTGGTCGACAACACGCAAGTGAATTGCAAGCGTTCATAGGCTACGTAACTGCTTAACATCAGGCGGGCCGTATGCGTAATTGCCACCCATGTAGTATAAACAAGAAAAATACTATTTGTAGGCTATAAGTAGGTACTTATGATTATAAAATTGAATAGTGTTATAAATTGTTGGATACCTTATGTCATATTTATATGTTTAATCAGGAGTATCGGTGAGTGGTACGTGTTTGTTTGCTGGTGAGTGAACGGTGAGCGATATACGAGTCTATATACTTGCTCGTTTATTAATGTGTAGTTATAGATAGTGGTGAGTAAACAGCGCCAGGTGCGGCAGATAGCGAGAGCGAGCCCCACTCATTCAACTGTTACAATTTTATTGGTGTGTGATAGAGTCGAGCATGCTGCGCGGGTGCCGCCGCCGCCTACAGGAACTTGCTAGTTTGGTGTCATGGTACCTTCACGCTACACTATTCGGCGGTCAGGTAGCGACCTCCGAATAGGAAGTAAAATATCCAGTCCGGTTTAACCTCTCGTAGACATAAGGATGCATGTTCACTGCGCAGAAGGACCCTTTCGTTCTGAGGGCCACCTACGGGCAGGCGCCTCCAAATACCAGCCACATTATAGACAACCCTTTTTATTAGCGGTGATCTAAATCTTAAAGACAGACTATAGACATTAAAGCTTCGCTGTTGCTTATTTCTCAGGTACTTTTCACCTGCTGCTCAAGTCACTTCTTAACCAACGCACCACTCGACTTAAGTCTTAAGACTACAGTGAGTAACACTACACTATAGAGTTGGCTTAGTGAATGCTTTCAGGCGAGTGGACGCTTGATTGCTCTCCATTATACTTTTATTAATAATTTATTAAAATAAATGAAATAGGCAATGATATTAAAATATTAAAAACCGTTTTCTTTCTAAGTAAAAACCAGTGACAGTTGACAATCGGTACAAATCTACGTTGCGCTGGCGCAGCGCAGCATAGACACCTCGTATATTGTCCAACAGTCCATGAGCCATTTGCTTGTTTGGTGTCTTTGCGATACAAATGGTAACCAGTAGTTAGATTAGCCGGTATTTGTTTAACAAGTTCCACTTATCTACAGAATGAGGGCGCACAGCGCACACATACTCGGTAAACATGAATATGACTTATTCTTACATGTAGTAGGTACGTTATCAGGCGCCTCGTCGTCGTCGTCGTCGTCGCGGTGCTATCGCGATATTGTGGCCGTGCGCGGGCTAAGGACTTTTCCACACACAGACAACCGCCAGCAATTCTTGCAATGGTACCAAAACTTATAATAGGTATGTATGTGTAAGCAAACGCATGAAGTTTAATAAAAAATAATGTAATAAACAATTTATCTACTCTTTTTTATACTACTTGGGTGGCAATCAAGCATACGGCCCGCCTGATGTTAAGCAGTTACCGGAGTTCCGCTTGCAATACCGGAGGTATCACTTGCGTGTTGCCAACCCATTTTTGTACACCAGGGATTTAAGACGGGAGTATCCAGGGGGTTGGGAATATGTTTCTTTCAAAACGCATCCCTAAATGAGCGCTGGAGACCTGCACTTACACACAGGAACACAACTACACCGATGTGTGTAGTTATTTGACTGGGGTCTTCTGTAAGGTGGAGGTCCTTCCTAAGCCGAGCTTGCTCGTTAGTATGGTGCCCTACCTCTCTCTATATAATTCTCTATATTTCTATACTTACAAAGAATACATTTATTTCATAAGATATTTACATGAATAGTTATTAAAATAAAAGTAACTTAATCTTAACTACTTACAAACAATCAGATATTATAATTTAAGGTATTTATATATTACTAGAGGTCGCCCGCGACTTAACGTTAAACGTCCGCGCGGTAATTTGAAATATTTTTCGCGATTTTGCAACATATCTCACTACTGCTCCGCTCCTATTGATCATAGCGTAATGTTATACCTATAGCTTATAGCCTTCCTGGATAAATGCACTATTCAACAAAAAAAGATTTTTCAAATCGAACCAGTACTTTCAGAGATTAGCGCGAACTCTTCAGTTTTAAAATATTAAGTATAGATTAGTATAGATTATTAAGTTATTTAGGTATTCATATTCGCAGACAAAGCTGGAGGTGGAAGCTAGTAACAATATATATGTATTTGGCTTGTTCACTTGAGTTATGATTACATCATGCGCCTGTGGTATTGTGCACTATGTAGGTCTGTATGTTGTCACGACGAACGTGTGTCAGCTAGGGACCACTGAGCCTGCAGAACTGGTAACGAGACCATGTGAACGTAGCGCTACTACTGTGATGTTTGTAGTACCTACTCGTACACTCGACGTACTCGCATGTGTATACATAGGAACTATTTAGTACCTACTTGCACAGACGATAATCGGTATCTAATCGTGTATAATCGCGGGTCGTTATGAAGCGCGGAGCCGCGCGCCGCCGGTCATCGCCCGCAAGCGTTTCTTATAAATTATTATAATTTTTTAACTTAAATATTTTTTAAATACAAGGTTTTATAGTGTATTTTTGTAATTATTTTGCATCAAATTATCTCAATTGACATCAATGTTTTACCTAACAACCTCAAACACGACGCGGATGTCTTGTTTCGTTGAAGAATTCCTATGTCCACCTTCTGACTTCAACATCGTGTCCTGAACACCCACATAGGAATATAAATATAGTACTCGTCAAAATAATTCCTACGAACCGAAACACGACAGGGCTATCTTGTTTCTTTAAAGAGTTCGTATGACCACTTTCTGATTGTATCATCAGACCAGCTCCACTATCTTATGTGTTGTATTGTCACCGAATTTATGGCAGTTAACCAAATTTCAGCTCAATCAATCACCGGGATGACGATGAAACAAACTAACTAACATTGATTAGTAGATACAAATAATTTAATCATTTTATTTCCTCTCTTTGTTTTTTGCTACTGCCATTATCTAGCGTGGTACTCTTATCCTAAATTTAAATTGTGCCATGTATCGCAAGAGACTGATCCCCACAACACAGGGAATCCTATTGTCGGGTCCAATATATAAGTATTGTGAACATTTGTAAACCAAAATGAAGCAATAAACGATTACTATTACGAGTATTTATTGTTATTATATATTGTAAGTTAAACAAAAGGTTGAAAATACTCACTCTGTGGAAAGAGTCAGACTATTTGACTGCTAAGCCACAGATTAATCAATAGTTACGCTAAGCATCGGTTCTAAGATACCCCTTAAATAATTGTGCCAACTTTGTACACTCACAATTGAAGCTTATTTAACTATTTTTTTAAAACAAAAAAAAAATTAGAGCAATCAGATGTTATGAAAACATTCTCACTGTTTTAAATAAGATCTTTGATTGAAGGGATAGGGGCCAAAGTGATACACATATTGTACTACAATTTATTAGTGATAGGTACAAAGCTACAAAGCCTTTATAAAGCCACTACATGATGCTGAATGCTCTTATTAATTCACGTTGGTTTTTTAATGATTTGCACTCGTTTGAAAAATGCAAGCCCAGTGACATTAGAACTTGTGTTGTTTCATGTACGAGTGTATTGTCGCGCGCCCGTACCGGTTACGTGGTTGTAGTGTCAGTGTAGTGTTGTGCAAGCGCAGCGACCACGTTGTGCAGTCGCCTCGGGGCCGCCATATTTGGAGCGACTCTGTCACTGTCACATTGTTGTGTCCCGCTCTCTCTCCTGACATATACTCCATTCATAACTGACTGGTGTGTCTCTGTTAGTTATATTAACTTGTGCCTGTTTGACAAGATTTCATAGCTTTAAAAGTTGCCCAGGCTTTAAACTAAGCTATTTATTTTATTCCCTTCGCGCTTATGATTAAATGAGACTACGTACATACCTAATATTATATGTTTATACACAGACAGTCAATACATTAAATCGACTCGTGAGGCATAAAATACGTAAAGACGTGAACATCTTTCACCAGAAAATTTTCGTTCACATCTGTAAGTCAAAATGGTTCAAATTCTTACTCGATATTTAAGTATGTCAGAGCCAGCCCGTGCAGAAAGTTCCTTTCACCTTACTTTTGTTTCGCAAATGGTGGCAAACTGGCATACGAGCCAGCGGCCCGCCTGATGGTAACCGCCGATAATGTATATCGCCAGGCTCACATATCACGGACTCTACGTTCGCTATGCACACTAACACTTTATTTAACTTTATTATTTTGAAGCACTAATAGTAATTAAGGGAAGAGCGCGAGCTGTCCGTACTGGCTTCGCGCTCGCGGCGCGTACCTTAGTAATTACCTCGCCAATGTCACCAATTATTCGTCGTTGCCCCAATTCCACAAGCATGAGGCACGACTTCCGCGCCGGAGCAGCCGCCAGAGTAGAGCGCCCCACTGCAGCAGCTCTACTATGTATGCCACAGCTTTACAGACAAGAGCAAACTTCTTCTATATTAAAATGTCCTCCTAACCGTGAATTTCTTAACCCTTACAAAAACCCTATATTAATTTTTAGCTCGACCCGAGACCTCGTGTACAGTAGTCATACACATCGACCACTGAGCCACCAAGACCGTTTCCATATAAACTGCCTGCGGCAAACTAAGAAAGGTTCCTTATTTTGTCGCACCCCCAACAGCTCAAAACTCTAAGGAGTACAGGACCCTTTTTGTACAGGCTAGCGGCGCTAGAGGCCTTACGAAACACAACGTACAAACGTTGTGTTTCGTAAGGGGTCGGCAAGCTGTTCTCTCCTAAACTGTGACTTTGCTGACGTTTCTTACTCGCTAATGAGTAATTGTTGTCGTAACATAATTTCGACATGTCCCAAATTATTGCCATTCATTGTTATGCCCTTCATTCCCACCCAAATAAGTACCAACACACTTCCCTGTAATAATTTTATAAAAGAGCACGCAGCATGCATAGGAACATGATTATTATCCATTGACTTTTTTATTAAGGCAATGTTATTATCTTATAACATTATTTTTTTTTTTTTTAAAAGACAACTCCCGCACTAGAGAACAAGCTCTGTGTCGCGGGGGACTTTACAAACATACAATTAACGGACACAAATTACACCCAGACTCAGAACAATTCTTTGTGGGTCACACAAAGTTTTGTCCTGTGTGGGAATCGAACCCACAACCACGTGCACAGCACAGGCGTATACTGCGACCACTGGACCACCGAGGCAGTTTTTTTCTCTTTCACATTGACATTTACAGAATTTACTCGTAATGATTATCGAAAATGTTTACTTCTCAACCCATAAACGTCCCACTGCTGGGCACGGGTCTCCTCCATAAATTTGGAAGGATATTAGCCTACTTATACCACGCTGGCCAGACGGGTTGGTATAGGGTTTTATTTCGAGTTTTCCTTCTCTTGCAGTGGATATTGTCTGCCGGACTTACTCCCTTAGTCGACTCTTACGACACCCACGGGATGGAATGGGGTGGTGACATTTGTATTCTTAATCCGTCACCACACGGAACGAAAATCGAATGTCGAAAATGTTTAATAATTATTAAATATTTATAAATATGTAAAGTGAAAGTAGTATGTAGGCTAGAATTTAATTTTTATTTTATTTATTTATCCATTAAATTTACCGGTCTGGTTGGTATGCTTACGCAGACACCTATGTCCTTAGTTATACTAAGGACAGCGCGGCGCGGCGTGAGGACATAATGACTCAGGCCATACTGGCTCCTTATAAGATGGTTGAGCTGCGTAGTGATCAGGGTTTATGATTTGTCGGGGTTTTCATTTCTCGAGTCTCGACAGTTCTTGAACACGTTTGCTCGGGTCTACCCGGGAAATCGATATATTTAAAAGAAAACGGCGTTAATACACAATGTTTATTTAAATTAGACACCAATCAACAAAAGATCTCCTCCATAAAACAAATGCATGCAAGCAAATACCTACAAAAATAATCAGATGTGCCTAACACGGCGTATTTTATCGAAATAAATTGTGACTAGGTACCTGTTTAAGTCCAAGCGCAGGTAATTCCCAAATAATTTAACAGAAACATCGCGAGATTTCTTATCGTTTAGTCGAGTCGAGTCTTATCGTTTAGTCCTAAGACTGGCCTTTACTTTGGTCAACGCATTCGCCTTGCGATCCAGCGTGGCAATGTGGCTAGTCTTTCGGGGCACCATTCCTCAGAACTGCGACCTTAATCAAATATTATGTTAAGTTACTTTTATTTAAATAGCTATTCTTGTAAAATCTTATAATTTTTTTTTAATTAAAAACTGACTTCAAGACTAGTAGAAGTACCTATTTACACGCCATGATGAACTTTTATACAAACATCTCATCGCCATCACTTATCGTTGAGTTGAGTAGTTTTGGTCTTAAATAAAAATGTTTAACTTTTTGCAAAAAAGAAGGTTAATAAAATATATCTTAGTTATGCCTATAATATTTGAGGAGTTCCCTCATATCCTCTTGGATGTCATCGTACAAACTGCAATTTGTAAAAACGGGACCCATCTAAAAGTAAATACTACAATGCTATTCTTGGTAGATAGGAGAAATCTGAAAGTAGTTGTAGTTTGTTCAGACTCAGAAATAGATTATAATAATTTTTAAATAATATTTTGTCCCATAAATGTATGAAGAAGTTAAACACCTATATTTTAACGAGCTATTTTTAATTTTGCTAATGCACTGTAGGTATTGTGTATTTGTAAAGTGCCACTAAGTACGATTATGTTGACCACAATAATTGTGCTGTTAACACTACACAGTGACGTCAGTTTATTATAATAATAATAGAAGTGTCATTTTCAAGGGCATAACTACGGGGAAACCCGCTCTCGGGTCTCAGACCCCCGATGGTGAAACCGGCGCCGCACCGCTCGATACCCCTAGCCGTGCACTATGCATAAAAATCATCCACCCTTGCTTCAGCAAACATTCCAGAAGCGCTACAGAACCGCGGCAGCCGCAACAACACCCTGAAGGCATTATTATACTGCACGCGCAGAGCGCTGTATGCCTTCTGCGTATAATTGACCCACAGACTGCAGGTGTAAAATGTCTGACAGTATGCTCGAAAGAGTGTAATTTTTACCTGATTTGTACATCGTGCAAATCTGCGGGCCAGCATGTTGCATCTGACAGACAGCGCCCTGCGCTCCCTCTCAATGTCCAAGTCGTCACACAAGTCATCAGTGACCCAATTACGTGTCACTAGCAAGTACTCCTCTAAAGATTAACAATCTTTAGAGGCACATTAACGTGAGCTCTTGTACCAGATTTAAAAACAAGTAGCTCACTCTTAGTAGCGTTGTACCTAAGTTCTTGGACCACCGCATATTCCTCGCATATGCGTACAAGACGTCTCATAGCACTGATACTTCGGCTCAGCAACAACATGTCATCAGCGTAGCTTATATTGTTCATGGCTACCCCGTCTATGTGACAACCAATGCCAGTGTTGTTGAGCTCAATTATCAGTTGATTTATGTAAAGATTAAATAAGCGAGGAGAGGTAATACCTCTCTGCCTTACTCCACACTCTAGAGTATACTCCTTGGACAATGTCCCTGCCCACTTCATACTATTTGTTTGGTTTTCATACCAAAACTTTAGCAGACAGGTGACTTCATTTTCTACCATGCTTTCACTCTGTAGCTTCTCCCACAGACGGCCATAACACACCAGGTCAAACGCCTTGGAAGGATCAAAGAAACAAGATTTATAACATCGTCTTTTATTTTTCTTGTTTTATGCTTAAGTACTCTTCTAATAAAAACAAATTTAGGGTGTTTCGATATTTTACTATTTCAAGAATAGTATTCACAAATGTCGGGGTATCAAATAAAAAAGTCTGTTAAAAACATAACTCTTGCCTGCAGCCGGGTAAAAATAGGTAGGTAAGTACCTGCTGCTTGTTTTAAGAACAAATGGTAGGCTACTATTTTGTTCTTAAAACAAGCACAATACCTATTTTAAACTGACTTTTTACCGTTATTGGAGAATTAAGCACCTTAATTTTCACCAAAGTTTTTTTTAGAAGCTGTTCATGTTTCCTCTAAAAAAAATGTCAACCAGAATTAGTTTCACAAGCCACTATAGCTAGTAACTATTTAGTAATCTGTGACTATAGCCTCTAGGTAGGGTGTACAAAGACAGAGCAGCCTACACAGTCGCGTGTGCAGGTAGGTATCGAATGCAACCTCGCCGATGCGAATAATTTGCCTTTCACAAAAGTGCACGAGGAGCCAGTGAGCCAGCCTACTCACGATATGAGAGCGGCGAGAAAAGCAAGTTTATAGGGCAAGCTGCGTGAGGAGAGAGCGGTCGGCGCTCCCTTCCAGGCCGCGCGCTCCCCGCGCTCGCCCGCGCCCGCGCCCTCCCGACCGACAACCGGTCTTTCTACAGCTCGCCGATGCAGTCCGGCCAGTCAGCCGACAGCGGCGCACAGGAGAGCACGTACCGCGTCGCGCGCGCCCCCTCCCCGCACACCTCAAGTCGCACTCGCGCGACTCACCGCGAGTGCCTAACCGCCTACTGGAGCGTACACTTGTGAAACTTGAAACAAATCAACGGGAGTGTAATAGCAAACATTTGTGTGGTGTGCAGTGTATTGTTGTGAAGCCGGTTCACCTCGTGAGCGAGGCCGGTTCTGTGTGCCGAGTGCGAGCCGGCGGCGGCTGTGTCTGTGTGCCTGTGCCTGAGCTGTGAGCCTTAGTGCTTTCTAAACGGATCCCGGCAATACTTCGGCAACGTTATATACGTTGTAGCTATAGTGTGGATCTCTACAACTTATTTAAGAGGTGAGCAATGGACTCGAATAAACTTTGAACCATAAGTGAAAAGTCTCCATTCAAGTGCTTTCATGTTTTAAAACGTGTTGTTAATATAGTTGATGTAATACAGTGCACCTTACCAAATTACTAATTAAAGTAAACATTATACCATTCCTGTCAGTCGTTTCTTTACAAACATAATCTGTTGGTAATAGATTATAACAATTTAACTAAGTAGGTAACACTAAACGTGTTCTAATTCCGCAGTGCGTGTGCGTGTAACATTAGCACGTGATAATACTCAAATGTGTATGTACCTAATCACTGTGTAAGTGAAGTGAGGCTCACCACTCAACGTGCACCTCCCCCATTAAATAATGAAACGAAACAGTGCTGCGGGCGCACTATGTTATGTAGCTACATACTTACTACTAATCACCACGGTCCGTGACCGCTCACAGACTGGTAATAAACACGACATATTTAATATAATTCCACGCATGAACGATGCGGACTGAACAGTAGTACCTCTGGCTGAATTAAATTGAGTTGTTTAAAACCCAGATCCTAATAAGAAGGAATACAAGCTCATCTGTACATTATTAAATATTGGTTTAACGCGAACTGACGGAACAACAAAACTCCCAGACCTACTACATTAATCATTATTCTTTCCAGCCGAGCGGCTGTAGTGCGCATTACGTTACAAGTTCAATAGAAATAGAACAAAATCTGAATAACTGAAACGCAACACAATGTCAAGTGGGCACGGAAGCTTCGGCCTTCGGCTCCGCTAGTATCCCCTGGACTTAATGCTAACGATATACACAAACCAAAACACTGTATGTGCAACCAATATAAAAAACACATACACAATGTCGTGAATCAACATAGAAATAAAAATTAAAGGATAATAAAGGCTAATCGATCCCTTGTCGTAGTCCTACGACCCCCGTGGGAACACATGGGATGAGTTGTTCGTATCCCAGCACCGAAACACCTAACATAATATATCTAATTACGTGTCATAATAATTTGATACAACGAAAATAAGATCATAAACCTAATGGAGACAAATCGATGCGATGCTGTTAACTTAATATTGACTTCCACGGGTGCTGTTTTTATAAGAATAAAAACAAAATAAATAATAATTAAGTACAACCTGGTTTGTGGTGTCAAAGGTAGTTTGCCTTATCACTGATCATTACCAGTTGATAATCAAAAATATATAGACTTCTAAATATAATTTATGTCTATTGACTCCTATGACAATAGCTGAAAAGCATAACTAAACAATATAGGTAAATAACATTATAAATTTGATCACTTGTTTTGCCTTTAATTTACAAAACGTTTCGGAGCATAAGGTCAAAAGGTCGAAATGACAAAGGGATTGCAAATTGTCCAAAGAGCAGAATGTCAGAAGCGCACATTGTCAGAAGCGCATAATGCCAAAAGAGAGAGATGTAGAAATTATGTATATATGATAGGATTATATCTCCGCAGGAGGTAACCTAGCCCAATAAAAATGACGCAACACATAACATTACCCAACCATTGTTAGGTATACGTAGTTAGGCTTACTTACTTACTTTTAGCATTACCTGAAGCATAAACATTATAATTATTCGATCAATATCAAAAGGCATACCGGCTATAATCGCCATCAGTAAAAATATGTTTTTTTAAATTTATTTTTCACTGAGAGTGTGATTCGGATTTACCAGAAACAGTGAAAAATCGATACCCTAGCAGTTAACCCATTTATGTAGAAATATTGACATTATGCGCTTTTAACAATACGCGCTGCTGACATTCTGCTTTTTTGAATCTACAATACATTTGTCACTTTGCTCTTTTCACCTTTTGCTTCTAAACCTTTTCAAACCTTGTCCAACCCCTTGACCTCTATTTAAAAAAGTCGTCCAACTTTTCAGAACTGTTATTATTACCCGACGAGGGATATGTATTTGACCTGTATGTATGGCAATTCGTACATTCACTCGTAATTATTCAACGGCTTAACCGATTTTTATAAATGATATTTATATGGTAACAAAATAAGGGCTTTGAAATGCGAGTATAAAAATATATACAATCTCAATCAATATCAAGAGTCTATAGGCCATGGTAACTGCTAACCATCAGGCGGACCGTTTGCTTGCTTGCCACCTAGGTTTTGGGAGTGCCGATGGTAGTGAAACCTAAGTAACTTGTGAATTGTATCATCGAGTCATTTATTCTTTTTGAATATGGAAAGCGTTCGGTGACGATTACGCGAGTTCCATGGTTTTTGTTTACCCAAAAAGTTTGAATATGGTAAGCGTTCGGTGACGATGAGGCAAGTTCTTTGATTTTTGTTCACCCAAAAAAGTGCTCAACGCGCCTAAAAAGTTTTCACTTCAAAAATATAAATGGTTGGAAATAATGTCGATTGACAAATCATAGAAATTAAAATTAAAACTCAGCTTGTGTTGCTCGAAGCTTTACTTGTGAATTGAATAGTAGCTGGCCGATGAATATGAATTAGACCATGATTATGGCAAATGTCCATGTCGCACCCGCCTCCGACATCATTGGAGGCTTTACACTCGAAGTCGTCGACGATTATATTTACCCGGGACAAACAGTCCAGTTAGGTAACGAAAGTCTTTGACCAGTGTGAGTTGGCAGTGATGACAGTTGCGTTAGACGTGGTAAGGACGTGGTTATTACTTAGTACCTATATTTTTAATAGAGAGGTTATAAAGATGTGGCAGCAAATAATTAAATAAAATTTATTTTATTAAAATAAATAAAATCAGCTAAAAAGTTATTTTGTCAGCATAATAATATGTTTTTGTCAGCTGTAAAAATTAATAGGCAGCAGTACCTGGTCAGAAGCAAATTCAAAGAGTAACAGCAAATAAGTAGAAATTTAGTAAGGTTGATAACGTTTACGTTCTCAAACTTACTACGTAAGCATATAGGCAGCAGAATTATTTGTTCTTAATTATAAAATCAGTTAGCATTAAAATTATGTTTATAAATGTCGTATAAATGATTACAGGGTTAGATAACAACCCGACTCAGAGCAGTTAAACCTAAATTAAAGTTTAAATTTGATGTTTTTATCAAATTTTGCCATCGAGATGCTTAAATTTGATAAAAATCGGATTACGATTCCCTGTAATATTACTGCACACATCAATTTTAACAGTAAATTACCCAATTGCTGCTCAATTACTTATTACAAATTGCTGTCGAATTAACTTATTTTCGATGACAACTAGAAGCAACTCAGTTCCCTTTGATTGCAGAAAAAACACATATTGAAGCTGACTAAAGCCTCTTTAATTAGCTGATCGTTTAAATTATAGCCTTAATAGATTCTCTTGGTAATATTATACAAAGCCTAGAGAACCGTTTCGAGTTCCTAAATACTAGGTACCCGCTAAGAGCGTAGCGTAGAGTCACACTGACTCAGGCCATACTCGCTCCCTATGAGAATGTCAATCTGCAGAGCGGCTGAAGAATGTGGGCCGTTAGACGGAAACGTTCAGCTATATTCCCCAGACATTTCCCTACATTGTACTCATACTATTATTGTATTAAAGCGAAGCTACCACATTAGCCAAATATTAATAGTCACCCAGACCGATTTCGATCATAGCGGCCAATCTTAACGGAGATTAGCCAACTGCGCTGGACATATTATAGTGCGTTCGCAAACACACTATTCCTTTACTCTCATAGGCTGATGAGACTGCAATCTTATACGACCGAAGAGAGATCAGATGCAGGACCAACAGTTTTACGTGTTTTCCGAGGCACGGAGAAGTCTTGCTGTGTTTTTAGAAAATGGCCACCCATTTCCGGACCGACCGTGGCTAGCTTGCTCTAAGTCGCAGATCTATCGATCCACGCCGCTAACACTATGCTATGAAACTCTCAAAACTAAAGTATGATTATAATATACAATATAAATCATTTAAATCTAGTTTTACTCGTATAAAAATGTTAGAGTGTTTAACAAAGCGGCCCGCTACCGATCGACGAGACACTCTTCTTTACTAATTGAAAAACAAAAATGAAAATATCTGGATATTGGATAGACTGGCTTGAATTTCTTATCGGTACTTTTCTTAGGCTCTACCCTGAGGCTTTATCCCTATCTGTTCTGTTAGCGAACCCGGCAGTAGGTAAATTAGGTGACGTCTCATTTGGAATTTTTCATGGAACTTATATTAGTGTCACGGTGTGATCTATATAAGTAAATGAATGATTTTGATTTTAAACTTTTTTATTTTAACTTTTAATAATAAGTAAAGGACAAGCAGGGCCAAATGCCGCCTGATGGTAAGCAGCGCGGTAGGTACGGTAGGTGCTTACCATCAGGCTGGATATATAGTCGCTAGTTAGTTTCCTGAAATGTACCTATTAACAACTGTTTTAATCAATGACATTGCGCACATATCTAAATGTGTCAAAAGATTAAACGATCGCAGTACAGAATGTACGAGTGTACGAACGTAGGTGGTAATTACAACCAATTGCCCTAATTGTCGGAATGGATTTCGTGTGTAGCGTCTCCTGGATTTATTCTTACATATTAAATTTATATTTTTGTCTATTCATTATTGTTACTGTATTGTTTTCTCTGCACTTACAACAACTTATTCTTTCGAAGACTTACAGCTAAACACAGCAGACAAAAATCAGTAAGTTTCACTGACAGCCAATTATAGGTCTTCACGTATAGAGACTGGTTAAGTTAAAATTACTGTGAACAACAAAGTACTGATATCAAGAGATCAGCATAAGGCTACATTAACTATTAAATGCTTAACACTATTACAAAAATATAACACTTGAAACACAAGGACGGACTCGGCACAAGAAGTTATTACCCGTTTTTACCCGACTACGGCGAAGCAAAAAGGAGGGTTATGATTTTGACCTGTATGTATGTTTGTATGTATGTATGTATGTATGTATGTATGTTCATCTGTTCCCGCATAACTTCTATACTTTTTATCATAACTTGACAAATGAGGTATCGTTAGAAACGTCTTGATTGTCTGCTGGTTATAGGCTATGTGACGTCACAATAAAATCAGTATGGCGTCCTCTGTGGGACCTGAAACCTAAAAATAAAAACTAAATTTCTTTAAAAAGTGCCGTGATGGATATCAAATGATAGGATTTAATTTGCAGGTTTCGAATATGTAAATATTACTAGCTTTCGCCCGCTGGTGTGCCTGCATTGTTTGTTTGTTAGTTGGTTTAGGTCAAATCTTGCTTGCGAGATTTGAACCACTTTTCAATGTTTGATTGAGCTGAAATTTGGTACACCGACGGCACTTTAGTGACAATGTAATAATGTAATACCATAGAGCTGGTCTGATGATGCAGTCAGAAGGTGGGCAAATGACCTCGTCAAATAAACAAGATATCCGCGTCGTGTTTAGGTGCACCGGATTTATCTTGACAAGTACTATATTCTTAGGTGGGTGCTCAGGATATAATGATGAAGTCGGAAGATGGCCATAGGAACTCAGCAACGAAAAGAGATAACCGCGTCGTGTTTGGGTTCGTTACATATATCTTTACGAGTACTTTATACCTGGGTGGGTGTTCAGGACGTGGTAATGAAATTGGGAAGTGGCTATAGGAACTCTTCAACGAAGCAAGATAGCCGCGTGGTGTTTGGGTTCGTTACCTATATCTTTCCGAGTACTTTAATCCTAGGTGGGTGTTCAGGACGAGGTGATGAAGTTGGAAAGTGGCTAGAGGAACTATTCAACGAAACAAGATAGCCACGTCGTGTTTGGGTTCGTTACATATATCTTTACGAGTACTTTATACCTAGGTAGGTGTTCAGGACGTGGTGATAAAGTTGGGAAGTGGCTATAGGAACTCTTCAACGAAACAAGATATCCGCGTCGTGTTTAGGTTAAGTGCAATAGATTTATCTTGACAAGTGCTATATTCCTAGGTGGGTGCCCAGGATATAATGATGAAGACGGAAGATGGCCACAGGAACTCTTCAACGAAACAAGAAAACCACGTTGTGTTTGGGTTCGTTACATATATCTTTACGAGTACTTTATACGTAGGTGGGTGTTCAGGACGTGGTGATGAAGTTGGGAAGTGGCTATAGGAACTCTTCATCGAAACAACATATCCGCGTCGTGTTTAGGTGCAATGGATTTATCTTGACAAGTACTATATTCCTAGATGGGTGCTCAGGATATAATGATGAAGTCGGAAGGTGCCCATGAGAACTCCTTAACGAAACAATACCTTGTTTCGTTAAGGAGTTCTCATGGGCCGCGTTGTGTTTTGGTGCGATGAATTTATCTTGACTAGTACTTACTCCTAGTTAGGTGTTCAGGTTATGATGATGAAAGTCGGAAGGTTGCCATAGGTACTTTTTAATTAAACAATATACTCGTAGAAGCATCGTATTTGGGCTCATTAGATTTAACTTGACAGGATTACCCATCAAACCAAAACGGGTAATATGCTTCTAAGTTGTGACCTATAAGCATATTAATACTTCTAAGTGGTGTTTAGGGTGTGATAATGAAGTCGAAAACTGGCCATAGGAACTCTAACGAAACAAGATAGCCGCGTCATCTTGACGAGAACTATATTTCTAGGTGGTGCTTAAAATGTGGTGTTGAAGTTGGAAGATAGGAATATAAAAAATCTGTTAATTACAAAAATAAATAATAAAAATGATTAGGCATAAAACTCATGTGCCAATAGTTTAGACTATAAAAGTCTGAGGACCTACAAAAAAGAATGAATATATAGTTATATAGTTTTTAAATATGTTTTCATTTGCCATATTATATTATGTTATTATTATGTAATGCAAATTTAATTTAATATTTAATGCCCCTCATATTTATGTTATGTAATATGTATTGCAAATTGAATATATCCTAAAGCTGCATTGTATAATATTGTCTTAAAAATAAAACCCCAAAATAATTCAAATAAAATAAAGTTTATATATAGATACAGATACAGAGGGTAGCCGTGGTCGTATGCCACCTTTTACATAACAATATAGGAACTTTAGGAACTCTTCATCGAAACAAGATATCCGCAAGTTCGCCTGTGTGCGATTGTGCATAAAGTGTTTAAATAAATAAATATATCCTTAAGGCAAGGTGGCATACGACCACGGCTACCCTCTGTATCTATATAAAATTTATTTATTTCATACTTTTCAGAGGACGATTTTTAAGTAGTCGGGTTTTAGTTTTTAAACTTTATTTTATGGTTGAAGAAATTAAGACTTAATAACGTGTTACTGGGTACATAAATGGGTCAATTCTAGAGAACATGCTCTAAAAGTCTATTTCACGAACTTCAACAATGTATCCTTCAGATATCGTGTATTTAACACGATTTCTAAAGGATACAATTGTTATGCTGTCCGATAGGAACTGTTAATTTTCCGGGTCAAAAAGAAGCCCATGCCATTCCCCGACATTCTTTGACACAAACTAAACTACGACTATAATGATATCTGTTTAAATTTGTTGCAAATAATATGTTTCTGGTCCGGTCCATTTTGTTTCAAGTGTTTTATTTTAAATTATATCATCGTACATTCATTGTTATTGGTCAGAAAATATAAAAATCAAGCAATGGATATGAGCTTAGCACAGAACCTGCGGTGGATAAGGGTTATTATAATGAATGATATTGTCATAGTACTTAGTATGGATGTTACTGGGCTATTATGGCGTGAAGAAAGCCCAACAAGTGACAAATATAGTGAGTCAAACGGTTAATTATCGACAGCGTGTGTCGTGTCGTGTTTGATTGCCTGTCCCGTGTCGTGTGCGACAGTGGCACAGACAAGTGGCCGCAGCTGTTGGCGTGTTCCCTCCACATAGTCCCATTACGTTTATTGTTTTATTGAGTCCGACGCCATCTGAATGGACTTCGGACTATGCAACGTTTCAAAACACTCAGAGAATTGCCCCTATTACATATGTGTACATATATGTATATCTTAGGTATAAGCTGTTCACTGAATGTTTTTGAAACGTAGCGAATATGACATACAACAACTTTGGCACGTGCCTTGTTTCATACAATTTAATTATACCTAGGTGTCCTAGGTACATTATTCAATTATGGTCTACTATGGGTACTACTTACTATTTACGTAACTAGTATACAATAAAGATTTATCTAAGTAGGTAGGTATATCAATGTAAACACGGATAAGCCTGACTAATTATTATCATGCTGAAAGATATTTATTTAGTTTTACTAGAATACTGATTCACACAATATCAGTAAAGATAGTGACGTACCTACCTACCTATCGAAAGTGGCCTCACATGCAGTTGAACCTATGGCTAGATATGTGGAGATGCCATGCCGCAGTGTACCATACCCTATCAGACCTGGCAGACGACGGCTCAATAAAAGCAAAAGATAGTGATGTGATGTCATGGTTATCTTTAAATGCGAATAGGTAGCTATTAGATTCTATAACAATGTTATGATGACGTGCAATACTTTCTACAATTGCTATCCGAAACAGTAGAATTTGCTTATTATTGACAAACAGTAGATTTTGGGTATTATTGACAGATAAATGAAATTAAATACCCTATCATTTGATCTCATGCAATAAAATTTAAACACTGAAACTGAACTTGGTACCTACAAAATATTGAAAGGTGGGTAAATTATTTTTATAATGAGTCCAGAGCCAGAGGAAGAACTTTCCTCAGAAAGCAAGCCACGATAAACATTGATTGGAACAGGCTCATAATTATCTACGATACTCGTACCTACATAGATAAGTTTGATTTAGTCATTGTAAACTGTTCAGTGGCTTATAATGTATCGTTCTCTGTCTATATGGTTATCAATAATAGATAACAGGCATGTTCTGTAATACCATTGAGATATAGTACGATTTATGGTATTAGGTATCTACTAGTAAATTTGAATTTTGCAAAATTGTATTAGATTTTTCTGTAATAGGTAGGTACTACGTAGGTACCATGAATGGTAAATAAATAGTAGGTAGGTACAGACTGTTATTGCCATAAGGCAATAACAGTCTGTACAGTTCCTCCATTATGAACCTACAAAAAAGTTGATGAGTATTTTCAAATCAATACAGTAATAGGTAGTTAGATTAATAACTCTTAGTAAATTCAGAATATGTTAACGGTTTTCCATAAATATTGTATGAAGCCATAAATAATGTTATAGAAGAGAAACCCACCCGTACTATCCTAAGCTTACCAATCGAACGTTTTGTAATACGAAAACATGAATCATGAATGAGTGGACTCAGATAACCTTAGTAGGAGCGAGAAGCGGCTGACTTAGTGTGTGTGTGTACTAGCGTGCGTGTGTGTGTGTGTGCACTCTTGTTGTCATGAATAAGAAATCCACTAAAAATATGTAAATATTTTGCAGAGCAGTGATTCATTTGGAGAAATAGGGAGAGTCCGACAAGGTGATCTCATGTCACATATCGTTAGAAAGCTTCAGTGTCGCAATATTGGCATTACCTTACTTAGATATCAAGTTGTTGAACCAACTCATAATGACATACTAATACCGACCTAGATTACTAACGTGCAGGTTTAGTTACATGCTAGTCTTTAGATAAGGAGAACCGAATTTGTGATCAAACACATCAACACAAACAAGTAAACTCATTTGTTCATTTAGATCAAATGCGTGATTCTTTAAATTCGGCGACTAGGGTGGTCCCAACCACATAAAGAATTGGCAAGAAACTCTCTCTCCACTCTTTTTATTCGTCACTTTACAATTTGGTCTGAGTTACAATTTGTATCCCACCTCTCCGCGCCTTTCTGGTACCACAATGATATTACCTATTATAAAGTTTCATCGAGTTTCTTGCCAATTCTTCTCGAGGCCTTACCATAGTCAGCGAATTGGCCTAAGGAAAAAAGTATGCTGGCATTTGTTTTTATGACGTTCATAAGTATCATGTATTTGATCTAAATTAATAAATGAGTTTGACTTGACTTGACATCAAAATTCAGTATAGTCCAGTAACTACCTAGTCGTTAGAAAACCTTTACGTTTATTATAACTTCCTACGAAGTAGTAGAATTGAAGTACCTAATGAAAACATCACTGTGGTACATTGTAGGTACTATTATTTATTCTGTGACTGTTGTGTGGACACTGCTTATTGTTGAATTTGCAATAAATTTTTAATACAATCATCTGAGCTTAAGCATGTCACATTCTCAGCAATTCAGTCAGTTTTAAATATCAATTATATCAACTCCAGATTTAATAAAGGCTGCTCTACTGTCAAAGCTCGGTGTATCAGTTGGTACTCCGCTGTTAATTCTGACTCACAGGAATCACAGTGGTGCACATGTGGGTGGGATTGTCCCGATAAAAAAAAATACCTACATAGCTATATTGGTTCGTTACCATCATGTAAGACGAGTAACATATAATCTCTGAACGGGCTGGAAGCAGGGCCCATCCTATCTGTCGGTACCACGCGTCGCTCGCGCTCGCTCGCCCGACACTTGACCCCTCACCTAATTCCGCGGCGACTCGACGGAATGTCGCCGGCGCCGCTCATTACTAAACACGCTACACACTGCACGCCTCGTTTACTACCTACTATAGTGCACGACACTTCTGAACTGCACGAACTTACAATATGGCTGCTGCATCAAACTTGTTTCGTCATCTCCTTCCACTTCTTTAAATATAACTTAATTAATATAAGATTTCGTCCGCGGCTTTGCCCACGTATAATATGTTTAAACATTATATTTATATTTTATTCTATGCAATAAAAGCTATAGCGCTGTTAACTTTCATTAAAATCCGTCCAGTATTTTTTTCATGACTGAGTAACAAACATCCTCAGAAACTTTACTCACTTGCCACCCTGTACCGTTAAGTTGGCCGCAACATAATGTTACGTTAGCGCTTTTTGGAACTTATGATGGCTCTCTCTTTCTTAACGATTTCAGTTGGTTTTTGAATGAACCTGAATTATCAAACGACATTTTTCATATATTTATGACATAATTGGCAAACAAGCATTGATGGTAAGTAGTTATTGTAGTCTATGTACCTACGTTTGTAATAACTCTGACGGAGTCTCCCTGAGGTGGGAAAACGTTTTGTTAAAAATGCAAACGTACATGAGCGCTAGAAACCAGGAACACAACTACACCGCTGTAAGTTATTTGGCTGTGATCTTCTGTAAAGTGGGGGTTCCTTCCCAAGTCGGATTCTTGAATGGTGCCCTACGTCTCTTAAAATTATATTTTAGAACCTGTACAATAT
Organism: Trisateles emortualis; assembly: GCA_947095525.1. NCBI lineage: Eukaryota > Metazoa > Arthropoda > Insecta > Lepidoptera > Erebidae > Trisateles > Trisateles emortualis. The sequence goes on from OX352736.1 coordinate 20,908,827, forward strand.
GACACGGCGCCTGCCGTGCGCATTATATTATAAGCAAATTACTTTGTACCTATTACAGAAATTTCCATTTATTTAATTGAACAACAGGAATTTTCCAAAAAACGGTGGCGCAGAGAAGTCCGCTGAGACTGTCCGATGGCAGGAAATGACTCATGTGATCCCGTAGCCCACACTCCAAAGGCTGCTTATTAGGCTTGCTTTGCTTGCTCTAGAGACCAAAGTCTGATTCTGAGTACGAACGTTATAGAACTCAGTTTTAAGTACAGCAAATTACAGTGTTAGACACATAATAGGTTGGGGAAAAAGATTCTTCGCATTTTTTAAGAAAATTCAAAATATTTTTCAATATAGTTTAAAATTTACATTTAACTAAAGTATGTAGGTACCATTTTGTTTGATAACTTTTTGCCATCTTGTAGGTAGGGACATGATTCCATTGCTATAGACATTTTGGGACTTTTGATCAAAATACCGCGACAAGTGGTTTTGGCAGTCCTCTCGTGATGTTAACCTGACACTGCCTAAAGAATTCTGAAGAGACCGAAACAGGTGGAAATCTGAATTTGCAAGGTCAGGACTACGGCGGATGCATTAACACCTTCCAGCCAAACTCTCTAAATTTTTGCTGAGTAGCTTAAGATGTGTGAGGTCTAGCGTTATCATTATGAAAAAACCATAACCCTTCTGTTGATTAATTCCGGGCGCTTTCTTTCAACTTCTTGCTTTAATCTCACCAGTTGTTTGCAGTAGAGTTCAGATCGATGGTCCTGCTTAGTGGTAACAGCTCATAATGAATAATGCCCTTCCAATCCCACTACACACACAGCATCACCTTGTTGCGAGTTAACCCGGGTTTTGCCACAGTCTGTAAAGCCTGACCAGCCTTTGAAAAATGGCATCCATTTTATCCGTAATAGGGCGACCAGAATGACGTGCATCTTTGACATCAAAATTTCCGGATTGAAAACGCTTAAACCAAATTTGTGCTACTCTCACAGACACTGCACTAGGTCCATAAACATTGCAAATTTTATTCATTGCTACGCGTTCCAACAATTCAACAAACGTTTTGTGCATTATCAAAAGCAAAGTCAAATTTAAACCATGCTTAATAACTATGATGTAATCTCTCCTACATACTCATACCGGAAAAATGAGAGTTGCGCAAGCTGCGACTCTTATCTCATCCACCGTCGTAAGTGTGTGTCTCGGGTGACGCGTCGCGTCGCCGCGCGCTGTCGCGTCACGCGGTGCGCGGTGTGCGCGTGTTAGCTCGCTGATTTATGCCCAGTTCATCGGCCTCTGGCTGTTATAAACGTAATAAACAAACGTACAGCTACCCCGCACCCAGCACTACCCTAGCTGGTCACGTTAAGTCAATCTGACAATTTGGTAATTCTGCAATAATTGGCGTAAGCTCATCATTAACGAAATATCAATTGATATTTATAGGTTTTTTTACTACATATTAAGAAGGAAAATAAAAGGCTAGTCTCGCTGTGATATGAGGAAACCTATCAATTATACATTCATCTTATTAAAGAGGTTTTAGCTCCCATATGTGTTTTGTCAGCAAACATAGTGAACAGAGCTGTTTCTAGTGGTCGGCAAAAATTACTTAATTAGTCAACAAGTATGTATGTAAAATGATATTGGGCAGCCTTAAAGAAATTAAATATTTCTGCAACAATATTAGTACCTATACCTATTAGTAGTAGCAGTGCTTGGATTATTTCAATGCTAAACAATTGTTGTAATCTTGCTGACCAAATATAAATTTTGCAAAAAATACATTATCATGCCTAAAACCAATTAGGTACTTATTATCTACTTCATCATCATCATCTCAGCCAAAAGACGTCCACTGCTGGACATAGGCCTCCCCCAAGGATTTCTACTTATTTTCTATAAATTCTTGTTGCGGTACCTATTCGGTCAAAATAACTTTTAATTTGAATCTTATTGCTGACCAAATATTTAAAATAGTACCTACCTATATGATTTATTAGTGGACTTCAACAAACTGAGAGATTGCCTACCGTCCAATTAGTGCACTCTTTAAATTGCGTTTGAAGAAGAACATATGGAAACACCGCAGCAGATAGTTCATTTCCGAACCTGCAAGTACTTGGGAGAAATTAACGTTGGAAGAGAACCGTGGTGACCGTGGGTACGATATCGTTTCTAGGTGGTGGGTATACCTAGCTGCATAGTCGAATGTTGCGATGATAGAATGCAGACGATCGGAACAGTTTTCTCAGAACAATCTGCGTGGAACAGGCGATAGAATATGCATAGGGAGCTTAAGTGTCTCCGCTGCTTTTAACTTTCAAAACAGATAGACTATGAGATTGGCACCTTAGACAATTCGATCAGCTCGTCTTTGAAGGGAGTCAATTGGGTCGAACTTGTATTTGAGGGCTTCTGTCTAAAGATGAGAGTAGTACCTGCTACACGTGCTGTCTGACTTGGACTTTTTACAAAGCCGTTGACTTGAAATACCGCTTAGCTCTGTTTAAGACTATTTGCTCGCCAGATTAGGCAACGTAAACGGTTTAAACGACCGGACAACTATGCACATCGTTTCAGTCTCTAGCAACACCATTCCCCACTGGCGATAAAAGGAAGTTCATTTAAATTTAAATAGAGTCCACTAGCTTTTTTATCTCGCACGACCAGTACTAAGTATGATTAGATTTTTTTTCAATATAGTAAGTATCGTGTATTGACTGCATCAGCTTGCATGCTACCATACTTGTATTTTACAAAAGATTGTAACGATTAAAATGAGTGGCCTGATTTTCTTGCCAGTTCTTCTTCTTCTTACGTTGCACAATCTAGCCGTAAGAAAATTCCCGCTGACATCATCTTTCTGACTTACTCATAATTTTTGACCTTTATAAGTGTTACTTTGTTACCTAAATAAATGTTGAGTTTGACCCAACATGGAACTAGTCTGACTTTTATCTCTAGTAAATAGCCTTTCTCGTCGAGTTTGTAAAGTTGTGAATGTGACATGCAAAAGCTGTGGCCAAAATAACAGTTAGTTTGTGAACCACTCGAGAACTTGTTTGGCGGCGCCCTCGCTCCGAGCTGGCGCGCGGCGCGCGGCGCTCGCACACACGAGGTTGTGTGCGCGCCGGCACCGCGTGCGCCTGTTTGTAAACAACGCGCCGCGCGTCGGTGTGCGTGCGCGCAGCTGCCGCGCGGCGCCCCTCCCCCCTCCCGCCCCCCGGGCCCGCTCCCCGCGAACACCTTGTTGTCGTGGGATGTTATCATCGAGCATAGGTACCTGCGCTTGGCCCGCTCGCTCCCAAATTCGTCCATTATGCACATTTTAGGTATGTTTCGTATATATGCCTATTATAATATTTATATTTCTTGTAACTGGTTGGTCTTATTGTTACGTTATTGAGACAAGTTCAAACAAGAGCCCTTTGTTTGCTATTATATGGGTAATAGGTAAGAACTAAATAATGTTATAAAACAGTTAAAGTTTCTTTTTGGAAGAGAAGTAGCCAGAAATATAATACATAATACAGATGGGGACCCATGAAACATTGAAAGTGCTGTGTTAGGGAAAATTACATTTAAATGGTTTACAACTTTGTCTTTGCGTTGCTTGTTGATACAGTACAGCGCTTAAAACATACAGTTGTCTGTCAGAGAGTACTTCGCATGTCTTGTATAATAAATCTGTTGGAAAAAGTATTGGGCGGAAAGTACTGAGCTTTAATACATATTATATTCATACATACCTATACCTATAAACATATAATATTATTTTCTTTACTTAAGTATTTCTTCATTATTGCATTTTCTGTTGCTCTTTACAAAATTGTACTTATTATTTTGTTGACACATTTATTTATTTATTTATTTAAAACTTTTTGCACATAAATTGTGTACAAAGGCGGACTTAATGCCAGAGGCATTCTCTAGCAGTCAACCTTTGGGTGATGCAGAGAGAAAACTAGGTAGGTGCATTTAACCATAGTAGGTACTTAATAACATTATTAATATATTACACATCTACTGGGTGATAATTTTCAGCTAACCATTTAAAACATTAGGTATCAACAGTTTTGTTTACCTCTTTAATATGCCTAGACTTGTCGTTTTCTGGTGTCATAATCGATATGACGCCTACAACGCACTAATGCTTTGTCACACTTAGTAAGTTATTGATATACGTATAAGATGAACAATAGAGGTCCAATGATACTTCCTTGCGGCACGCCCGATTTGTTGTGTAGTATTGATCTCTAGCCTATAGAAACCTGAATTTTTGTTTATGTAGGATATTTCAACGCATTGTTCTCTATTGATAATATAATTTTGTAGCCATTTTAGAGCAGGTCCACGAATTCCATATCGTTCGCATGCATTAAGAAGCGTATTACGATTTAAATCGTATGTTTTGCATTCATAACAAGGAATAGCCGCAACTGGTGTCAGTTTAAGTAAATAAATATTACTGTCACCCACAGATCGTTGAAACTGAATTTAGCAGCACAATTGTAGGTACCTGCTATCTACTACAGTTACTAAAGTACTGGCAGAATGGTAGTAACTGTCAAGTCCCGGCTTCTACTCAGGTCTAATTATGTGTAGGGTCTCGTTTGGCATACGAGGGTTGAGTAAAGGGACAAGCTGGTTTCCAATCGTATTTCGTATATTAATAAACACCTTTAAATAATAAAAATTGATCTCTATATTCCTTTTTCTTCAAATTCAAATTCTTTATTGACCAAACAGCCTAACTAAAACAAAATCACACAATGAAATATAAAATCACTCGCGTTATGATAACTAACATAATTCGCGCATGACTTACTTTGCATTTGACAGCATCAATTATATATTTGAATTAATGGACCGATGACCTGGTAAAGGTCGCGGGTAGCCGATGGATAAGGTCAGCTCAGGACCGAATGCTGTGGAAATGTTTAGGGCAGGCCTATGTCCAGCAGTGGACGTCTTTTGGCTGAGATGATGATGATGAATAAATGGAATCTATTTTAAACGCCAAATGTTTACCGATGGTCACACGGCCAGCGTGCTACTACCCATTCATTAACCTCTACAGTACTACAAGAATATAGTACCTACCTAAGTTATTGTAAGTATGCCAGATGATTGGAAATATTAAACTGATTTACTTTGACAAATGTACCTTGTAAGATCTACTTCAATAAAAGACAGTACAAATAAAAAATCAGAACGAGCCGCCACCCATGCCATCACATCACCGTTTGATGAAGGAATTAAGTAGAAATGACCATTATGTTGGTACCTCGTCTATTCAATATAAGTCTGTGAAATATGACGTCGTTACAACATGTAATACATACTACAAAATGTCAGATGACGAATAAGTTGAGGCCGATGACCCGCGCTGCTCTGCCCTGGCCTCTAACACCCTCAACTACATAAATAGCCAGTTGCGCTGTTCGTTAATCGTATAGATGGAGGACCACATAGTGGTATTTTATCTGAGCAGCTCCGTGCTTCCGAGGGTATAATAAAGTCGGAACCGACTGTTAACAGTCGTTAGATCACGACAGAGGCCGAAATATTGGCGTTTTAAATAATTCTGTCATCAGGTTGGCCACTAACCAAACGATAAGAAGAAGATAAATATTATAAGGTACTTACCTACATGTTATAAATCTGTGCATGTATATTATAATTGCTTGTCCCTACTGACTGACTGACTGACTAATTCATCAACGTAGAGCCTAAACCGCTCTGGGGCTACAAACTTGAAATTTTGCACAAAGATTCCTAAAATGACGTAAACTAAGGAACTAAGGGAGTTATAACAATTTCACAACTAAGGGGTTAAAACAAGGGATGAGCGGATGCATGAAAGTCCAAAAGCAGGAAATTACGCTACCCGCTTCTAGTTAGAAACGAAGATACTTACGATAAGATTACACTTAAAACGGGTTTTTTTAAAAAGAGGGCTAATTTTTTATTTAAATTCAACAACAAAATTTAAAAAAAAACTGCGAAACCGGAGCGGGCCGCTAGTTATTATAATAGGTAACTATAATATGTTAGTACAACCAAGTCTCTATCTGTAAACAATAATACAAACATGGCATATCTCAGCACCCAGTCCAATGATCTATCTAGTACGTCTACTAACTAACATGTCACTTGGCTAATCCATAAACTTGCATAATTATAAAATGTACTTAATCAAACAGAGAGCACGTGTGCTTCTTTATATTGAATTTGTATGACAAACAACGGAGGAGCGCGCGCCGGCGCCGGCGCCGCCCGCGACCGTTCATCACGAGTCTCAGGTTATCAGTCAATATCAGTGTTGTGCGGTGCGCGGACAAAGCGTCGGAGACGAGGTGCGCTGCGGGTGAGTCAGCGCGGTGACGTCACCGTGGCGCTGGCGCTCGCGCATTTACGCGCCCTCCATCCGTGTCGTGCTCGTGTCTAATATATGCTTCTTGTAAACCAGGGATTCTCAAAGTGGTCTATAGGCTACGGTAACTGCTTACCATCAGGCGGGCCGTATGCTTGTTTGTCACCTTGGTAGTATAAAAAAAAAAAAAAAAAATATTGACCTCTTGGGATCGAAATCGGTTTCCCAGGGGTCGACATACACTAAAACTGCTTTTGGGGGTCGCATTAAATCAACCCCTCTTAATTAAACACAAGTTTTTATTTCAAAATTTAATGATCTTGATATAAGAATGACTAATATTTAAAGTAGGAGTATCATTATGTATCAATAAACAAATAATGGTCCGTGTGGTTAGGGATTAAGAATACAAATGTCACCATCCTATTCCATCCCGGAGTGTCGTAAGAGTCGACTAAGGGAGTAAGTTATGGAGACAATATCCACCTCAAGGGAGGGAAAATTTGAAATAAAACCCTATACCAACCCGTTTGGCCAGCGTGGTATAGTAGGCTAATATCCCTCCCTCCCTCCAAGTATATGTATGGAGGAGACCCGTGCCCAGCAGTGGGACGTTTATGGGTTGAGATGATACTAGAAAGTTTTCTGCCAATTGTTGCTATGGTCACAACCTTGACATGCCTTTGCGGTCAACGAAGCGACTGTTATACAGCTGATAAACATATTAGGTAGGTATATCATATTGGTTCTTGGTATCCGCGCGTGTTGACTTTGAGACCTGAATATGAATACATAAATGAGGTTTCAAATTGTTAGCAGCAAGCACGTGCCAGCGTTCACTTTTATAAACGTTTAGATACGAGTACAGTATGATATTATAATTATATCGTGGTACCTAGTATTAATTAGGTCCTCAATGATTCTAGAAACACCCACGTTGTAATAATATTAAAGTCAAACTGATTTATTTCTTAACATAATTAAATGATACACGGTAGGTACAGGAGCGTGTCGGTTGCAACACTTGCAACGTCCTGTCCTGTCGAGGCTCCTCTAGGGCGCGCCTTGGAATGGGTGCAAATAAATTAGTTCGGCTGAACCCCACGAAGACACAAATCTGCGTGTTCACTGCAAGGTGCAAGGAAGAACCCTTTTGTCATAACACCTCAGTTCTAAAGAGATGCATTTCCTGATCTTCGGCGGGCGTCCAAATATCTTACTATTATTATAAATGTGAAAATTTGTGAGAATGGATGGATGGATGTTTGTTACTCTTTCAAAACTACTGAACGGATCTGGATGAAATTTGGCACAGAGATAGATTACGTTTTGGAATAACACATAGGCTACTTTTTGCAGCGATAAACGACATCCACGCGGGCGAAGCCGCGGTTAACAGCTAGTGTCATTATAAAAATACGCTACCGACGTTTTAGCTTTGTAGGTCCAGCGCGGTTTGGGCCGAACTTTGCACAAATCCGTCAGACCTAGTCGTAATCACATCAAAAACATAAAATTTATTTAGCAATGGTACGGCAACATCTAAACTAATATTATAAAAAGATTTCATTTTTTGTTTGTGTGTTACGATTTAACTCAAAAACTTCGGAAACTACTCGATTTTATCTTAATATCTACTTAATCAGCGGCTAACAAAGGCTATATTTTATTGAATGAACAGAGTTACGGGATCCGTACGAACTTAAATGAATGTCCACCCGTGCGAAGCCGGGAAGTGCCGCTATCACAATTATACAAATAAATCTATCGCTTTTGCTTGTTTGTCGAGACTCTACAGGTATGAGTATGATTATCCCCATACCTGTAGAGCGATCTCCGGGAGCGTAATGTCAAAAAACGTTGGCCTGAGGACCGCGTTCCTGGAGCGTGGTGGGTGACGTAACGATGCTTATTTAATAGTAATATTGTCGTGTTAACATTACCATTCTCGCTCTAACATGCACAAAGTGTACGGAATTGAACAAGGATGGCATGATGTCAAGCTTTAGAGGTTTAGGACACATGTCATGTACGGTTAGTTAGTAGTGTCAAATGTCTGTGTCCGGTTACGCTATCGCGCGCACACGTACCGGCTTGTGTATTTTTGAGATTTATTAATGTTGTGGTGCAAATACAAGAAACGTAATTAAATAAATAGTATTATAACAATCAGTTTTAATGAAAATAGATATATAATATAAATACTAAAAATAAATTAATAAAAAATCTATACATATAATAAAATCGTAACCAAGTCGCGTCTGTACATTGAATTTTTTTTCGAAAAAACAATTTATATACGTTGTATTTATGTTACTGAGGCCAAATATGTGGTTTTTAGAATTTTTGTCTGTTTGTCTGTGTGTCTGTTTGTCTGTTTGTCTGTTTGTGGCCGCGTTTGTGCGCGATAAACTCAGCAACCACGCAACCGATTTGAATGCGGTTTTCACTTATATATTGTGGCAACCTTCCCATAACATATAGGCTTTATTTTATTCCAATCGGTTCACAAATAAAAAAGTTATGGTCACTTTAACAACACACGTACTATACAAGAAACACGCTTCGATTTATTTAGCTAAAACTTTTTAAAATGTAGTTTGTAAAACCACGTTTGAAATTTATATGAAAATAAATTTAAAAAATAATGCGAGGTTTCGGAGATATAGCAATCACCAATTTAAGTTGAACTCTCATCAATATCGGCGACCATATTAAATAGAGATCAGCTGACTGGTACATCACGTGTTAACGGTACTAGGTTAATAGTGACCATTTTACAACGAAACGTAATAGAAGCAGACATTTTAACAGGATGCGGTGCAGGTGATAATCTTTTATGACCCGGGTTCTTTTGATTCCAAACAATTTTCCGTTTAGCATCTCCAGGAAACTCTATGTTTTAATCCCTGAAGTCCACGCAAACGAAGTCATAAACACATATTAGCTATACATCTATACACACATTAATAAAATTGAAGTTTCTGTTTGTAATATCAAAATAACAGCTTTCTATTAAATTCGTGTGGCTGTTTACATAGCACTTACAACATAAATACAATTTTAACAGTTTTATCTCTCTGTCTATCTGTTTGTTGCAGCTAACATCGTCTTTGATAAAACTATATAAATATACTATAAGTACGAATAAAATGCGTTTATCATGCCAAGACCTAAGACAATCACTGACTAAATTAAACGCCTAATAAAACTTAAACACAAACTATAAAATATTACTATAAAATGAATGCTATTTCATTTTGTGTAGGCGCTAACATTTAACAATACCTTAATTTAGGTAATCAGGAAAGCAGCACAGAAAAGAAAACACTCCACCGAATCTGTTTATCTGGTCACGATAAACTCAATAACTACCAAACAAAATTTCATACGATTTTCACCAATAGACGGCGTGATTCTTTCATTATAGTTTTGCGAGCGTGAATTGGCTGAAATATTACGATGATAGTTGAGCGAGTCGGAAAAATCCTGCCGTTGGAGGCAATGTTATTTGCAAATAGATCTAAAAAACTCCGCGATACTATGTGTCTATCTTCGCCCAAAAAAATCACTCACAGCAAAACGCGTGATCGGCCTCTGTCTCATCGGCATACTTAACTGATATATTTTTTTAACTGAATTTTTATAGATGAGGTTCCATTGCATTGTTTTTTTTATTCCTGAACATCGTCATTTAAGAGCCGATTTGTAATATTTTCTTTTTAAGTGACCGACATAGCTCGAAAAATTGCCTCAATTAAGTGACAATGGGCATATATATGATATGTATATATAACCGATGGCCGTTGGGGCAGAAAGGTTCTAGAGGCGACCACGAACTGGAAGACACAGCGTGGGCAGGCCTCCAACAAGATGGACCGACGACCTTGTAAACGCGGGCAACCGATGGACAAGGTCAGCTCAGGACCGAATGATGTGGAAAACCTTGCGGGAGGCCTATGTCGAGCAGTGGACGTCTTATGGCTAAGATGGAACTACTTTTGTAGCAAACAAGCATATGGCCCACCTGATGTTAAGCAGTTACCGTAGCCTATAGACGCTTGCAATACCAAAGGTATCACTTGCGTGTTACCAACCCATTTTTTACACCAGGGCTTAGATGGGAGTATCCCTGGGATAGAAAAACGTTTCTTTCAAAACGAATCCCTAAGTGAACGTTGGAGACCTAAACTCACACACAGGAACACAACTACACCGCTGTGTGTAGTTATTTGGCTGTGGTCTTCTGTAAAGTGGAGGTCCTTCCCTCTCTTTAAAAAATATCTTAAAAATCTTTTTGTAATTGGATGGATAATCTTTCATATTGTTCTCAGTTTTTAAAAAATCCAGTTCTGATGATGGGTTCCGTATGCGTTCCGTGGGAAGTGAGTAACCTCCTCAAATACTATAGGCATACTGCAATGAATCAAACAAATGCATTCAGGAAGCATCAATTCGTTAGTGAAACTAATAAAGAATACTGCAGATGGCCAACTTCTCAATAATAAATATTTTTCCGATGGAGACAGCATAATGTATCTCAATTATGGTAATTAAATGACAGTAACTAATCACATTCAATGAGCAAATTAAAATGTTACACTTGAAATAATATTATGATACAGCAGGATATAGGCACGGAAACTTCGTAATTAAACAATGTACAAAGTAAAAAATAGTATAGTTTCACAGATAAAGATAATAATTAACAGATACCTATATACCGAATTTACGTTGAACTCTCACTAATATGGTCGACAATATTAAATAGGGTTCAACTTACTGGTTTTTCATTCAGTTTTGTTCCGAAAGCTTATGTAAAGTAGTATAACTGTATTATAAGAACAATGGATTAAAACGAAAGTTCAATTTCTGAAATCCTTGAGCACTACGACGGACTATTATGCCCTTTAAGAATTTAATATTTTTTTAGCCCACATAAACTGTGTAACAGTACCTATCAGGTTAGAAGTGACCAATTTAAAACGAAATGTAATAGATGTAGAGATTTCTACAGGGTATGGCACAGATAATACATAACAATACATAAATTCAAACTATTAGCTAGGCGATGGACCAATTAAGGTTATTCACGTTTGCGCTAAGACAATTTGAAGAGCAGAACAATCATACAAACAAGGAATATTTCTTCATGAAGTTTATTAATTGCAGAATCCAAATGTTTAAAAGAAAACCGTGACTGACTAATCAACAAACGCACAGTTTAAATCATTAGACACTCAGATAGCTATTACGATATAGGTATCCGCTAAGAAAGGTTTTGCTAAAGATGACAATCAGCCGATGAAAGTTTGTAGTTTTCAGATTTACAGTAAAAGACTGAACACGCGAACGAAGTCGCGGGTACAGCTAGTAATATAATAAAAATATCTCAAACTCAACACTGCAAAGCTTTTTACTCGTAGTTTAGCCATCTAGTAACGAGAATACAAAACATTATGAATTTCACAAACAAAGCAAACAACGGGTATTAAAAAGTTCTCGATGCTGATACTAGAGGTCGTTGATCAAAGTGTTTTACTATCCAACATCCAACGCTTCACTATTATATTTCATCATAGAATTATGGAAAGAAACTTTTCTTTCATTTCCTCGTACACTTTTGTGTTCCTTGAATACTTACTCTGTTCCCGCACAAATGAATGAACCTAATCCCGGATACGTGATAATCTATCAGTACTGCGGACTGATTTAACTTCTGCAGAATGGATAGTGAGATTTAAAGCGAAGGCAATACACATTGTAATATATTATTGTGATCAACTTTTTATGTTTAACCGACTTCAAAAAAGGAGGATCTTCTATGTTTGTTATAATGAATAAATATTTTATTGAATTATCAAATACTCGCACCACGTCTCGCCTTCGCACGGGTTTTTTAAACCGACTTCAAAAAAGGAGGAGGTTATATATATCGACTGTATGTATTTTTTTATGTATGTTTACTGATATCTCCCCCATTTGTGAACCGATTCTCAAATTTATTTTATTTTATTTGAAGACTGTATAGTCTTCAAATAAAATCTCTAAATATAATACAATTAATATAATATAAACCTCTAGAGTATTCTGGAGGTGGTCCCATTGGCACCAAGTCAGGATCTGATGATGGAATCCCAGGGAAATCGTGGGCAACCCTAAAACCCTTATATGTATTAACAATGTTTTTCATATATTTTTAACTTTTATTTTATCACTAAAAATAGCAAAATATATTTTTTTAGAAAAAACATTAAACCAACTTCAAAAACCTAAAGATAACTTAATACAGATTCGGTGTCAAGTCAGTGCCAAGCTTAACATTAGGTGACGGGATCAACCTGTTATTTTTTTATACTACTGGGGTGGCAAAAAATGACAACAAACGACACTTGCAATACCAGAGGTACCTATCACTTGCGTGTTGCCAACCCATATTTTTACAGCAGACAACAGGCTTTAAGATGGAGTATCCCTTTAATAGAAAAAAGTTTAAAAATCGGTCTAGTGTGTCCATTCCAATAAACCTTAACAAATAAAAATAGTATGAAATATATGGATAGATTAGGTACCGTTTTTACGGATATATTAGGTAGTTTAATTACGGAGTTCAGGTGCCTACCGGCTTCATCATCAGATCTGTGCAATGGTACCATTTTTAATTTGCATCGTTTAATTGTTCACTCTCATCTTAAATCGATGCGGTATCGTAAAAAGTATCGTTGTCTTTTAGGGCTACAGCAAACATGCCAATTTTAGCATTGACGATCTGCAATTTAGTCGCTAGTTAGAAGCTAAATGCTTTGCGACCAAACATTCCACACCGCACACTTAAAAACGCCAAACACAGCCTCAATCGCTGTGTTTGGCGTTCACTTTTCAGTACCTTGACAGCGACGAACGCTGCACTCCGCAGACATTCGGATGCTGGTTGAATCGATTGCAGTGAGTCGCCAAAACGCGATGCAGCATCGATACAGTCGCAAAATCGCTGAACACCGATGCTAAAAGTATCACATCAGTTTGAAGCTTTAGCTATTCATCCAATATTGATGTGTGCGCGTCCTACTTTTTTTATATAAGTAATAAGTGAGTATATAATATAACCCTACGTTTGTTTTACTTTTTCAGAGCTGCCAGTGTGCGAGAGGCAGTGCGTGCGGCGTGCCATGAGCGCTCAGGCCGCGAGCTCGAGCGTGTCCATGAGGGCGTGACGTCAGCAGCGCGCGCGTCGCCAGCGCCCCGCGCCTTCCCTGCGCACTCACGCTGCATGAGGTACGAAGCTTTCTAATTATTTATTTATAATATATCTACTATTTTATTATATATGTATTATTTTCGATGGCACTGTGGTCCTCATAAGCCAAAAAATTAAAATCTTAGGCATACCTATTGATCGCAACTTAACTTGGGGCCCGCAGCTACAGGAAGTAAGTCGCAAAATCTTTGCTTCTGCAGTATCACTTAGACGGTTGAAAAACTTCCAACTGCCACCAAAACTCCGCTAGCTAATTCTCTTCTCTTACCAATCCTTGATGCCGATCTCGCGATCCCGAAAATTTCTGTATAAGGTTCATATTTGGTTTACGCAAGTATGACCATGTCTCACAATTCAGAAAACAGCTTAAGTGGTTACCAATTCGTCATCGCCGGAATGCTCATATCCTTTCGTTACTGTACAATGTATTATTTAATCCTTCAGCACAATCAAAGTTCCTTGGGATAGGACCCCAAGGAACTTTTCTAGTTCCTATATGACACGCACAACAGATGTTTAAGGTCATCAGAAAATCTTAAACTAAAAATGCCGCCACACTCCACAGTTTTCTTTGATAAATCTTTCACTGTAACTGCGAATAGCCTGTGGAATAATCTTCTGGTGGAAATAAGACGGGCTAATATATACTTTATCTATTTTTAAAACCAAGCTGTACTATATTCATCTATCTACCTATATAATAACTTTAAACAAGCTATAATAATATTTTTACAAAGAACTACTTATAAATAGGTTTGTAAAAACTATTGTTTTTATACGTATTATTTTTGTACGCCAACAAAGCGTACAAAAATAATAAGTAATACATGTTTAATTAAAAACGAAGAATATCAATTTTAAAGCGTCCGGTAATGTTCCTACAGCTTGGTTACCACTGAATCCAACTAACATGTCCATCCAAAGGTTGCCTGGCAGAAATAGCTCTTAGCGATAATGCCGCCAATATTACAAACCTATTTATAAGTAATTCTTTGTAAATGTATTATTATAGCTTGTTTAAAGTTATTATATAGGTAGATAGATGAATATAATGCAATTAAGATGTCCGTATTGCATCATAATAACATATGTAGATATTGAACATGAATGTAGTTGTAGTGTGTTTCCAGTAGGGTGGTGCGTCGGCGGCAGCATGTGCGCGGTGCGCGCGTGGCTGGTGATGGCGGCGGTGTGGTGGTGCGCGCGCGCCGGCCCCGGCCCGCCCGCCGAGCTGCGCTTCACGCGCGCGCTCTACAACCTCACCATCCCCGAGAACAGTCCCCCGCGCACGTACGCGCAACAACCGCCCGGCGACGAGCCGCTCGGCGTGCCGCTCTCCGCACCCGACGCCAAAGTGCGCTTCCGTATTCGACACGGGGACAAGGATAAATTCTTCAAGGCTGAGGAGCGCACTGTCGGAGATTTCTGCTTCCTATCAATTCGCACGCGTACCGGACACGCAGACGTGCTCAATCGTGAGCGGCGCGATTCCTACAAACTCGACGTGCGCGCCACTGCGCACTTGCCGGACGGCCGCACGCTCGAGGCGGACACTACTCTTGCAGTGGAGGTGACTGATGAAAACGACCTGAGCCCGCTGTTCTATCCCACCGAGTACGAGGTGCTCGTGCCTGAGGACACGCCGCTGCACGCCAGCGTGGCACGCGTCACCGCCGAGGATGCCGACCTCGGCCTCAACGGCGAAATCTACTACAGTCTCGCGGAGCCCACCGACCGTTACGCAGTGCATCCCACTACCGGTGTCATTACCATCACCCGCCTGCTCTCTGCAGCCGAGGCGGCACACCACGAGTTCGAGGTGCTAGCTCGTGACCGTGCTTCTCTACTGGCGAAAGGGGAGCACGCGCCTGCCGCGCGCGCCACAGTCACGGTACGCGTACTGCGTGTCAACCTACACGCACCTGAACTACGCGTACGGCGCATGCCTGAAATCGTCGAAAACTCCACCGCCGAGATTTATGCCATCGTGGAGGTGAGCGACGAAGATGCGGGTGAGCACGGGCGCATCGCCAGTCTAGATATCGTAGACGGAGATCCGGACGGGCATTTCCGCGTGCGTGCCTCAGCACAGGCCGGCGAATACGACGTTCTCGTTCAATCGCTGCTGGACCGTGAAACCGCGCCCGCTGGATACAATCTGACCCTACGCGCCGTGGATGCGGGCCGTCCGCCGCGCGCCTCCTACCTCACTCTGCCCGTCACGCTCGTCGATGCTAACGACAATGTACCTGTATTTAGCCGTGAGGTTTACGAGGCAAGCATCCCCGAGACCGTACCGCCTAACACGCCCGTCATCAGACTCAAAGTAAGCGACCGCGACGAAGGGCGAAACGCTCGTGTGTACATAGAAGTGGTCGGTGGCAACGAGGGTGAAGAATTTTTTGTGAACCCGGATACCGGTGTACTGTATACGGCCGTATCGCTCGATGCTGAAGAAAAGGCCCTTTACACGCTTACCGTATCTGCCATCGATCAGGGCAACGCCGGGACACGGAAACAATCATCCGCTAAAGTAAAAATTACCGTACTCGATTCAAACGACAACGATCCTGTATTCGAACGTGAAGTGACCGAAGTAACTGTTCAAGAAAACGGACCAAGTGGAGCCGTGGTGGCGCGAGTCATCGCGCGAGACGCGGACTCGGGAGATAACGCGTATATATCCTATAGCATTGCCAACCTTCAACCGGTACCGTTCGATGTGGACCATTTCTCTGGAGCTGTGCGCACGACACGATTACTAGACTACGAAAGCATGCGACGCGAGTATACGCTTCGGATTCGCGCCAGCGACTGGGGTACCCCGTACCGCCGGCAAGCAGAAATGCGTTTGGTGGTGCGGCTTGAGGACGTCAACGACAACAGACCCCAGTTCGAACGTGTCGAATGCGTCGGTTACCTACCACGCCGACTCGCCATCGGTTCCGAAATAGTGACGCTCTCCGCTATAGACTTTGACGCCGGCGATGTCGTGTCTTATCGGATCATCGGCGGCAATGAAGACAACTGCTTCGCTCTCGATGCGGGTACTGGCGTGATGAGTTTATCATGCGATCTAAGCGACATTCGTGCCGACTCAAGGGTGCTTAACGTGACGGCTACCGACGGAACACATTTTGCAGATGCGACGTCTATGACTTTGCACCTCGTGAGTAGCGGCGGCAACGGCGACACCGGCGCGCTGGAGTGCCGCGACACCGGCGTGGCGCGCCGCCTTACCGAATTGCTGGCGGCTGCCGAGCGCAGCAACGCTCCGCTTGACCTCACCGACGAGTTCTCACTTGCGCCCTCCCGCTACGGCGAAAACCTGCACGCTCCAGAGTTCATTGATTTTCCCGTCGAAGTGAAGGTGAACGAGTCCGTCGCGCTTGGCACCTCCCTCGTCAAACTCAAAGCTCGCGACCGCGACCTCGGCTACAACGGTCTACTGGTATACGGTATCTCCGGTGGCGATGCGGACTCCGCGTTCCGCATCGACCCTGACACGGGCGAGTTACAGGTGATAGGCTATCTAGACCGCGAACGCGAGAGCGAGTATTACCTAAACATCACAGTGTACGACCTGGGCGCCCCACACCACTCCGTGTCACGCCTGCTGCCCGTCACCGTGCTCGACGTTAACGACAACGCGCCGCGCTTCGAGAAGACGCTAGCGAGTTTCCGCGTGACGGAGAACGCGCTAAACGGCACGGCGATTTTCCGCGCGAACGCCACCGACCGCGATGCGGGTGCGTTCTCGCGCGTCACGTACAGCGTGAGCGGTGCGGACGCAGGCGAGTTCTGCATCGAGCGCACGACGGGCGTACTCGCCGTGTGCGCGGCGCTGGACCGCGAGCGGCGCGCGCTCTACGAGCTCAGCGTGCGCGCCACGGACGGCGGCGGGCTGCACGCCGACGCGCTTGTGCGCGTCACGGTGGACGACGTCAACGACAACGCGCCGCGCTTCGCGCTGGGCACGTACAGCGCGCGCGTCCGCGAGGATGTACCGACGGGCACGCTGGTGGCCGTAGTAGACGCCTTCGACCCCGACCTGGGCGCGGGTGGCCGCGTCACCTACTCGCTACCTGACCAAGGACCCGACGACGTCGTGTTCACCGTCGACGCCACCTCCGGCACATTGCGCACCGCCAAACTGTTGGATTTCGAGGAGAGACAGGTGAGTCCCATATCCATGCAACTACAAACTATTGTGCACACACGACATACATACGGCAAAAGTAACGGTTTAGCTAAACAAACAACAGTTAGATACTTCTAATAAAATATATGGTTCAATTGTGTAAGGATATTCTTACGTTATTATGAAATGAAGGTTACTTTGAGGTACTTTTCTGTATTCGTCTATGGAATCACTATATTGTAGTTGATTATATGATTACATAGAATTTCTTTAAATGAATTGTGTGTTTGTAAAGTGTTGGGCTTGTTGCCTAGTGCATTTCTTATAAAAACATAAAGAAAATAATATTCATCTGCAACGAATGAATTTAATGATATACCTGCAGGTGTACGGCGTGACGGTGCGAGCGACGGACGGTGGCCAGCCGGCGCTGTGGGCCGAGGCGACGGTGATCGTCGAGGTACGTGACGTGTACGTGAGCTAGTGTGACGCAGCGCGAGTGAGTGGTAGTGACAAGGTGGGTCGTGTACAGGTGGCGGACGTGGACGAGAACATGCACGCGCCGGAGTTCGCGGGGCACGGCGTGCTGGCGGGCGGCGTGCGCGAGGACGCGGCGCGCGGCTCCGTCGTGCTGACGGCGGCCGCGCGCGACGCCGACGCGCCCGGCCGCGACTCGCGCCTCGCCTACTACATCGTGGCCGGCTCCGGCATGGCGCACTTCTCTGTCGACGACGCAGGTGAACCAACATCTATGCTTAGGTTAGGGCACAAGCACTCACTCGATGCGCAATGTACCAGGATTTATACATCATTACAGGGTGTACCGAATTTGATTCAGGGGTATTAATATACCTGGTATAAATATCAAAATCATGTTTATTAAAAACTTGATTAAAGCTTCTACTCTAATGAGTAGAAGCTTTAATCAAGTTTTTAATAAACATGATTTTGATATTTTTAATACTAGTGTGTCTTCAGTCAGAAAGTACTTAAGCCTTCCTTTCTTCAACCAAAACGGGCAGTAACTTCTTGTGCCGTGTCCGTCCATGTATTTCAAATATTATATTTTTGTAATAGTGTAAAGCAGTAAGTAGTTAATGTAGCCTAATGCTGATCTTTTGATACTTTGTTGTTCACAGTACTTTTAATTAACCAGTCTCTATACGTGAACACCTATAACTGGCTATGGCTAAAAATATTATGCAAGGTAAAAATTTTTAGACACTATTGGAATTACTGCCCTGATGTTTTAAATCTAAATAAGCAGCAGAAAAATCGAAAAAAGAAAATCTATTAGAAAACTAATTATATTGATGCATTAATAATAATAAAAAAATTGGTAGCCTTAGAACTGCATTGAAATATCTAATATATAAAATTCTCGTGTCATAGTATTCAACTTTGAACTCCTCTGAAACGGCTCGACCGATTTTCGTGAAATTTTGTGTGCATATTGGGTAGGTCTGAAAATCGGACAACATCTATTTTTCATCCCCTTAAATGTTAAGGATGGTCCACCCCTAATTTTTTTTATTTAATTTTTTAGACAAAAAATTGTTTTTATTTTTTTGTGTAATAAAACAAATAAATAATATATAGCTATATATGTCTAGCTATCTTCGTATATGTGTAACTTAATAACAAGTAAATGTTGTAGGCATAATTCGCACGCTGACTCCTCTGGATCGCGAGTCGGTCCCGCACTACTGGGTGACGGTGTGCGCGCAGGACCACGGGCTGGTGCCGCGGCACTCGTGCGTGCACGTGTACCTCGACGTGCTCGACGTGAACGACATGGCGCCGTGGCCCGAGCGCGCCGCCTACTCGGCCGCCGTGCCCGAGCATTGCGCGCCCGGCACGCGCGTGCTCGCCGTCACGGCGCACGACGCCGACGCCGCGCCCGTGCCCACCAACATCACCTACTCTATAGTCGCCGGCAACCCCGACGGACTCTTCTCTATTGACGAACGAACCGGTATGTATAAATAAATGAACGTGTCACCGTTTCAAATCAGCAGAAAGGTAAAAATAAATTACAATACGAGCATAACATTCGCGTTTCCAGGCGAAATAGTGACGACGGGACGAACCCTGGACCGCGAGGCGGCCGCGAGCCACGCGCTCGAGGTGCAGTGCTCGGACGGCGAGCTGGCGAGCACGGCGCGCGTCACCGTGCACCTGCTCGACATCAACGACCACGCGCCCGCCTTCCCGCAGCGCATCGTGCAGTTCCGCGTGCCCGCGCCCGCCGCCGCGCTCGACGCGCCCGCCCCGCAGGTACCGCGCCCGCCGCCTCGAGACAGTGCGGCAGCATGTTGTGTGGTGTGTTCACACGAGATGTAATACTAATAGATACAGTGTGTGGAGTGGTAGTGTGTAGTGTGTGCGCTTCTGCAGGGTGACGCCGCCAGCGACAGGGGCGCGGGCCCGATAACCAGAGACGAAAGCAGCACGGAGTGGGACGGGGACGAGGACGACGAGGGTTCCGGCGCGCGTGTGCCCTGGGACCTGTATGACGATCCTGCGCCGCAAGGGCTGTACATCGCCACGGTAACCAACGCATACGTCGCACGCTAGAGTGTTACTATCAGTGCGTGTGTAGGTATGCCCCGCTCACCGGTGTTTGTGTGCAGGTGGTGGCGTTCGACAGCGACGAGGGCGTCAACGGCTCGGTGCGATACGGGGCGCGCGCGCGGGGCCCGGCGCGGGGGCTGCTGCGCGTGCACGCGCTCACGGGCCGCCTGTACGCGGCGCGGGGGCTGGCGCTCGCGCCCGGCGACTCGTACGACATCACCGTACGTATGAGCGAGCCCTACACTGTGGACCACCGTACCTGTGTAGTAACGACCTTAACCTTACTTGAGCCTTCAGTGATTTACATCCTTACTAATATTATTAATGTGAAAGTTTAGGAGGATGGAAGGATGGATGGATGTTTGTTACTCTTTTACGTAATAACTACTGAACGGATCTGGATGAAATTTGGCATACAAATAGATTATAGTCTGGAATAGCACATAGGCTTTTTATAGCGATAACGGACATCCACCCAGGTGGAGCCGTGGGCAACAGCTAAATAAAGTATATTTTTATTGTAATGTTTATGAGGACTGTATATTTTTATTGTAATGTTTATAATTAAGGAAAAGAGTGGCTCGAGTTTCTTGAGTGTTCTTTCCTTAGATTTTACCCCTGTCTGTTCAGTCAGGGAACCCGGCAGTAGGCATAATAACTGACGTTTCATGTGGCTTTTTTCTTCATTGTTCAGCATAAGTTTTATGGTGTGACCTACATGAATAAATGATTTAGATGAACCGTATATGTTGCTATGTTCGGTGTATATAGTGTAGTGTGGCTCCCCGCACAGGTGCGCGCGTGCGACGGCGCGGCGCGCGCGCGCTGCTCGCTGGCGCGCGTGGGCGTGCGGGGCGCGGCGCGGGGCGGGGGCGCGCCCCCCGCGCTGGCGCCGCCCCCGCCGCTGCAGGTGGCCGAGCTGGACGCGCCGGGCTTCCTGCTGGCCGTGCTGCAGGCCACCGACCCGGACGGCGACGTGCTCTATTACACCATCGTCGGTGAGGCCCGATCATTGTATCTTACACGTGCTCCCTTCATTGTCCTACTTGTTCTGACTTTTTATTGTGCGCATCGGTCTGTCGCGCTTCAGACGGTGACCCTCGCCAGGAGTTTTACATCGGACGCGAAGACGGCAGCCTGGTGCTGGCCAAGCGGCTGCTGTGGGAAAAGCAGGCGTCCTACTCGCTGAACGTGTCCGTCACCGATGGACTGAACGTCGCCTACGCCTCGGTTAGACTTATTGTTTGTTATTTACCCACTCGAAATGAAAAGACTTAACTTAATGGAGCTCAGCGAGTAATAATAATAATAATACTTTATTGATCTTTAGAAAGTACAATTTGATAGTATTTGGGATCCTCCTTTAAGCGAATCAATGCCTGTGTTAGAGGAAATCGCTCTTCCATAGTTAATAAACAATAATGCACTATTTATCTATTCTTAAATAACATAATTATTATATAGTATATTAACAAACTATTAACAAATTTCACATATCATATATTTGAGTGTGGTGTGGTGAGTACTAATGAGTGTGAGGCGACGGCCGCAGGTAAACATAACGGTGATCAACGACGTGAACGAGGGCGGCGTGACGTTCGCGCTCGACTCGTACAGCGTGGACGTGTCGGAGAGCGCGCGCGTGGGCGAGGCGCTGGCAGAGCTGCGCGCGCGCGCCGCGGGGCCCGCGCGCCCCGGGGGCCCCGCGCGCCTGCTGTACGGCGTGCTGGGCGCGCGCGCGCCCGCCGACCACGCGCTGTTCCGCCTGCACGAGCTCAGCGGAGTGCTGGAGCTGGCACAGCCGCTCGACAGGTCATTACTATATAGAGATTATATTTCACCTTCCTTTTTGCTTTAAAGCATCGGTTTGGACTATTCTTCTTCGGATGTTAATAGATGTTCTCTAGTTATGGGTGTCTGCCATGACCACAAACTGATTTTCGACACACATATTGACGCTATCGTCAAAAATTCTTTAAAATCACTTGGGATCATTATGCGCCTTTCTAAATGTTTCACCGAGGTTCAATATTTATATATACATTTTTTTTGTACTGTATGTAATGCTCACATTTTAACTAATAATTATCTACTCTGTCATTAGAAGTGAAAGCTTTATGTTGTTATATTAGTATTTAATTATAAAACCCTATTTAGTTGTAAATTTTGTACGTCTTAAATAAATAAACAAATATTTATATACACGAATAAACCGGTTCCTCGAATATTCGCCCAGTTATGCCGAATGTTCGATTAAAGAGTCGAGATCGATACTACATATGAGTTCATCCTATTATCAGAGAGAGCGCCGCCGTGCACGAATTGACCGTGTGGGCGCGCGACCAGGCTCCGCGCGCGTCCCGTGCGTACGCGCGCGTCACCGTGCGCGTGCACGACGCCGACGAGCACGCGCCCGAGTGGGGCCGGCGTCTGGCGGAAGCGCGCGTGCCCCGCGGCGCGGGCGCCGGCACGCTCGTGGCCGCGCTGCGCGCCGCCGACCGCGACGCGGGGGACGCGGCGCGCATCGTGTACTCGCTAGCGGGAGGGGACGCCGGCGGGCTGTTCACCGTGGACGCGGCGCTGGGCGACGTGCGGCTGGCGCGCGCGCCCCCGGCCGCTGGCCCGCGCGACTACACGCTGCACGTGCGCGCCGCCAACCCGCCGCCGGGCGCGCGCGCCGCCACGCTGCCGCTGCACGTGCTGCTGGTGGAGCCGGACGACGCGCCGCCGCGCTTCGTGCTGGAGGAGCTCACGTGCGAGGTGTACGAGAACGAGCCGGCGGGCGTGGCGCTGGCCGCGCTCGAGGTCCGCAGCGCGACGGCGCCTTGGTTCTCGCTGGAGGGCGGCGCGGGGCAGTTCCGGCTCAACCCCGCCGCCGGCCTGCTCGCCACCAACGCGCCGCTCGACTACGAGGCGTGCAACTACTACAACTTGACCGTCACCGCTGTCAATATGGTACGTTTCGCTCAATATTAAATAATATATCTCACAAATATTATTGAAGGTTAAACAATTAAGGTATTTTCTATACTACTTGGGTGGCAAACAAGAATACGGCCCGCCTAATGTTAAGCAGTTACCCTGGCTTGTGGACGCTTGCAATACTAGAGGTAGCAGTTGCTTATTGCCGACCCATTTTTTTATCAATTAATCAATCAATCATGGACTAAATGGAGACCTGTACTCACACACAGGATCACAAAAACACCGCTGCGTGTAATTATTTAGCTGTGGTTTTCCATCCATCCCCAGTCGGTCTTGCGCGCTAGTATGGTGCCCTCCCGTTTTTTAATTTAATTGCGCTTTCACGTGACACATTGTGACCTCAGGGCGGCGGTACCGCCGTGGCGCACGTGTCCGTGCACGTGCTGGACCGCAACGAGTTCGCGCCGGTCCTGCGCCGGCGCCGGTACCGCGGGCGCGTGTCGGAGGCGGCGGCGGCGGGCGCGCTGGTGACGGACGCGGCCGCCGCGCCGGCGCCGCTCGTGCTGCTGACGGACGACGCGGACTCGCCCGCCAACCGCCAGCGCGCCTACGAGATCCTGCAGCCCGCCGCCGCCGCGCTGTTCCGCGTCGACTCAACCACCGGCGCGCTGCACCTGCGCACGCAACTCGACTACGAGCGAGCGGCCTCTCACGAATTTACCGTCAGGGTACGTATACGTTCGATGGAAATGGTTCAATTTTTTAAAATACAGGATCATTTATTTCTTTAACTACTTTCTGCATAACATGATGTAAATTATATAAAGTCTTTACTGTTTTGTATTAGTGCCGCAGCATTCTTCCATCGAGTCGAATATTGGAACAATCTTGTCAATGAATAATTTTAACAAAAAAAAACCGACTTCAGTACGGCAAGTTGTAAAATTTTCAAATACCTTTAAACTTTATTCAGTTAAAATGTACCAGTTTTCATTTTCTGCATTACATTTAAAAGACATAATATTTTTTTGGAAACACGCTTGGGTGACTCCAATACCTAAAGGGAACATTAGTCAGGATGTGGAGAAATATCGTCCAATTTCAAAGTTATGTCAGTTTGGCAAAATACTTGAAAAAATTGTTACGAATCAATTGTTTAACACATTGCGTCGTCATATTGTTCCAGAACAGCATGGTTTTGTCAAGGGACGTAGTGTAGATACTAATCTCCTGACCTTTAGCGAAATCATTTTAGATGCTATGGATGGTGCATGTCAGGTTGATGCAATTTATTGCGATTTTGCCAAAGCGTTCGATAAAATCTCACATAATATCCTTTTATCTAAACTGTGGCAGCTTGGTATACACAGAGATTTGTTACGATGGATAAAATCTTATATAGAAAACAGGAGTCAGGCTGTCGTTTTGAATGGTTTTACCTCTCAAACAAAATTGATATGTTCCGGAGTTCCACAAGGATCCCATTTAGGCCCCTTGCTATTTATACTATATATTAATAATATTACTCGCACAATTGATAACCTCCTCTTTTTGAAGTAAAAATTATTAGAACGCGTTTCCTTACATATACCTACGAAATCTCGAACGCTATCCTCTCTTTTCGTCGGATCCTGCAAATCGAGTGTTCGATCGCTCTTGCAAATTTATCATCCGGGTGAACGCTGTTGCAGGTGATCGACATGGGCACTCCCCGGCTACCTTCTGGGAGCGTCGCGGAGGTGTTCGTAGAGGTCGTGGACGTGAACGACTGTCCCCCGGAGTTCTCCCAGGCGCTGTACGAAGCGACGGTACTGCTGCCCACGTGGGCGGGGGTGACCGTGGCGCGCGTGGCCGCCGCCGACCCCGACGTGCCGGGCGGCGGCGCGCTCAAGTACGACATCATCGAGGGCGACGCGGACGGCGCGTTCTCGCTGCGCGGGGCCGGCGCGCTGCTCGTGGCGCGGCCCGCGCTGCTGCGCGACTCCTACCGCCTGCGCGTGCGCGCGTCCGACGGCCTGTACTCGGGCACGGCGCGCGTGGACGTGCGCGTGCGCGACGCCGAGAACTCGGGTCTCGCCTTCCAGAAGTCCGACTACTACGGCTCCGTGGTGGAGAACTCTACCAAGCCCACCACTATCGCCGTGCTCAACGTACTCGGCGCTGCACTCAATGAACATATCGAATTTATGATACTGAACCCCACTGACGGATTCGAGGTGAGCTTTAGAAAGAAAGAAAGAAGATTAATCTTGAATTCTCTTTATCATTAATTCTTTATTGTATACACAAAATAGGTATACAGAATATATGAATAAAATATCAAGGTGAGCTTTTCTGCCAGCAAACCTCAGAGTGGTAGAGGAAAAGATAAAGATGAGTGAAATGAAGTGTACAATAATTCACTCGAACCTTCTATTATATCTCCCGGTAGATGCACAAATACGCAAGTACCTAGGTAAAGTTAGATCATCTGTGTGTCAGGTGGGGCTGACGTCCGGCGCGGTGCGCAGCAGCGGGCGCGCGCTGGACCGCGAGGCGCGCGACTCGTACGCGCTCGTGCTGGAGGCGCGCAGCGCGGGCACGCCGCCGCGCGTGGCGCGCGCGCGCCTGCACGTGGCCGTCACCGACGTCAACGACAACTGCCCCGTGTTCGTGGGCCGGCCCTACGCGGCCGCCGTGCTGGCCGGCGCCGAGCCCGGCACCGACGTGCTCCGGGTGGAGGCCGTCGACCTCGACGCCAACGACAACGGCGAGGTGCGCTACGAGATGAAGCGCGGCCACGGCGAGCTGTTCCGCGTGGACCGGCGCAGCGGACAGATCTCGCTGAAGCAGACGCTGGACGGGCACAACCGGCTGTACTCGCTGGTGATCGCGGCGTTCGACGGCGGCGTGCCGGCGTGCGGCGCCAGCGCGCCGGTCACGGTGCGCGTGTGGGGCGGCGGCGCGGCGCCCGCGTGGGAGCGCGCGCACTTCGCGCTGGCGGCGCCGGAGGACAGCGCGCCGGGCGCCGCGCTCGCGCCGCCGCTGCACGCGCTGTCGCCGCTCAACCGCCAGCTCATCTACACGCTGCTCGACGACGCCGACGGACTCTTCGAGCTGCACTTCGACACAGGTCGGTGACGTCACACATCGCGGCCCTACTCGCACGCACACTAACTGTCTATTAACAATGTACGTACATGTCAGTACCGAGTGCTGCGATCTCCTAACTACTACGACGACATCAATGGTCCTTTTTAATTCCACGTTAGATTTAAAAGTATTACGAGTCACAATAATTATGGCGATGTTGAATGGTATATTTGTATTTCGTATCAAGAATAAGAAACAAAAAAAACGAGTGGTGCCGTGGGACACCAGATAGGAACGAAGTACTTTACAGAGTTATCTACACATGCTTGAAATAATTCCTTAAGACTCCTTATACTAGTGATCGCCCGTGGTCGAAATTCAAACATAATTCATTAAATTTGAAGCTTCTATTTGACTTTTAATTAATTTTTTAATTATTTTACTCTTAGATCAAAAACCTCCTTACACAAATTTGACATAATTATTATTGGCCGTTTAGAGAATTCGCCAAAATTTAAAATAAACAAAAAAGTGTCGTGAAAACTTTTCGTAAGAATTTTTTCCGTCCTAGCCTAGCCCCCTTTCATAGCGCGCGATAAGGAACTTCGTTCCAAAATACATGCAGTTTATTTTAGCCTCATGTAAGATTATGATAATTTATCATTTATTAATTAGGATGTGAGTTTTTTATAGTATCAATTAGTACAATTAGAAATTTACTAATTTCGAGTTTGCTCCAAACAAACAATCGATCCGAAATAATCAAAAAATTGTTAACAGTATAACATTTACATTTATTATAATTAGATACATTGAAATAATAATAATTAACGATTATTGTTATTTTAAGAAGGTGAAGGTCAGGCTTGTTGTATTAATAGTTTGTCTCCTCAATAGTATAAAAAGAAGTAAAACACCTATATAGGTATGGTATGTCGTCTGGCAGGTGTAGGTACTACGTGTGACGTAGCGCACGGCACTGATGTTCGTACTGTTCGTAGGGTGTCGGTAGTCATAATGGCGGTACTAACGTGTTCATTTTATCCGCAGCACCCGACAGAGGCAATAGCCCATGTGAGTATGTTCGCAATGTTCGCAGTGTACCTAGTGCTCGTAGTGCCATCATGTCCCACACGTCACTGTCACACTCCCCCTCACATAACTCACGCAAACTTCCATAACTATGCAATGCGGTAACAACCACACACACGCATATTATTATACTTATTATGCGCTTGCGAACATAGATTGGCAGCTCAAGCTTTATAATTATTTATATAAACATTCTTCAAGTGACGTAGATAATGTCATCAAATATTTTTTTCGCTGTGTAATGCTATGCAGATATTCATATATTATAAATATTTTAAGTGATATGCCACCTGCGCCTCTTGGGTGACGGCCCAGCGCACTACCATTATTGTGCTATCCGAGTTGCGATTCCCGATTAATAATTCCTAGCTTCATTTAATTGACAGATCTATACGAAAAGTCAAACAATATAAATATATCGCAACACAAATCGATAGCTACTTGGCAAATAATTATTAACAAAGAGGTAGGGTACCATACTAGCGAGCAAACCCGACTGGGTAAGGATCTCCATCTTTATCATTTAATGAAAATTATACAGCTGAACTGATCCGGCCACATTGGAAACTGAGTTTCGTAACCAGTTGTCAAAGGAGAAAAAAAAATCTTTCTACTCAACCAGTTGCCAAAGACGATATTTTTTTATTTTTTGTCAACTTATCATTTAACCTTGCAGTTTAACAACTGGTTGTCGAAGAAGAACTTACTTCTCGCTACTCAACCATAATTCCTAGTAGGCATTTCCAACCACGTACGAATAGATTGTGGAATGAGCTGCCGTGATTTTTCCGAAAGACTATAATATAGCATGGGGTTCTTCAAAAGAGCAGTTATAAGTTTTTAAAGGGTCGGCAACGCGCACTTTATATTATAAATGCTGTTTTGTTGTTCTTACCTACATTAATTTATATTTCTTTACTTTTTAAAAGTTACTCCCGCTGTCTGTACGTTTAGATCTTTTAAACAACGCAACAGATTTTGATGCAGTTTAAAAAAGCACACTTTGCATTTGAATGATCAAATAGCCATTTATGATGATTATCATGATTTTATCATCAAATGATAATATATTCAATAAAAATAATTCCTATAAAAAACGAGTGTGTGCTTAAGACCGCATGGCAGAATTGAAAACTATTCATGTCCACTTTTTAGAATTTGTTTTTTGTAGAATATACTAAACACAGACAATAATTGACAATATCCACCGCAAGAGAGGGAAAACTCGAAACAAAACCCTATACCAACCCGTCTGGCCAGCGTGGTATAGTATCCCTCCAAATTTTTGGAGGAGACCCGTGCCCAGCAGTGGGACGTTAATGGGTTGAGATAGTAGACAATAATTACGTATAAATTGAATATACTAAACACAAACAATTTTGACGTATGAATATTGAATATACTAAACACAGACAATAATTACGTATGAATATTGAATATACTAAACACAGACAATAATTACGTATGAATTGAATATACTAAACACGGACAATAATTACGTATGAATTGAATATACTAAACACAGACAATAATTACGTATGAATATTGAATATACTAAACACAGACAATTATTACGTATGAATTGAATATACTAAACACATACAATAATTACGTATGAATATTGAATATACTAAACACAGACAATTATTACGTATGAATTGAATATACTAAACACAGACAATTATTACGTATGAATTGAATATACTAAACACAGACAATAATTACGTATGAATATTGATTATACTAAACACAGACAATTATTACGTATGAATTGAATATACTAAACACAGACAATTATTACGTATGAATTGAATAATTATACTAAACACAGACAATTATTACGTATGAATTGAATATACTAAACATAGACAATAATTACGTATGAATATTGAATATACTAAACACAGACAATAATTACGTATGAATATTGAATATACTACACACAGACAATAATTACGTATGAATTGAATAATTATACTAAACACAGACAATTATTACGTATGAATATTGAATATACTAAACACAGACAATTATTACGTATGAATTGAATATACTAAACACAGACAATTATTACGTATGAATTGAATATACTAAACACAGACAATTATTTCGTATGAATTGAATATACTAAACACAGACAATTATTACGTATGAATATTGAATATACTAAACACAGACAATAATTAGGTATGAATATTGAATATACTACACACAGACAATAATTACGTATGAATTGAATAATTATACTAAACACAGACAATTATTACGTATGAATTGAATATACTAAACACAGACAATAATTACGTATGAATTGAATATACTAAACACAGACAATTATTACGTATGAATTGAATATACTAAACACAGACAATTATTACGTATGAATTGAATATACTAAACACAGACAATTATTACGTATGAATTGAATATACTAAACACAGACAATTATTACGTATGAATATTGAATATACTAAACACAGACAATTATTACGTATGAATATTGAATATACTACACACAGACAATAATTACGTATGAATTGAATAAGTATACTTAACACAGACAATTATTACGTATGAATTGAATATACTAAACACAGACAATAATTACGTATGAATATTGAATATACTAAACACAGACAATAATTACGTATGAATTGAATATGCTAAACACAGACAATTATTACGTATGAATTGAATACACTAAACACAGACAATAAATACGTATGAATTGAATATACTAAACACAGACAATTATTACGTATGAATTGAATATACTAAACACAGACAATTATTACGTATGAATTGAATATACTAAACACAGACAATTATTACGTATGAATATTGAATATACTACACACAGACAATAATTACGTATGAATTGAATAAGTATACTAAACACAGACAATTATTACGTATGAATTGAATAAGTATACTAAACACAGACAATTATTACGTATGAATTGAATATACTAAACACAGACAATTATTACGTATGAATTGAATATACTAAACACAGACAATAATTACGTATGAATATTGAATATACTAAACACAGACAATTATTACGTATGAATATTGAATATACTAAACACAGACAATAATTACGTATGAATTGAATAATTATACTAAACACAGACAATTATTACGTATGAATTGAATATACTAAACACAGACAATAATTACGTATGAATATTGAATATACTAAACATAGACAATAATTAATTACATAATACGAGTACAATAATTAATTACACAGCAGCGAAGAGCAGCTGACTGTATCTTTCTCGCTCGAGTACATTCGCAGTCCCGAGTTCACCCGATCGAGCCTTTTACCTCAGAGCGTGACAGATCAGCCTAACTTACTACCTACGGGAAAATCTGTGTGCGGTGCGCCAAAAGAAGTTTTCACTTCAAAGTATTTTAAAATTATATATGATTACTAAAATTTGAATCTATTATTGAAATTGTGAACATTCTGTATTTAACTTGTCTCTACCACGGAACAAGGTGCCAATTTTATAACCCCACAGAATAAGCCCGTTTCCTAGTTGTATACTGAGAATTAAAATTCCTTTTTTATAACCATACTTTAGGCAACTAGTTGCGAAAAAAAAATCTATCGTGTTCGGCAACTGGAACATTTTTTCTCCTTTGGCAACTTGTTGCGAATGTCAGTTGCTAATGTGGCCGGAGGGGATCTTTTGATGAAGCCTGAAGGTAGGCAACGGAACATTTGTTTAGTAATAGTTGTTTAACAAACTCAATCGAGACTTACATAATAGCCATCTGTTAAGCACTCATAATTAAAAAGTTCAGGTGGCCGTCTGTGATACTGACACTTTCTGAATGCAAATGTTTGATTTGTTATAAAATATATTGAAATTGCTATATGCCTGCCTATACATTTTGAGGAGTTCCCTCAATTCCTCATGGATCATCAGAACTTTCTTTTGATGAAAATTGGACCAAACTGGAGCTACATAGGTGCTCTCAGACAAAAAAATATTTTTTCAAATCGGTTCATAAATGACGAAATTCTGCGGTAACAAACATAAAAAAGAATTTAAAAAAAATTGATAACCTCGTTTTTGAAGTCGGTTAAAAAATACCTACATATTAAATGTTAAAGGTAGGGATGTTTATTTTTTTCTCAACTAACCCATAGTGTATAATATCGTTGAACAGGTCTTAAATATATTGGGGACTAAAACATTTATTTAATTAAGGGATTTGTTTGTGAAATATAAAGCTTTAAAGTGCTTATTTTTGTTAGAGTCAAGTGTTCCCTCCACCTGCCAGCTAATTGATTGTTTGTGAATATGTGTCACAGCCAAGTCGGATTCACAAGTTTACGAAAATTAATCGATTAACTTATAATATGTTATTCAAGAAGAATAAAATCGGCTCGGCCGGTTTTATTCCTTTAGTGTGGCATATCTATATAAATTTATAATATCTGATTTCGTTCCCGTATCTTATCTCATTTTCATCAAAATTATGAAATAAAATACATCATTATAATATAATATTATTATATTATAGTGTGTCAAGTTAAATAATCATTAATATGTAAGGTCATTAAACGCACTTGACATCGTTATCGATCGCGCGAACGCTTTCAGTGTTTATTCGGCACGGTTGTGACGTGTGTGTGGTTGTGGCGTGACGTTGAGTGGTGCGCGTGGTGTGTCGCAGGCGTGCTGGTGGCGCGGGCGCCGCTGGACTACGAGGCGGCGCGCGAGCACGCGCTCGTGGCGCGCGCCACGGACGGCGTCACCGGCGCCTTCGCCGACGCCGCCCTCACGCTGCGCGTCACCGACGTCAACGACTGCGCGCCCGAGTTCCCGCAGGACGTGTACCGCGCGAACGTGAGCGAGGCCGCCGCGCTCGGCGACCTCGTGCTCGAGGCGCGCGCCGCCGACCGCGACACCGGCGACAACGGGCTGGTGACGTACTCGCTGGCGGGCGACGAGGCGGCCGCGTTCTCGGTGGAGCCGCGCTCGGGCGCCGTGCGCGTGGCGGCGCCGCTGGACCGCGAGCTGCGCGCCGCCTACCACCTGCTGCTGACGGCGCAGGACGCGGGCCGCCCGCCGCTCCTCACCACCGCGCATCTCTTCATCACCGGTACGTTACACGTCATTTTGGTATATTTAAAATTAACAAGCCTTACGCATTTAGTTATTATTAGCCTGGTATGTGTAATGTGACTGATCTAACTCAACGTTGGATCATATGGGTGGTCCTAAACCATTCCAGGTGATAGGTATCGATTTAATCGAAGATGGCTAGGTTCGCCCCTCGTATCGACTATTCAGCTCAGTATAATGTGCGGTCGACAGTGGAGGACGTGAACGACAGCCCGCCGCGCATGGAGCGGGGCGTGGTGGGCGCGCTGGTGTCGGGCGAGGCGGCGCGCGGCACGCTGCTGGCGCGCGTGGGCGCGTGGGACCCGGACGAGCGCGACGCGCCGCGCCTGCACTACGCGCTGCAGGGCGCGGCGCAGCGCGCGTTCAGCGTGCACGCGCGCACGGGCGTGCTGGCGCTGGCGGACGCGCGCGCGTGGGGCGCGACGCGCTCGCTCAACGTGTCGGTGTCGGACGGCGCGCACGCCGCGTTCGCGCGCGTCAAGCTGTCGCCGGCGCCCGCCAACCGCGCGCCGCCGCACTTCCCGCACCTCGTGCACGAGGCGCGCGCGCTCGAGAACCAGCCGCCGCCGCTGCTGCTGACCACGGTAACCGACCCATCCACCGTCCAAAACAAATACTTGCTTTACGAAGCGCCTACGAAGAAAAAAACAACGGGTTGCACTCCGGAGTGCCGCATGCCGGCAGATGTGAAAACTTGAACATTAACGTTATGCTTTTTTGAATATTTTGAAATAGTAAGGGGAATTATTTCGCACGAGTTGCTTTAATTACCAATATAAAAGTACTTTCATTTTTGTAATAAAATCCAATATTCATTTATTGTTCCCAGCCAAACTCTCTTAATTTTTGCTGAGTGGCTAAAGATGTATGAAGTCTAGCGTTATCATGATGAAAAACCACACTCCTTCTGTTGATTAATTCTGGCCGCTTTCTCTCAATTTCTTGCTCTAATCTCATCAGATCTTGTCGTACGTGATCCACTTTTCATAACCGGTTATCAGCTTTTTCAAAAATGGTTCGGTTTCATTACGTCGTAATAAAGAATCACAAATGAGTACACGGTTCGTTAGGTTTCTTTCAGTGAGCTCGTGAGGTACCCAAATATCGAGCTTTTTTGTGTACCCAGTTTTTTTTCAAATGCGCCAAAACTGTTTTGTGGTCAATTCCCAGTTCTTCAGCTACGTCGTTATTACTGATATGCCGATCTTGCTCCACTTTTTCAAAAATTGCATCCATTTTATCCGTAATAGGGCGACCAGATCGACGTGCATCTTTGACATCAAAATTTCCGGATTGAAAACGCTTAAACCAAATTTGTGCTACTCTCACAGACACTGCACTAGGTCCATAAACATCGCAATTGTTTTTCGTTGCTTGCGTTGCATTTTTACCTTTTTTATAGTAAAATTTTAAAATGTATCGAATTTCTTCATTATATTCACTCATCTTGACAGTACGAAAAAATTAAAATCACACATTTTCCTAATTTGTGATTTTCATTTGTTTTTCGTTAATTGTTCTTTAAAATTTAAACTTTCAATTCAGCCAGATACAAATACACTCATGGACAAATTTAGAGGAACGCAGTAAAAGTGTGGTTAGAATAAAATCTTATGGATATTTGTTCAGTTTGGTAACAGCTCAGTTCATAAATTTAGTTTTTACTTATTATTCGATCATTTAGCATCGCAAACCTCGAAAACCAAATGATCAAAATGACAAAAATGAACCAAGTTAAAAAAAAAGAAAAAAATAACTAGGAAGAAACATTTTTAATGCTTAACTTTTATTAAATTGTTTTCATAGTGCATAAAAAAGGCTATGGCGTGGATTCCAGTCAGTATTTAGTGTTGCCCCCTCGAGTTCTTCGCACTGCTTCCAGTCGCATTGGCATACCTCTAATCAGAATATCAATAAAATCTTGAGGGATTGCGGTCCATTCTTCTAGTAAAGCATTTTTAAGGTCTCTCAGATTAGCTGGGACAGGATTTCTTTTTTTAATTTGTCTACCAAGCTTATCCCATACATGCTCTATAGGGTTCAAGTCGGGCGAGCGCGCTGGCCACCCCATAACATTGATTTCCACGGCTCGAAGGTATTCGAAAACTACGGCCGCAGTATGAGGACGTGCATTATCATGCATAAAAACTATAAAAGGGGCAAATGGCAAATTTCTTCCAAGATCTCGGTTACATAGCGTATCGTTGTTAGAGACCCATTCTCAATGACGTAGAGTTCCGTACGTGCCCCCATATAAATACCGCCCCATACCATAACTGACCCTCCACCATAAGCCTCTTTTCCAATAATGTTGCACTGAGCGTACCACTCTCCTGGGCGTCTCCACACTTTAGTCCTTCCATCATCTGGCTTCAGGCAAAATCTGGACTCGTCTGTGAACAACACTTGACTCCAAGCTTCGTCATTCCAGTATTCGTGATTGCGAGCAAAATTTACTCGAGCTACTCGATGGTGTAGGGCGAGAAGGGGGCCTCTAGCAGGCAAGTGGGAATTTATGCCTGATGATTTCAGTCTTCTTCTTACAGTTTTTGTGCTTATCGTAATTCCTCGAACCTCTTGGAGCTTTGTTCTCACCTCAGAAGAAGTTAAGGTCCGGTTTCTAAGCACACTGGTAACGATGAACCGGTCATCTCTGGCCACAGTTTTCCTTTTTCGTCCTTGTCCTGCGGGTCTCGTATACTGTCCGGTCTGCTGATACCTCTTGACAACTGTCACCCAGTTGTCAAGAGGTATCGGATTTTGTTACTTCTAATGTTTGGGCCACATGTTGATAGGTGTGCCCAGTTTCAATTAAAGTAACAGCCCTAGCAACTTGAGTGGCGTTTAGATCTGGCATTCTCAGTTTATTTGCAGTAACAACTCACCCTCAATACCATAGATTTATATGTTTCACTAGATAAGCAATAACCGCGAAAACACACTACCACCTAACACATGCCCCGGGGCATGTGTCCGACTGTCTTTTGTTTTGTCATGAGCATGGCGTTCGAATGGCGCGAAACAAGAAAATGAGTAAATGTATGGTGAAATTTTGCGATTTCGAAACGCACGTTTCGCAAAAGTGTAACAAGGCAAACGAAATTACTTTTCACATGTGAGATAAATGTGTTTTCAATTAATTATTGTTGTAAATCATAAAAAAAACTAATTAAAAATATTGGCGGCTAACACATAGTTCAGGGTTGTCAGTTAAAACAACGTTCGGTTTCCCTGTGTTTATGGGAGGTTTTTGTATTGAATGAAATATATTTAAATTTAAATGAAATATATTTAAAATAGATTTGTTTCATTTTTATTAAATTTAAAATTATTTAAAAAAATGATTTAAATAATTTAAAAAAAAAAACAAATTTTTAAATTAGTTAAATCAAATATTAAACAAGAAAATAATTAAATTTATATTGACAAATGAAAAACAAACAAAATAACAAACATGCTACTTTAACAAAATTTTCCTGCTGACCTCCATTATATGTAGGTTGAAAATTATAACATTCAATGTAATTAATCTAATTGAATATGTTCCAATTTCAATAATACAATTATTTCAAAAATTAAATTACATCTGATCAAAAAATTTAATTAAATTAAGGGATTTTTTTTATAGAGTGTGCAACACCGAGCTTGTCGATGCGAGTGAAAAGCTGACTTCAATATTTTGACATAAACTGTATGGAATTGCATCTCTATATGTTTACCTCAATGCTCAATACGATAAACAAGATAGTCAAGGCAAAAATTAAAACAATATATAAATTTAAACTTATATTCAAACTTAGCAAACATTTTCGTAGTAGGAAAGAACGCTTATTAAGCAATAATTACAGAAAAAAACAAATAAAATACGAAATTAATAAATTCCAAAACATTGTTTTTTAAATAGGATTTAACAATGTTTGTGGCCAGTATGTAGGATAATTACAACGTGAAATATTAAACCTTTTTTTTGCGTTCCTCTAAATTTGTCCACGAGTGTAGTATAGCCAAAGAGATTTTATTACAAGTTCATACATACTATAATGCGAAAAGACTTTTTCCCCAACCTAATATAAACATACATACATATAGGCTAAAATCATAACCCCTTCCGTTGGCTTTGCCGTAAAAAAAATTCGGGTAAAATTGTCAACTAAATTATATTTGTGAGTTTTTTAAGTAATTTAGGTATCTGAAACGCTGGATAGAGTGGGTGCCACTATCAAGTATCTGCCCTGATTGAAAAATGTTAGTTCCATGTAACATTAGTAGTACGTGTGCGCGACAGGTGAAGGCGTATGACGACGACGCGGGCGAGTACGGCACCGTGACGTACTCCATCCCGTCCGCGCGCCTGCGCGAGACCTTCGTCGTGGACGCCACGAGCGGCGCGCTCAGCACGCGCGTGCCGCTGGACCGCGAGCGGCGCGCCGACTGGGAGGTGCCCGTCACGGCCAGCGACGGCGGCGGCCTGCTGCGCCACACCGTGGTGCGCGTGCGCGTCACGGACGTCAACGACAACGCGCCCGTGTTCCCGCTGCGCGAGTACCGCGCCGCCGTGCGCTGGGACCGCGCGCCGGGCCTGCCCTTCCTCACGCTGGCCGCCACGGACGCCGACGCCGGCGAGAACGCGCGCCTCGTCTACTCCGTCTACGAGGGCGACGCCCGCTCGGACGCCTCCGGCCTCTTCGCCGTCGACCCGCTGACCGGAGCGCTCTCCTTCGCTAAACCGGCCACCGAATTCGGTAACGATCTTCTTCTCTGCCGGTTTCTCCCATATTTGTTTGATTTCAAAAGAAAAAGATAATAACAAGTAGCTGTCTTTACATAAAATGTAGAAAGTATTATAAGTTAATGAATGCATGGCGGGTGCAGCGACTCGCAGCGTGCAGGTGTGGGTGCGCGCGCGCGACGGCGGCGGGCTGGCGGGCGAGGCGCCCGTGCAGGTGTTCGTGCTGGGCGCGGGCGAGCAGGCCCCCGCGCCCGCGCCGCCGCCCGCCGACCTGTTCCTGCGCGAGGACGCCCCGCCGGGCACGCTGGTGGCCGAGCTGCGCGCCCCCGGCCCCGGCCCCGCGCCCCGCTACCGCCTGGCGCCGGCGCTGTGGCCGCGGGACCTGTTCGCCATCGACGACGCCGGCCGCCTCGTGCTCACCGGACAGCTGGACCGCGAGACCGCCGCCGAACACCTCATAGGTACGTCGCGCGCAGACGTAACGAGTACTAAACGATTGTCGGTAAACGTGTTTGTGTGAACGTGTGACGGTTTTCGTTCAGGCATTATCGCGGAGGGCCCGGGCAGCCCGGCGCCGGCGTCGATGGTGACGACGCGGCTGCACGTGCTCGACGTGAACGAGCACGCGCCGAGCTTCCACTCGCAGCCGTATGTGGTGCACGTCGCCGAGAACACGCCGCCGCACACCAGCCTCGTACAACGTGAGTACTGCACAGTGTGAGTGTGCACACCCAACGACTCGGGGTTGCTCACCATCATCACACTCAACCTTCTACTGTAATTGTATTTTATGAATGTTATTTATTAATATAATTTTAACAAAATAAACCGACTTCAGTACGGCAAGTTGTAAAATTTTCAAATACCTTCAAACCCCTAGTCTAACATAGGTATTATAATTTTAACAAAAAAAAAACCGACTTCAGTACGGCAAGTTGTAAAATTTTCGGATATTTGTTTGTTACAATCGAATAAAATCGACTGAGCGTCGGGCTGAACACAGGTCAAGTAGGTATTAAAAGCAATATTTAATCTGTGCAATCCGCGCTCAATTCATTCACGTCATTATTTCTTATTAATAGTTGCTTAGCAACAATAACCGAAACTTATCTAATCGCCATCAGTAAAATACTTATTATTGAAAAGTTCAGATGGCCATCTGTGGTCTTCTTCATTAGTTTTACTTCACCAAATTACACTTTCTGAATGCAAATGATTGATTAGTTGTTAAAAATATTGAAATTGCTATATGTGTGCCTATAACTTTTGAGGAGTTCCCTTAATTCCTCATGGATCCCATCATCGGAACTTTCTTTTGATGATAATGGGACCAAACTGGAAGTATGTCCAGTCAGACAAAAAAAGAATTTTTCAAATCGGTCCATAAATGACGGAGTTATGCGGTAACAAACACTTAAAAAAAAAAAAAAAATACACACGAATTGATAACCTCCTCTTTTTGAAGTCGGTTAAAAACAGGATGAACTTTCATGCAAACTCTTATCTCACTTTTCCTCCCTTAAACAAGGTTCTTTTTAATCTGATAATTTACAGCTAAAGGGCATCTCATGACTATACAATAGTTGCTTA
Organism: Trisateles emortualis; assembly: GCA_947095525.1. Taxonomy (NCBI): domain Eukaryota; kingdom Metazoa; phylum Arthropoda; class Insecta; order Lepidoptera; family Erebidae; genus Trisateles; species Trisateles emortualis. The sequence continues at coordinate 20,947,740 of OX352736.1, forward strand.
GCAACTTATTTAAGGGTCTAGCTGAAAACCAGTGCTAGATAGCATATGCTGAGCTAGATCCTATTTTGGCACTGTGTGACACTAACTTCTGTATATATTTTTTCTGTTTCTTTGATTTTTATTTCTGTAATGTGCCTTAATTGTGCCAAATAAACATTTTTTCTTTCTTTCTTCCTTTTCTTTCATGTTCTCTCAGACGATAAAAAAATTCAAATCGGTCCATAGATGACGGAGTTCTGCGGTAACAAACATAAAAAAAATAAAAAATACACACGAATCGATAACCTCCTCGTTTTTGAAGTCGGTTAAAAAAATTGTATATTGTAAAATACCTATCATCTACTACCGACTAAAATACTTACACTAACAATGAAAACATTTCAGTAATGGCCGACGATCCTGACGCTGGCACCAACGGCGAGGTGCGCTACTCGCTGGGCGCGGAGGGCTCGGACGGCGGGGAGGACGCGTCCGGCTTCTTCGCCGTGGACCCGTACACGGGCTGGGTCACCACGCTGCAGGCGCTGGACCGCGAGGCGCGGCCCGAGCACCGCCTGGCGCTGCTCGCGGCCGACGGCGGCGCGCCCGACGAGCGGCGCGTGGCGCGCGGCACGCTGGTGCTGCGCCTCGTGGACTACAACGACTGCCCGCCGCGCTTCGCGCAGGACGCCTACGAGGCCGCCGTGCGCGAGGACGCGCCCGCCGGCACCGTGCTGCTGCGCCTGGACGTGCTCGACGCGGACGCGGTCGCGGCGCCGCTGACCTTCTTCGTGGCGGACGGCGACGCGCGCGCGCGCTTCCAGCTGCGCGCCTCGGGGGAGCTGTTCGTGGCGCGCGCGCTGGACCGCGAGCGAGAGCCCGCCTACGACCTCACCGTGGCCGCCGGCGACGGCAAGTTCAGCGCCACCGCGCGCGTGCGCGTCACCGTGCTCGACGTCAACGGTAGGTGCACACACACCCACTACACCACACCACACCTCGTGAGACACAGTGTGACGTCCCTCGGTGTTGCAGACAACCCGCCGTACTGCGTGCGGCACCGCTACGCGGCGCGGCTGAGCGAGGCGGCCGCCAACGGCTCGCACGTGATGACGCTGGAGACGGGCGACGCGGACGAGCCGCGCGACTCGCCCCTGCGCTACTACCTCACCGGCGACCACGCTCACCACTTCGCTATTCACAAGGTGCGATATTACATATTTACCTACAATATAAACTACAACATGCTCGACCACTAAATTGTCAAAGTGATCAGTAATACAATTTATATTATTTTGTGTTATTCATGATTAAACAATAGTAACCTATACCGATTGCTGTGTATACTGAATCTCATTTTCGTCAATAAGACGATGACATTTCAAGAGAGTTAAAGTTAGAGAGGTAGGACACCATACTAGCGAGCAAGCCAAGCAACAAAATTTTATAATTGTATGCTTATATAGGCCACCTAGCATGGCAAATTTTAATTTATACTGTGATACATTGGAATCTATCCTTAAAAAAATGTGTTTAAAACATAATAAAAAAGTGTTACTATGTGGAGATTTTAACATAGACATTCTTAAACAAAATAGGTATACTTTGGATTTAGAAATGTTACTTCTTAATCACAATCTTAAGTCAGAGATAAGGCAACCGACTAGGCCACGTAGTAATTCTTGTCTCGATAATTTTGCACACAACTGTAAAAGAAAATGTTATAGTGAGGTAATTGACTTAGGTCTATCAGATCATTCAGCTCAATTATTAAAAATATGTACATGTAAATAAAACATGTGCAATAAAAACATGGCGTATAAAAAGGCGGGATCTAGCTAAATTTAATATAATCAAATTTAAGAAACATCTTAAGAGTCTTTCTTTCTCTCAGGTATTCTATTACACTGACCCTAATAATGCGTATGACAGTTTCATAGATTAATTTTGTTTGTTATACGACTTATGTTTTCCTATTAGACTAATCAAGATAGAACCTAACAAAAACATTAAGTGGATATGACGAGGACTTGTAGTAAAAGTAAGTAGTCAGTTTCGCTCGGCGCTATTGTCTGGCTGGACGCGTGTCTGATTTAAACATTTTCTAACTAGCCATCGAAATTGCATTTTGAACTTTGTATCTACGGACTTACGGTTGTAATGTACTGTACTCAAGCACAGCATGAATGATATTGCATATCATTCATGCTGTGCTTGAGTGGGAACAATAATCGTATCATCTCTTTCGTAACAAAATTCGTGTACAGTCGTGTGTTTCCGTGAACAGTCGTGTAGTTCCGGGTACATATGTGCGAGTATGACAGCCCCCAGACGAAGACATAAGCAACTATCGTTATTTTACCGATATCTTCAAACTTGCTAATAATCAGCCTGTGTTTGGATACTTCACTGCAGCAAAATCATGAGTGCACAAAGATCTTCTCCTAAATTAAGCACTGGTTCACAACCAGATTTATCCAACGTGCATGATGACGTAAATGCCGGTGTCACGATAAGAAAACGAAAACAGCCCGAATGTTGTGATTACTCGGCAGTGCTACTTGATTTCAAAATAAAATAATGAATACTGGATTCAAACTCGAGTTGAATACTGTAAACAGCAAAATTGATAAACTGTCAGAAGGACAAACATCTCTCAGAAAGCAGTACCGACTCGTAGTCACACCACATTATCACACCAGTATGACAAACGGTATTTTTTTTCTCGTTTGTCACACTACTGATTATCACACATCATGTATACCGTAATTGCTAGAGCTTTCGGGGATACGGGAAATTCAAATGAAACTAGTAGCTCTCCGGCTATAAGCAAAAATCAAAATATCAATGTATTTGAAAAACATAAAATTTTTTATAAGTGGGATCAACATTTTTCAAAAAATGTATATTTGAACAACGTTCAGGGTCCGGGCGCTGCAATAATAGGCATACGCTACATCAAAACTTTATTTATATGAAGTGCCTAAATATCCAAATTACAAACGAAAAATTTTCAAAACTGTGACATTTAGATAAATAAATATTAATAAATAATATTAAACATAAATAATTATTATACTTACTTAATTATAAATGTAATTAGAATAATATTAATGGATGTTGTATTGATTCTTAATAAATGTATGCACAGTAAGTGGTGGGGGCAACGGTCATTTCTCTGAGACAGATTCGAACGATTCAGTCAGTACAGTTTCATACCTCGTAGAGAGTGGTCGTGTTGCAATCACCAAGTGCTGTGTGTGTGCCTATATACTGGAGTATAAGTGTTATTATTTATATACCTTACGGAGAGAGATACCACAAGTGGCGACGAGGAAAATCATGTAAGTACCTGTGTTAATACTGCATGTACATCGGTGACCAATAGGCGTTAATTTTATTAAATATGCCTTTACAAATGGGCACTAGATTAATAATTCATTGTAAATAATAATTTTAACCTAGAATTTTATAAGTAGGGGTTATTTTATGTAGTATCTTGATACCTCTATAGCATTTGATTAATGGATTTTGTAGTCACGGAATCTATTGATTAAATGCTGTTCAATAATATAATCAATGGTCGATTTATAAGTCTATAAATTAGATCCTTTTCTTATTTTTTAAATAAAAGAAGAAGAAATATAATGTAACAATCATAGTTAAGCCTTTTGGTGGCCGAGTGCATGACAGTAACTGTGTTCAAAGCATAATGTACCTTACCTTAGGTAAATGCTAAAATTGTGGATGTGTATTAACAATGGCACAAAATAGTCAATCGAGATTTATATCAAGGTTATTGACAACAAGGTGTATGTATTAGTATAAGCTAATAAATGATTGCCTACAATATATTAGCAACTTTACTGTGGCAAATATGTGTGAGATTAAAATAAATTAACGAGATCAACTGTAAAACGGATATTGGTGTTTAAAATATAAAAATAAATGGTATTTTCTTTCTCAAATAGGTATCAATTATATTTAATTCATTTAGCAATGAGTTTTAACCTATGAAATTTCAATATGATTTTAAATAAAGTTTTGTTCATATTATTAATTTCTTGAATTTCGTAATCTTTGTTTACAGTCTGGCCTAACCATGAATCAAATTCCTATACTTAAACCATTTGATTGTGAAGGAGAACAAAGCTCTATCGGTACTAGATGGGTTAAATGGAGGCGAGGATTTGAAATATATTTGCAAGCTGCAAACATTAGCGACCCGGCTAAAAATCGGGCTACTCTTTTACATGCTGCAGGGTTAACATTGCAAGATATTTACTTTAACATACCAGGCGCCCATGTAGAGCAGGGTGACTCAGTAGACATCTATATAGTTGCAATTGAGAAATTGAATGAATATTTTGCGCCGAAACAAAGTAGTTTGTTTGAAAGACATATATTTAGGCTTATGAAGCAGGAGCCAGATGAAAAATTTGAGACCTTTTTAATTAGATTACGTCGCCAAAGTGCTAAATGTAAATTTTCGGATGAAAATGAATGTTTAATTGACCAAATTACTGAAAAATGTTTGTCGTCAAAGTTGAGAAAGGAAATTCTATTAATGGGAGATACGGTTACAGTTGATAAAATAATTACGGAAGCCAATGCGCTCGAGACAGTCGAAAGACAATTGTGTGATTTTAAAACCAAAACAAATCTTGCCGTGAATAAAATTGACACTCAGCAAAATAAATTGACTAATGAGAAACAATCTGAGTGTACAAGATGTGGTAGCAAATATCGTAATTTGATAGTCCTTCGTGTGTTGCGAAAGATAAAATTTGTGCTAAATGTGGCTATAAAGGGCATTTCTTAAGGATGTGTAGAACAAAAGCCAGCAAGCGTAAATCCAATTCAGGGAATCAGAAATCAAATTTCAAAGAGCGGCGGTTTGAAAATGATAAACCTAATACATCAAATTCGTGTTCAAAACAATCATCTGGAACGGGTATCGATTATGTTTTTCACATTGATGATGACGCTTCGATAAAATGTCAACTCGGAGGTTTAGAGATTGACATGTTAATAGATTCTGGTAGCAAATGTAACATCATTAGTGAAAAATCTTGGGATGTATTGAAATCAAAGAACATTGTGGTAACAAAACAAGAAAAAAATATAGACAAGACTTTTATGTCATATGGATCAAATAATCCTTTGACAGTACTAGGGTCTTTTGAAACTGAAATTCGTACTGGACCACAAGCTCTTGTTGCTAAATTCTATGTGATAAAAAATGGCGAGAGGGATTTATTGGGCAGAGATAGCGCAATAGCATTGGGAGTTCTTAAAGTGGGTTTTGAGGTAAATGCTTTAAGTAACTGTAAATTTCCCACATTTAAAAATGTTATCTTAAATATTGCAATTGATAAAACAGTAACACCAGTCTGTCAGCCATATAGACGTGTACCAATACCTTTGGAAGCTAAAATCAATAGCAGAATTGATGAACTAGTTAGAATGGATATTATAGAACCAGTTAATGGACCTTCCCCATGGGTCAGCCCTATGGTTCCAGTATTCAAGGAAAACGGAGACGTCCGTATTTGCCTTGACATGCGTTGTGCCAATAAGGCAATCATTAGAGAAAACCATCCTCTACCAACTATGCATCAATTAATGCCGAAATTTCGTAAAGCCCAATTATTTTCAAAATTAGATATTGCTAATGCATTTCATCAAATTGAAATTGCTGAACATTGCCGTCAAATCACAACATTTATTACCAGCAAAGGTTTATATAGATATAAAAGACTTTTGTTTGGAATTTCAAATGCCCCGGAGCATTTCCAGAAAATATTGGAAAGAATGTTGCTTGGGTGTGAGGGCGTTGTCAATTTTATTGATGACATTGTTGTATTTGGCCGTAGTGATTCTGAGCATAACGACAGGCTTAAACGCGTTTTGCAAGTTCTTAGAGAAAATAACGTATTGCTTAATAAATGCATTTTCAATGCCAAGGTTATAGAATTCCTTGGGCACCAACTCTCATCAAAGGGTATTAGACCATTAGATAAATATCTCAAAACAATTGAATCATTTCGGCCTCCTAATAATGTAGAGGAGATTCAAAGCTTTTTGGGCTTGATAAACTTTGTTGGAAAATGGATACCTAATTTAGCCACATTGACTGAACCAATACGCCAAATATTGCGACAAAAACTTCATAAACATGCTGACATTTCACATTTGTGGAACTCTAAACAACAGTTAGCTTTTGATGAACTTAAAAAATGTCTTAGTATAATTAATACTCTAGGTTATTACGATCCAAAAGATAGAACCCAAGTCATTGCTGATGCAAGTCCTGTAGGATTAGGAGCAGTACTTGTACAATTTGATTTAAATGGACCGCGCATCATTGCTTACGGTAACAAAAGTTTAACGGACGTTGAAAAACGTTACTGTCAAACTGAAAAAGAGGCCTTGGTTTGGGCAATAGAACATTTTCACATGTATCTTTATGGAAAAGATGAGTTTGAGTTGGTTACTGATCACAAACCTTTAGAGGTTATTTTCAGCACACGTTCGAAACCTTGTGCCCGTATTGAACGATGGGTTTTAAGACTACAGGGTTATAATTACAAAGTCGTATATAAGCCCGGTAAATCTAATATTGCTGATCCCCTTTCACGCCTTTGCAAAAGTTCTTACTGCACCTCGTTTGATAATGAGTACCATGTTAACCAAATTGTACAACATGCACAACCAACGGCTTTGTCCTTGAGGATAATTTCGAAGGAATCTCAAACGGATAAAGATTGTTTGTTAGTAAAAGAAGGCTTACTTCATAACAAATGGGACGCTAGTATTAACAATTATAAGTTATTTGAAAATGAACTTTGGGTACACGATGAAATCTTATTAAGAGGCAATAAAATAGTGATTCCGTCGAAATTAAGACTTCAGGTATTAAGAGCCGCACATGAAGGCCACCCTGGGATAGTCAATATGAAAGCAAGGTTACGTACAAAAGTGTGGTGGCCCAAAATAGACAAAGATGCTGAAAAAATGGTTAGGAATTGCAGGGGGTGTATCTTAGTATCTGGTCCAAACCCACCTACACCTATGAAGAGACGGGAACTTCCTGCTCAAGCCTGGGTTGATACAGCTATAGACTTTTTAGGGCCACTACCTAGTGGGGATTACCTTCTTGTTATTATTGACTATTTCAGTCGTTATAAGGAAATTAAAATCATGAGGTCTATTACAGCAAAAGACACAATAAATGTCCTCAAAGAAATATTTTCCCGTCTAGGCATCCCTGTAAGTATAACTTGTGACAATGGCCGACAATTCACTAGCTTCGATTTCAGGACATTTTGTGAAGAATTAGGAATCCGCATATACAATACAATTCCATATTGGCCGCAACAGAATGGAGAGGTCGAAAGACAAAACCGAGACATATTAAAACGATTAAAAATTAGCCAGATCGAAAAGTCTAACTGGAAAGATGATTTACTTAAATATCTCATGATGTACAACAGCACTCCTCATGGGACGACAGGGAAATCTCCCTCAGAATTGTTCTACGGTCGTCAGTTTAGAGACAAATTACCTAGTATAATAAATATTGAAAATAAGGAAACAGATCATGAAGTACGTGATAAGGACACTGAAAAAAAAGCATTGGGTAAAATACACGAAGACAGGAAAAGGAGAGCACACGAACAAGACATTGGAGTTGGCCAAAAAGTATATGTAAAAAAATTTAATAGAAGTAATAAGTTAGCGCCAAATTTTGATCCTGAATTACATACAATTGTCAGTGCACAAGGAAACGAAGTAAATGTTAGAAATGATTCTACTGGACAAGAGTTTAAAAGAAATGTGATCCATCTTAAACGTGTAGAGGGAAATTGGGAAATTGTAGAAGGAAACCAGGATACAGGAACAAGTGAACTAAATGATGATGAGGAAGAAACAAGCTCTATATAAATAAAACTAACTAAAAGAGGAAGAGCTACTAAGGACTCAGAAATAAAAATGATTTATTATTACTATGTCGATTCTACAATTAACAATTATTTACATTAATGCAATTAAGAAGTGATTATTAAATTCTATAATTAAATTCGATTTTATATTGTTGTTAAAAATATAAAAAGGAAGAGATGTGACATTTAGATAAATAAATATTAATAAATAATATTAAACATAAATAATTATTATACTTACTTAATTATAAATGTAATTAGAATAATATTAATGGATGTTGTATTGATTCTTAATAAATGTATGCACAGTAAGTGGTGGGGGCAACGGTCATTTCTCTGAGACAGATTCGAACGATTCAGTCAGTACAGTTTCATACCTCGTAGAGAGTGGTCGTGTTGCAATCACCAAGTGCTGTGTGTGTGCCTATATACTGGAGTATAAGTGTTATTATTTATATACCTTACGGAGAGAGATACCACAAAAACCATATCGCGATTTAATTTATTTATTTAGGTACCACTTGCTGCATCATTCTAACAGTAATTTACCAATTCAATGATGCAGCCTATCTTAAGTAATAAGTCATTTAGACAAGACTGAACACAAACACATCTAGTGCGATATGATGTGAACTAAAAACATTTAATAATGTATATATTTACAATCCAATTTTACAGTATTGTTGAGTTATAGCTCAAATGTTCATCAAAAATTGTAATTATTGCAAAAATAACATACTTTTTGAATTAATTTACAAAAATAATAAATTTTGCAGTTTTGTACGAATTACGTAAACTTTTTTAACAGCACTACTTTTTTTGCTTGAAAAACGTGGTTTCACACTCCCCTAAGGGGTTTCATCACGCTTAGCATTTTAAAGGTTTTTTTCTTTCATTATTTGACTGGCTTATACGCTCTAGCTTTTACAAATATGTTTGGTGCATAGGAGACCGGCGAAGTTGTAGTGGCGGGCCCGCTGGACCGCGAGACCCGCGCCACCTACCACCTGCGGGCGCATGCGCAGGACCGCGAGCGTCGCGACTGGGAGTGCAGCTCCGAGCTGCACGTCATTCTCGACGACGTCAACGACAACGCTCCGCGCTTCTCCGCGCACACTTACAGCGTCACACTGCCCGAGGACGCCGACGTGGGCACGCTCGTCGCCAAGGTGCACGCCACTGATGAAGACCTCGGCGCCAACCGCCTCGTGCGCTACTCCTTCGTGCACGACGACGGCGGCGCCTTCGAGCTGGCAGCCGACAGCGGCATCGTGACCCTGCGCGCTCCACTGGACCGTGAGACGCAGGCCGAGCACCGTCTCGTGCTACGGGCCAGCGACGCCGGCCACCCGCCGCTCTCCGCTACCGCAACTCTGCGACTCACCGTCGCCGACGTCAACGACAACCCGCCCGAGTTCGAGTTCCATGAGTACCGCGCCTCCGTGCCCGAGATCGATGCGCCCGGCACCGAGCTGATACGCGTGCGGGCCACGTCGCGCGACGCCGGCGTCAACGCCGACGTATACTACTCGCTCGTGGGCGGCGACGACCGCGACGACTTCCTCGTAGACCGCGCGTCCGGTGTCCTGAGCGTGGCACGCCCTCTCGACTACGAGCGTCGCCGCGACTACCTGCTCACTGTGCAGGCCGTGGACGGCGGCACTCCGCCACTCAGTGACCTCGCCACTGTCAACGTCACCGTCACCGACTGCAATGACAACGCGCCGCGCTTCTCGCAGGCGTCGTACAGCGCGCGCGTGCGCGAGGACGCCGGGCCGGGCGTACGCGTGCTGCAGGTGCTCGCCGACGACGCCGACGAGGGTGCCAACGGCCGCGTCGCGTACTCGATAGCGCGCGGCGACCGCGACGGACGTTTCTCCATGGACCCAGACACCGGCTACCTGTCGGTGGCCGCGCCGCTGGACCGCGAGTCGGTGCCCGCCTACGTGCTGGAGGTGCACGCGCGCGACCGCGGCCTGCCTGCGCTCGAGGCCACCGCGCTCGTCAACGTCGAAGTGGTAGACGCCAACGACAACCCTCCGCTGTTCGCGCAGTCTAATTACACCGCCGTCGTGCAAGAAGATCGCCCGCTCGGACACACCGTCCTCAAGTTTTTGGTGACGGACGCCGACGCGTCGCCCAACGCCGCACCTTACACTTTCGACTTCCAGTCCGGCAACGAAATGGGCGCTTTTCGCCTCGAGCAGGACGGTTACCTGCGCTCGGCCACGCGATTCAACCATCGCATCAAAGATCGCTACGTGCTGCAGGTGCGCGTGTTCGACAACGGCACGCCGCCGCTCTTCTCGGACGCGTGGGTATACATCAAGGTAATCGAAGAATCCCAGTATCCGCCGGTGGTGACGCCGCTCGAGGTGGTCGTCAACTCGTATCTGGACGAGTTCCCGGGCGGCGTCATAGGGCGGGTGATCGCATCCGATCGCGACGTTTACGACACTCTCGCGTACGCCATCGCGCCCATCGACGGTGCACCCTACCCGCCCACCGACCTGTTCGAGATCGACTCCGCGGACGGCACGTTGCGGGCGGCGCCGCGCCTCGACGTCGGCGACTACCGGCTGAACGTGACCGTCGACGACGGCAAGTTCCTCGGTTTTGCGACCGTCAAGGTGACCGTCGTGCTCGTCTCGGACGAGATGCTCGCGCAGGCGATCGTCGTGCGCTTCCGCGAGGTGACGGACCGCGACTTCGTGCTCGGCCACCGCAAGGGCTTCGTGCGGGCGGTCGCCGAGGCCACCGACTGCGAGCCGGCCGACGTCATCGTCGTCAGCGTGCAGCCGTCGGGCGACGACGGCGGCGACGAGCCGGACGCGGGGCGGGCGCGGCGCCAGGTCGCGCAGGACCTCGACGTGGCGTTCTGCGTGCGCGCGGCGGGCGGCCTGCTGCCCGCCGACGCTCTGCGCCGCCGCCTGCACCAGCACCTGGAGCGGCTCGAGGAGCGCGCGCGCCTGGTCGTGGAGGAGCTGCTGCGCGCGGCGTGCGGCGGCTGCGCGCACGGGGCGTGCGCCGAGCGCGTGGAGCTGCGCGCCGCGTCCCGCGCCGTGGCCACGGACGTGTTCGCGCTCGTGGCGCCGCCGCACCGCCTGCGCGCGCGCTGCGCCTGCGAGCCCGGCTACGACGGCGAGCGCTGCGAGCGCGCCGCCTGCGCCGCGTGCGGCCGGCCCGCGCCCGCGCCACAGGTGGCGCAGCTGCAGGGCGACGGCTACCTGCTGTACCGGCTGGAGCGCGGCGCGCTGGCGGGCGCGCGCGTGCCCGACGACGAGCTGGCGCTGTCGCTGCGCTTCCGCACGCGGCGCGAGCGCGGCACGCTGCTGTGGCTGGCGGGCCGCGTGGACTACGCCGTGCTGGAGGTGGCGGAGGGCTACCTGCAGTTCCGCATGGAGCTGGGCGCGGGCCCGGCGGCCGTGCGCGCGGCCGTGCCGGTGGCGGACGGCGCGTGGCACGCGGCGCGGCTGGAGCGGCGCGGCGCCAGCGTGCGCCTGACGGTGGACCGGCGCAGCGCGCAGGCGCAGACGCCGGCGCCGGCCGCGGTGCTGGACGTGCGCGCCGAGCGCCTGCTGCTGGGCGCCACGCTCGCCCGCCACGCGCACGCCTTCGCCGCCGAACAGGTACCATCGCTATTATATTATATTGTATTTGTACTTTATTAACCGACGAAAAAAAGGAGGTTCTCAAGGAGGTTCTCAAGTCGACAGGATTCTTGATCTATGCGCCCTCACTTTACCAAGCCTAACTTCACATACTCTACATTTTTGTCAAAACGTGTGGCTTAGCCGTTTTATTTCACACACGATGAACGAATGCCTATGAAATCTTCTTAACGGTAGCAAAACGGCCAAGCATCACGTTTTGACTAAAATGTAGAGTATGTAAAGTTAGGCTTGGTAAAGTGAGGGCGCATAGATCAAGAATCTTGGCTCTACATGAGATATGACCACTTATTCATAGATTTTGATTAAGGAGTAGTGTAGAGCTTGTAGGTTTAGGGCGTGTAGTCTTTAGAGCTTGGCTTTATACGAGATCTGATAACTTTTTCACAGGGTAAGCTATGTAGAGTCTTGGCAACATTTTTACATGAAAATGTTTTTGGTGGGATTTCATCTGAGGCACGGGCACTACCTACCTTTTCTCGAAACATTTCGTCGTTTTTTTGAACTCTCATAACTTTGGTTTGGATATAAATGAAAAATTTCAAGATATAATGACACCAGTACAATCATTAAACATACAAAGTTTGAATGTCGTAGCTATTATACTTTACATTTTATTAATGTCTAAAAACCCCCGATTTCGTCACTGACTCACTCACCGATAATCAAAATTCTTAAGGTACTTCCATAAGTCCTACAACGCTGAAATTTGGTATGTAAGCTAATATTACTACAAAGACAACAGAAAAATTAAAAAACCAAACCTAACCTAACCTATACCCTCGGAATAGGAGGTGGAAGCTTGTACTACATAATCATGCAATAATAACTATTGAAAAGCTAGATATCTTAAAAATGGGGCGAAAGTTTAAACACGGTATAATAGTGACGGTGACATCAGCCGACGTCACTAGATGGCGCTGACTGTATTTTGAAATGCACTATCGACATTTTTACCCGACTACGGCGAAGCAAAAAGGAGGGTTATGATTTTGACCTGTATGTATGTTTGTATGTATGTATGTATGTATGTATGTATGTTCATCTGTTCCCGCATAACTTCTAAACTATTTATCATAACTTGATAAATGAGGTATCGTTAGAAGCATCTTGATTGTCTGCTGGTTATAGGCTATGTGACGTCACAATAAAATCAATATGGCGTCCTTTGTGGGACCTGAAACCTAAAAATAAAAACTAAATTTCTTTAAAAAACGCCGTGATGGGTATCAGATGATAGGATTTAATTTGCAGGTTTCGTATATGTAAATATTACTAGCTTTCGCCCGCTGGTGTGCCTGCATTGTTTGTTTATTAGTTGGTTTTGGTCAAATCTTGCTTGCGAGATTTGAACCACTTTTTAATGTTTGATTGAGCTGAAATTTGGTACACCTACGGCACTTTGGTGACAATGTAATGATGTAATACCATGGAGCTGGTGTGATGATGCAGTCAGAAGGTGGGCATATGACCTCGTCAAATAAACAAGATATCCGCGTCCTGTTTAGATGCAATGGATTTATATTGACAAGTACTATATTCTTAGGTGGGTGTTCAGGATATAATGATGAAGTCGGAAGATGGCCATAGGAACTCAGCAACGAAACGAGATAACCGCGTCGTGTTTGGGTTCGTTACATATATATTTACGAGTACTTTATACCTAGGTGGGTATTCAAGACGTGGTGATGAAATTGGGAAGTGGCTATAGGAACTCTTCAACGAAGCAAGATATCCGCGTCGTGTTTGGGTTCGTTACATATAATATCTTTACGAGTACTTTATACCTAGGTAGGTGTTCAGGACGTGGTGATGAAGTCTGGAAGTGGCTATAGGAACTCTTCAACGAAACAAGATATCCGCGTCGTGTTTAGGTTAGGTGCAATAGATTTATCTTGACAAGTGCTATATTCCTAGGTGGGTGCTCAGGATATAATGATGAAGACGGAAGATGGCCATAGGAACTCTTCAACGAAACAAGATAGCCACGTCGTGTTTGGGTTCGTTACATATATCTTTACGAGTACTTTATACCTAGGTGGGTGTTCAGGACGTGGTGATGAAATTGGGAAGTGGCTATAGGAACTCTTCAACAAAGCAAGATAGCCGCGTCGTGTTTGGGTTCGTTATCTATATCATTACGAGTACTTTAATCCTAGTTGGGTATTCAGGACGAGGTAATGAAGTTGGAAAGTGGCTAGAGGAACTCTTCAACGAAACAAGATAGCCACGTCGTGTTTGGGTTCGTTACATATATCTTTACGAGTACTTTATACCTAGGTGGGTGTTCAGGACGTGGTGATGAAATTGGGAAGTGGCTATAGGAACTCTTCAACAAAGCAAGATAGCCGCGTCGTGTTTGGGTTCGTTACCTATATCTTTACGAGTACTTTAATCCTAGGTGTGTGTTCAGGACGAGGTGATGAAGTTGGAAAGTGGCTAGAGGAACTCTTCAACAAAACAAGATAGCCGCGTCGTGTTTGGGTTCGTTACATATATCTTTACGAGTACTTTGTACCTAGGTGGGTGTTCAGGACGTGGTGATGAAGTTGGAAAGTGGCTATAGGAACTCTTCAACGAAACAAGATATCCGCGTCGTGTTTAGGTGCAATGGATTTATCTTGACAAGTGTACTATATTCTTAGATGGGTGCTCAGGATATAATGATGAAGTCGAAAGGTGCCCATGAAAACTCTTCAACGAAACAAGGTAGCCGCGTTGCGTTTTGGTGCGATGATTGGTGATTATACTCCTAGTTAGGTGTTCAGGTTGTGATGATGAAAGATTGATGATGAAAAAGATACTCGTAGAAGCATCATATTTGGGCTTATTAGATTTAACTTGACGGGATTACCCATCAAACCAAAACGGGTAATATGCTTCTAAGTTGTGACCTAGAAGCATATTAATACTTCTAAGTGGTGTTTAGGGTGTATAATGAAGTCGAAAACTGGCCATAGGAACTCTAACGGAACAAGATAGCCGCGTCATGTTTGTTGGATTTATCTTGACGAGAACTATATTTCTAGGTGGTGCTTAGGATGTGGTGTTGAAGTTTGAAGATAGGAATATAAAAAATCTGTAAATTACAAAAATAAATAATAAAAATGATTAGGCATAAAACTCATGTGCCAATAGTTTAGACTATAAAAGTCTCATGACCTACAAAAAAGAATAAATATATAGTTATATAGTTTTTAAATATGTTTTCATTTGCCATATTATATTATGTTATTATTATGTAATGCAAATTTAATTTAATGTTTAATGCCCCTCATATTTATGTTTTGTAATATGTAATGCAAATTGAATATATCCTAATGCTGAATTGTATAATATTGTCTTAAAAATAAAACCCCAAAATAATTCAAATAAAATAAAGTTTAAAAACTAAAACCCGACTACTTAAAAATCGTCCTCTGAAAAGTATGAAATAAATAAATTTTATATAGGTACAGAGGGTAGCCGTGGTCGTATGCCACCTTGCCTTAAGGATACATTTATTTATTCTACTACGAATGATGATCGATTGTTAGGAAATATTTGTATTTCATATTCGTCATTTCGTAGTCGTATCATATCGTCGTGATATTTCTATAATTCTTTCGTATTATTTGTTACTTTAGTTACTAGTCCAAATTACTGGTCCCTATTATTTTAAGTAGGTATGTCTTTTCTATTTTCTTAGATTTAATTTAATTATTTATTTAATTGACAATTCGAAGTTTGAATAGATAATAATTATAATTAACTAGGTATTTTAGTATTAATACCTATATAGTAGGTTTGTCCGTGTGGTGACGGATTAAGAATACAAATGTCACCACCCCATTCCATCCCGTGGGTGTCGTAAGAATCGACTAAGGGAATAAGTCCGGCAGACAATATCCACTGCAAGAGAGGGAAAACTTGAAAAAAAAACCCTATACCAACCCGTCTGGCCAGCGTCGTATAGAAGGCTAATATTCCTCATAATTTATGGAGGAGTTTATAAGTAAATCGTTTAAGATTGGTGTAGGTAGATTTACGAATAACGTCACTTATTTTATTGTTAGTTAGTAGTACTTTTCTAGTATTTTAGGTTTAGTTTACTTACAGTTTATTTTCATTTTCAATTGTCTAAAATTTAAGAGTTAACGTTTTGTTTAGTTCGTTTAATTGCTTTAGATTGAGTATTATAGGTATTCTTTTGATTTTGACGTAGCGCTGCAAGTAAGGACTGATACAGTGCGATATGTTGAAGATCACTGGGCTGAAATGCAACTTTATACTTGTGCCGAGGACGGGGAGCCCTATTGTGATTCCGATACTTATTCACTGGATATGTTGAATCCCAATACTTATGGTGCATCCTCTAAACTCATGGGCGCTGCAGCTATTTATCCCTTTACTTTTGAGGTTTATCAAAGTATTGTTTAAAGAGGAACGTTTGCGATTCAGAGACCCTAAAAAAAATAAGCGAAGAAGACTAAAAACTTCTGAATTATTTATTTTTTTATTTTTAAATTTGGCAAGCTGCATCCAAATTTCGTGTAAATCACTCTGAGCAACGTAAAAATACAGTCCTAAGCTATAGTCAATCACATCCGGAGGTTAAATATTCAGCCTCCCATCCGGAGGTTAACCGAGTGCAGTGGTAGCTTAACCCACTGATCGTTTACCAAACAGTGAGTGCACCTAGCTATGAGCGCCTCATCATTTTCAATAACGGTATTAGACATGAACTAGCACCCATAAAATCAAAATTTGAAATGATCAACAGAGCATTCGTTCATCGCGAGCAATTTTCAATCTGTGTCGCATACGCTATAACCATACACAAAAGCCAAGGATATAGGATCATCAACTTTCTTATGTGGGCAGGCTTATGTAGCCCTTTCTAGAGTAACAAATTATTGATTTGAACAGTATCAAAGCACAACAGACAGCTTAATAGTCGAATATAATCGCCTAAGAAAAAAGTTTCGCCCTGACCTATCACTTATTTCAAATAGTAAATAAAATAAAGTTTAAAAACTAAAACCCGACTACTTAAAAATCGTCTTCTGAAAAGTATGAAATAAATAAATTTTATATAGGTACAGAGGGTAGCTGTGGTCGTATGCCACCTTGCCTTAAGGATAGATTTATTTAAACACTTTATGCACAATCGCACACAGGCGGACTTGCGGATATCTTGTTTCGATGAAGAGTTCCTATAGTTCCTATATTGTTATGTAAAAGGTGGCATACGACCATGGCTACCCTCTGTACCTATATAAAATTTATTTATTTCATACTTTTCAGAGGACGATTTTTAAGTAGTCGGGTTTTAGTTTTTAAACTTTATTTTATTTGAATTATTTTGGGGTTTTATTTTTAAGACAATATTATACAATGCAGCTTTAGGATATATTCAATTTGCATTACATATTACAAAACATAAATATGAGGGGCATTAAATATTAAATTAAATTTCCATTACATATGACATAATAATAACATAATATAATATGGCAAATGAAAACATTTTTAAAAACTATATAACTATATTTTTTTTTTTTTTGTAGGTCATCAAACTTTTATAGTCTAAACTATTGGCACATGAGCAACTTCAACACCACATCCTAAGCACCACCTAGAAATATAGTTCTCGTCAAGATAAATCCAACAAACATGACGCGGCTATCTTGTTTCGTTAGAGTTCCTATGGCCAGTTTTCGACTTCATTATCACACCCTAAACACCACTTAGAAGTATTAATATGCTTCTAGGTCACAACTTAGAAGCATATTACCCGTTTTGGTTTGATGGGTAATCCCGTCAAGTTAAATCTAATGAGCCCAAATACGACGCTTCTACAAGTATCTTGTTTAATTAAAAAGTACCTATAGCAACCTTCCGACTTTCATCATCACAACCTGAACACCTAACTAAGAGTATAGTACTAGTCAAGATAAATTCATCGCACCAAAACGCAACGCGGCTACCTTGTTTCGTTGAAGAGTTTCTATAGCTACTTTCCAACTTCATCACCTCGTCCTGAACACCCACCTAGGTATAAAGTACTCGTAAAGATATATGTAACGAACCCAAACACGACGTGGCTATCTTGTTTCGTTGAAGAGTTCCTGTGGCCATCTTCCGTCTTCATCATTATATCCTGAGCACCCACCTAGGAATATAGTACTTGTCAAGATAAATCTATTGCACCTAACTTAAATACGACGCGGATATCTTGTTTCGTTGAAGAGTTCCTATAGCCACTTCCCAACTTCATCACCACGTCCTGAACACCCACCTAGGTATAAAGTACTCGTAAAGATATATGTAACGAACCCAAACACGACGCGGTTATCTCGTTTCGTTGCTGAGTTCCTATGGCCATCTTCCGCTTTCATAATTATATCCTGAACGCCCACCTAAGAATATAGTACTTGTCAAGATAAATCCATTGCACCTAAACACGACGCGGATATTTTGTTTATTTGACGAGGTCATTTGCCCACCTTCTGACAGCATCATCAGACCAGCTCCATGGTATTATATTATTACATTGTCACCAAAGTGCCGTCGGTGTACCAAATTTTAGCTCAATCAAACATTGAAAAGTGGTTCAAATCTCGCAAGCTAGATTTGACCTAAACCAACTAATAAACAAACAATGCAGGCACACCAGCGGGCGAAAGCTAGTAATATTTACATATTCGAAACCTGCAAATTAAATCCTATCATTTGATACCCATCACGGCACTTTTTCAAGAAATTTAGTTTTTATCTTTAGGTTTCAGGTCCCACAGAGGACGCCATACGGATTTTATTGTGACGTCACATAGCCTATAACCAGCAGACAATCAAGACGTTTCTAACGATACCTCATTTGTCAAGTTATGATAAATAGTTTAGAAGCTAAGCGGGAACAGATGAACATACATACATACATACAACAAACATACATACAGGTTAAAATCATAACCCTCCTTTTTGCTTCGCCGTAGTCGGGTAACAATCAAATAAAAAAGGCAAAGACAGAGAGTGGGCTATGAAAAAAGCTGTGGCTGATTTGCAAGAAATACACCCCAAAAAAAGGAAGAAAAAATAGGCTGATCCCCCAAACATCGAAACAGACCAGCCCCTACTGGTTGGTTCATCTAAATTCTAGATGACGGGTAAAGCGAAAGTAAAGGCCCGGGGTCAAAATAGGTTATTTTAAACTCAAAAAAATAAATGAAATCCCACCAAAAACATTTTCATGTAAAAATGTTGCCAAGACGAGTCTACATAGCTCCAAACCTACAAGTTCTACACTACACCTTAATCAGAATCTATGAATAAGTGGTCAGATCTCATGTAGAGCCAAGATTCTTGATCTATGCGCCCTTTCTTTACCAAGCTTAACTTCACATACTCTACATTTTAGTCAAAACGTGTGGCTTGGCCGTTTTATTTTACACACGATGAACGAATGACTATGAAATTTATGACATGTCATTAATCTAACATGTCATCTGATGCTGATGCTAAAACTACGCACTACTTATTCTTGCAAGCCCCACACAGTACACCTCTTGCAAGCCCCACACAGTACACCTATTATTATAATAATTATTATTAATTTTACATTACGATTTATTTTTTACACAATATTGATCATTTATATTATTATGAATACACATATACACATATTTATATATTTTTAATACACAATTATTATTTAAATAAGGTAATGGCAAATAATTAATTATACCTATTTATAAAACAGGTTCCAGTCGAAAACCAGCGTCAGGTCCCGAAGATCTGACTAATGCTGAACTGGGCACCTGATTGCTACAATTATGAGACACATGCATTTTGTTTTATGTTTAGTTTAGGATAGATTCTTAAGTTTTTAGTTTATATATGTATAATATTTCCTCTACTTTCACATGTCAAATGTCTCTTATTGTAGCAATAAACGTTTCTTTCTTTCAAATTTTCGTAATGGTAGCAAAACGGCCAAGCATCACGTTTTGACTAAAATGTAGACTATGTGAAGTTAAGCTTGGTAAAGAAAGGGCGCATAGATCAAGAATCTTGGCTCTACATGAGATCTGACCACTTATTCATAGATTCTGATTAAGGTACTATATATACAATTTTTTTTTGAGAATCTCCTTCATTCTCCCTCCATTTTGAAGTGCCTTGGCCCTACATACGTAACCTTTGTCAATTAATCCTCTATTTTTCTAAATTCTTTTTGTATTTTTTTTGTTAATTCCAATTTTAAGTTAGTTTTCTGTTTGAATGTGTGATTGTACCTATATTGTGCGTAATTTATGTTTGTTTATTTCTTAGTTCATTTATGGAAATTGTTTTAATCATTTAAAATTTTAAATGGCGCCTTAATAAATAAAACATATAATATTTGGCGCGTAGGTGACGTATGGATTCCACGGTTGCATCTCGGACGTGAAGCTGGGCGGCGCCGTCCTGCCGCTGGAGGAGGGCGGCACGTCCGGGGACGGGCGCGCGCAGCTGGCGCGGCGCGTGCGCGTGCGCCTGGCGCCCGCCTGCGCCGCGCTGCCGCCGCCCACGCCCTGCGCCTCCTACCCGTGCCTCAACGGCGGCACGTGCCGCGACGTGCCCCCGCTGCTGGAGGGCGACGAGCCCGACGAGGGCTATGCGTGCGCCTGCCACGCGCGCTTCTCGGGCCGCCGCTGCGAGCTGGACGCCGAGCCGTGCGCGTCGCAGCCGTGCCTGCACGGCGGGTCCTGCGCGCCGGACGCGCGGGGCTACCGCTGCGCCTGCGCCGCGGGGCTGGCGGGCGAGCGCTGCGAGCGCGGGCGCTGGTGCGCGCCCGGCGTGTGCGCGCACGGCGGCGCCTGCGAGGAGGGCGACTGGGGCCCGTCGTGCCGCTGCAAGGGCTACTACGGGCCGCGCTGCCAGTACGACGTGGACGAGTGCGCGGGCGAGCCCTGCCTCAACGGCGCCACCTGCGTCAACGAGCCCGGCTCCTTCCGCTGCCTCTGCCCACCCGACAAGACCGGTACGTACGTCTCCGACGATACCGAGTTTGAGTTCGGAGCGCGTCTCTCACCGTTCGCTCGCCTTCCGGCAGGAATGAATTGCGGCAACCCGCTGTACTCGGACGCCGTGATGGCGGGCGGCGCCGGGGACTCGACGGCGCGGGCGCTTCGTTCGGCGTGGCGCTGGGCGTGCGAGGCGCGCTGGCCGCTGGCGGCCGGCGGCGGCGCGCTGGTGCTGCTGCTGCTGTTGGCGCTGGGCCTGCCGCTCGCCCTGCGCCGGCGCGCCGCCGCCGCCCGCGCCAAGCCCGCCGCCGCCGAGCCGCTCAACAGTCGAGCGCTCGATAAGCTAGCGCCGCGACCGAACAAGCTGTCCAACCTGGAGGCCGTGCGACGCGAGCGGCCCTCGTCGTGCGCCGATCCACCGCCGCTCAACAACGTGGACACACTGCGAAGTTACGGCTCCGCCGGCGACGAGCTCGAGGGCATCCCGCCCGACTACCGCCGCAACCTCAACATCGACGTCGTCGACCGCAAGCCCTGGTCCGAGCAGATGCACCTGCACACCTTCGTCGACAACAAGATATACAACGGTCGGTGCCCTCCGTCGCGTTCGCTGTAGTCCCGACGAGTCCGTCGATAGAACCGCGGTTAACATTGAGCGTGTCGTGCTGCCCACAGATCTGAAGGGCTGCAAGCCGCGGAGGGGGGCGGGCGGCGCGCGGCGCGGCGGCGCGGGCGTGGAGCCGCACCTGGTGGGCGGCTACCACTGGGACTGCTCCGACTGGTGCGGCGGCGCCGGCGCGCTGCCCGGCATCAGCGAGGTGGCGGGCTCCGAGCGGCCCGACTCGTCCTCGCCGGCCTCGCGCGCCTCGCGCACGTCCGGCGCGTCCGGCGGCTCGCCCGCGCCGCGCCGCCGCCGCGCGCGCGCCGCGCCGCTCGACTCGGACTCGGGCCCCGGCTCGCCGGCGTCGGGCGGCTCGCCCCCGCCGAGCCCGTACTCGCGCGAGCCGTACCCGCCCGAGCCGTACCCGCGCGAGCCGTACTCGCACGAGCCGGAGCCGCTGCGGGCGCGCACGTTGCGCGAGCCCGACGCCGCCAGCCTCATCACTATGCTAGGTGACCGCAGATCGCCGACGTCCGCCGCGCTCGTTCGAGAGACACCCTCGCCTCACACTCTATTTTTTGTATCGACAGAGGAGAGAAATTCGCTTCTGGGCGGCGACGACGACGGCTCGGGCAGTGAGCTGTCGGCCAACCTGTGCGAGATCGAGGAGTCGGACGCCGAGACCGAGGCGCTGGCGCCCGCCGGCCGGCACACGGACGTGTGACGGCGGCGCTCGGCCCGCCCGCCCCTCGCGCCGCGGGCCCCCGGCCTCTAGTGTACCGCCAACAACAACGCCACTGCAGCGCTCCTCATTCACCACCGAGTCCAACTTGGCCACGACCTACCGATCTCTGCTAGCTAGCTGTGGTCGACGCAGAATCTAATTCTCATTGATCGATTAATGAACAAAATATACGGTGGCCAGAATTTGAAGTACCGCGACGAGAGCGATGGACTCATGTATGCTATATTCTAACTATAAGTGTATGTAATGAATGAATTGTAACGCATGTTTGTTGTTCCTCGAGCGCAATGAATGAAATACTTGTAAATATTATAATTAGTACTAATATTAGGAACTAGATAGATAAACTTGTAAATAATTGTAACAAAGTGATATAAGTGTGTCTATATTACTTTTCTTTTCTACGATGAAGTAGGTACGCCGGGAACAATTTTGTATAAACACTGTCCTGTGAGCAGGAGCGAAGGACTCCGCACTTCCCACTAGGTACCTGTTACGATGTCTAAGTTCGCCTGAACGTATGTTAGATAGGAAAGTGTATCGGTGACGGACGGACGGACCGGTGCGATCCCGGTCTAAAATATATTAAACAAATGGTGCTCCAATCGTAGTTTCATATCATACTTTAAACTGTGCATTTAAACGTCGCTCGAGTAATCGATGCGTTCTCCTCCTAGACTAGCGTACTAAATTAAGTGATCTATTTTTGTATGTACAAAATGTAACGTCGAGTACGTGGCACGTGGCACGTGGCATTCGCAGCCGCCGGCGCCGAGTGGCGTCACATCTTTTTTTTACAAAGAAAGGTTTATAAAACTTAAATTATTCAACTGTTGTGTAAATTTTGACACGACCAATAAAGACTTAACAACAAAAATTGTTTTATTTAATATATTCTTCATCTATTGACTGTCCCATGGAATTGTAGCGATGAATAGATTTACAGATAATGTACCTAACGTACGGTCACTCGTCCCATCTCACGTTATGTAGTTAAAAATTCATACTTTTGGCATAATATTAAAGTTAGTAACTATTAGCACTCACATACTTAAATCGAATTCTCATAAAATCATATTTCCTAACAGCCTTATTAATAAACGTGAAATAGAATAGGTGTATTTATTACATAACTATAAGATAGGTAGGGCACCATACTAGTGAGCAAGACCGACTGGGGAAAGACCTTCACCTTACAGAAGACCACAGCCAAATAACTACACAGCGGTGTAGTTGTATTGCTGGGTGAGACTACCTCCAGCGCTCATTTAGGGATGCTTTTTGAAAGAAATGTATTTCTATCCCAGGGTTACTTCCATCTTAAAGCCCTGGTGCCCGGGTGGGCTAAAAATTTTTTAAATTCCTAAAGGGCATAATCTAACTACAGGCCCATCTCTTTAGGCACTATAATAGGTAAAGTACTTGACGGGTTGCTTGAGCGCCAGATCGATATTCTAAAATTAAATCATGCACAATTTGGATTCCGGAGAAATCTTTCTACTGAAAGTGCAATCCTGGCGTTCAAGCAGACTGTGAAGTATTATACAGATAGAAGAACTCCTGTATATGCTACTTTTCTCGACCTTTCCAAGGCTTTGACCTTGTAATATATGACAAGCTGTGGGCTAAATTACACAGCCGGAACGTACCGCCTGAAATCATAGATGAACTGAGTTTTTGGTACCGCTCGCAAACAAACAGCATTTGCCCACCTAACTGGTGGGCAAATGCTTCCTCAGATCCATACACAATAGAATGTGGAGTTAGACAGGGTGGACTTACATCTCCCACTTTGTTTAATTTGTATATGGATGGGCTGATCGATGAGCTCAGCGAGTCTAATATCGGATGTTCGATAGACGGAACCATAGTTAATAACCTCAGTTACGCTAACGATATGGTCTTGCTGGCCCCATCGATTAGCGCCATTAGAAAATTGCTGAGGATGTGTAAGTCGTATGCTGCGTCACATGGGCTCGTATATAATGTAAATAATATATTTTTAACAAAAATTGAACCGACGAAAAAATTTGGATTTGAAAAGTAAAAAATAATAAAGTTTTGAGTCGGCGCTAAACAACCAAGCCATCATCTCACTTTATGTATATGCTCTGCGTTGGTGAATCAGTTACGGCAAGTATTATACGAGTATATGTAGGTATAGATTAATTTGCTTATTCGTTAGTTTGGCGCCGACTTAAAACTTTATTATTTTCTACTTTTAAAATCCTAATTTTTTCGTCGGTTCAATTTTTTGTTAAAAAGATATTATTTTTTAATTTTTTGTGACTTACATACACAAATCAATAACTATACATCACAAATTGGGTAAAAAGTCCTTATGATCTCAATCAAAAGACGTGCACTGGTCTACCAGTGCACGTCTTCGCTGCGCTGCGCTGTGTAAATACTTATGCTGTTGAATGTATTCGATCCTTTTGTTTTCATTCGTATATAAAGATGAGTTTTTTAATATTGATTTAGTTGCCAATAAAAATCATTAAGGACAGACGTGTTTTCGTTAAGCAAGCAACCCCATGCACAATCTCAACCTTAACACCACAACATATGGTCGAATATCGAACCGGATCGACTGAGCATCGACGGGCCGGCTACCTGCGCTGCCGCCGCCGCGAGAACAATAGGACCCCACATTCCAAAGGGATTAGCGAGTGATCAGTGAAGTTGTTTACGCAAATTATTAACGCTAATAGATTTATGGTCGTTTATGCATATTACATTAGAAAACATCGTATATATTTGAAGATTTTGGAGCTTCACGCCTTAGCTATGACGTCGCAAGCAGATCAAGCATTAAGTGTACTTGAAGATACAGCGGCCTTGCTGAAGAAAATACAAACAAACCTTAAAAAGTGTCCCAAAGAGCGTTTATCTAAGCCGGGTTATTTACAAGCTCGTATACAAACTATAGAAGAATACTGGAACACATTTAAAAGGGCACACCAAGACTTAGTAAAGTGTACTACGCGCGAACAACGTGCTATCATTTCGTACTTTGTCAATGAGGAGTTTTTTCTTCAGGAAGACTTATACCTATGCATGCTGGGAGACCTTAAAGATCTATTAGATACGCACACAAAGCAACCTAATCAACCTACATGCAGCGGTGAATCGTGTGACAGACCTACAAAATTGAAGCTACCTAGCATAAAGTTACCTTTGTTTTCTGGAAACTACGACAAATGGCCAACATTTAAAGACTTGTTTGTGTCACTGGTTCATGAATGTACAAATTTAAGCAATGTGGAAAAACTACACTACTTGAAGAATAGTCTCGCGGGGGAAGCGTTATCTTTATTGAAGAATAATAAATTGACTAATGTGAATTATGCCAAAGCATGGGAGAAATTAAGTAACCGTTACAATGCTAGGCGCTGCATAGTTTCTGCACTACTAACAAGATTATTTGCACTAAAGAAATGCACCACGCAATCTCCAACGCAGCTGAAGTATCTCCTGGATTCCACCAGTGAGATTATGGATAGCTTGGAAAATCTGAAAGTGCCTACCGACTCCTGGGATCCTTTAATTGTATTTCTGGTTGTGCAGAAGTTGGACTCGGACTCGCATAAAGAGTGGGAACGAGAGGCTTATTCGGGGGACTCGAACGACGAAGAACTGTCGACATGGAAAGAGTTACGTGACTTTTTAGAAGCTAAATTCCGGGCCATCGAATCAGTTAATACCAGAAACACAAAAGAACGTGTTTTTCACGCCGCCACCTCTGAAAACAAATCAAAGAAGTTATGTGCTTTATGTAACGATGCGCACACACTCATTTTAAGAGAGGTAGGGCACCATACTAGCGAGCAAGCCCGCCTGGGGAAGGACCTCCACCTTACAGAAGACCACAGCCAAATGACTACACACAGCGGTGTAGTTGTGTTCCTGTGTGTGAGTACAGGTCTCCAGCGCTCATTTAGGAATGCGTTTTGAAAGATACGTATTCCTATCCCAGGTTTACTTCCATCTTAAAGCACTGGTGTAAAAAAAAAAAGGGTTGGTAACACGCAAGTGATACCTCTGGTAATGCAAGCGTCTATAGGCTACGGATACTGCTTAACATCAGGCGGGCCGTATGCTTGTTAGCCACCCAAGTAGTATAAAAAAAAAAAAAAAACTCAGTCATTGTAGTACGTTTCATGCAATGCCAATTGAAGAACGAAGACAACATGTCAAATCAAACAATCTATGTTTCAACTGCCTGGCAGGAGGACATTCGGTATTCAAGTGCCGTATGTCTATGTCATGCCGCGTTTGCAAACGACGCCACCATACACTTTTACATCAACCCAAGGATATGGATGAGTCGGTTTCCCAAGTAGAATATAACCAGCCGACTTCATCACAAGCAGGTGTAGAAGAGAAGAAGGTTAACCAAGCAATGGTTGCGTCACATCATATCTCCAGGCAGAACATTGCTCTATTAGCTGCAGTGGTCATTTTGAAGAGTGAACATGGAAACACCACTGTACTGAAGGCGCTAATAGACTCAGGATCTCAAGCATGTTTCATAAGCGAGAAGGCAACTCAGATCCTGAAACTAAACAAATCACCTGTAAACATTCTCGTCACTGGAATGGAAGCTATAAAGGTTACGGTCAAGCATGACGTCGAGGTGCAGCTATTATCAAGATGCGAAGACAACTTAGAAGATCTCGGAACTTTCGCTATCAGATCACACAGCTCACTTGTTGAGATGCCCGGTAAAAAGAAGCTACAACATTACACATTGGTATAAATTTAAACGAGACAATTGTGAATACAACATTGAAAAATTTATTAATTGCATTAACAGTCTTAGTTTTAATGAATGTTACACAAATAATGACCCTGACAAAGCTTATGATATTTTCTATGATTTATTTAAATTATTTTATGATTTGTGTTTCCCAGTTGTACGCGTTAAAATACCTATATCTGTAAAGCCTAAATGGGTAACTAGAGGTATTAGGCTATGTTCAAAACGAAAACGTTAATTATTATGGCAGTATAGATTAACTTCATGCCCAAAAGATAAACTACGACTTAAAGAGTATACAAAACGACTAAGAACAATAATAAAGAAAACACAAAAAGCACATAAAATAAAGTTTAAAAACTAAAACCCGACTACTTAAAAATCGTCCTCTGAAAAGTATGAAATAAATAAATTTTGTATAGGTACAAAGGGTAGCCGTGGTCGTATGCCACCTTGCTTAAGGATACATTTATTTATTTAAACACTTTATGCACAATCGCACACAGGCGGACTTGCGGATATCTTGTTTCGATGAAGAGTTCCTATAGTTCCTATATTGTTATGTAAAAGGTGGCATACGACCACGGCTACCCTCTGTACCTATATAAAATTTATTTATTTCATACTTTTCAGAGGACGATTTTTAAGTAGTCGGGTTTTAGTTTTTAAACTTTATTTTATTTAAATTATTTTGGGATTTTATTTTTAAGACAATATTATACAATGCAGCTTTAGAATATATTCAATTTGAATTACATATTACATAACATAAATATGAGGGGCATTAAATATTAAATTAAATTTGCATTACATAATAATAACATAAAATAATATGGCAAATGAAAACATATTTAAAAACTATATATAACTATATATTTATTCTATTTTGTAGGTCATCAGACTTTTATAGTCTAAACTATTGGCACATGAGTTTTATGCCTAATGATTTTTATTATTTACATTTTTGTGATTTACAGATTTTTTATATTTCTATCTTCCAACTTCAATACCACATCCTAAGCACCACCTAGAAATATAGTTCTCGTCAAGATAAATCCAACAAACATGACGTGGCTATCTTGTTACGTTAGAGTTCCTATGGCCAGTTTTCGACTTCATTATCACACCCTAAATACCACTTAGAAGTATTAATATGCTTCTAGGTCACAACTTAGAAGCATATTACCCGTTTTGGTTTGATGGGTAATCCCGTCAAGTTAAATCTAATGAGTCCAAATACGATGCTTCTACGAGTATCTTGTTTAATAAAAAGGACCTATGGCAACCTTCCGACTTTCATCATCACAACCTGAACACCTAACTAGGAGTATAGTACTAGTCAAGATAAATTCATCGCACCAAAACGCAACGCGGCTACCTTGTTTCGTTGAAGAGTTTTCATGGGCACCTTCCGACTTCATCATTATATCCTGAGCACCCATCTAGGAATATAGTACTTGTCAAGATAAATCCAGGATTAAAGTACTCGTAAAGATATAGGTAACAAACCCAAACACGACGCGGCTATTTTGCTTCGTTGAAGAGTTCCTATAGCCACTTCCCAATTTCATATCTCCCCCACACTACGCCTGACCTGTGTGGTCCCGCCCCCGGACGCCACAGTAGCAGCCTTTGACGACGTGCTGGGCTCCTTCGGAGGGGTGCGGATGCCGAACATAGTGGGTTGGTGAAAAAATAATCAATATAGTGTAAAGTTTAAAATAATTAATTAAGATTCAATATTATAATAATAATTGTTATTATTTGTATAAAAACAACGGTATAAAAACAATGAAGTGTATATAATATAGGTGTCAAAATGTATATAGTGTAAACTGGACAAAACAACAAAGAAATAAAACGATACAACACCTAAATAAACGACACAACACTTAAATAAAACGTCACAACACTTAAATAGAACGTCACAACACTTAAATAAACGACACAACACTTAAATATAACGTCACAAATTCTGTCAAATATATTTAAAAATATCAAAAGGTGATATTCCGTCAAAATCCGTAGTCGAAAATTTTTCCCGTTTTTACCCGTTCCTATGGAAAATGGTTAGGTTAGGTTAGGTTAGGTTAGGTTAGGTTAGGTTAGGTTAGGTTAGGTTAGGTTAGGTTAGGTTAGGTTAGGTTAGGTTAGGTTAGGTTAGGTTAGGTTAGGTTAGGTTAGGTTAGGTTAGGTTAGGTTAGGTTAGGTTAGGTTAGGTTAGGTTAGGTTAGGTTAGGTTAGGTTAGGTTAGGTTAGGTTAGGTTAGGTTAGGTTAGGTTAGG